>CM060068.1:47891452-47951452 GCA_030533445.1 Cyprinodon diabolis | reverse complement strand
GACTGTTTAGCTGCAGAAAAAGCTTCTGTCTGAATTTTGGTGCAAAGCTCAGACTCTAAAATCCTTTTTTCTGTACAAGGTGATTTAAAAGGATCAATCCAGGCTGCAGCATTATTATAAATGTCTACATTGCTACATCTGCACTATACTGAACTATCTGTCTCAGATAATAAACCCTTTGGAAAATGTTAAAGAATAAGAAACTGGATGAATGAAATCTTGAAGCAATCAGGGGCAGAGATCAGAAGCAACTTTCTAAGAGAAACAACCCTAGAGGAGATGCTGGTTGCACAATGTTAGACACATATTTGAAGGAGCTGAGTTCTGCAGGATCCAGCATGCATGTGCATGCATGAGAGAGGGGCTGACCGTGCTTTAGTGCCACAGTGGAAGAGGAAAATGATGGCAGGTGGCCAACCACAGCAGCAGTCAGTGCAAAGAAAACACTGCAATAGAGGCAGGAAAAGCAAACATGTGGAGCGGTTGATTGGCAGAATGGCGGGGTTGTTGTAATGCTGGATACCTGCAGCTTGGAAACAGGTAAAAACATGAGGTTTCTGTCTGCAGAGCCGTTATCTGCTGCAGAGGGGGTTCAATAGTAAACACATGGAGGAGATGCGGATGGCAGCCGCTCCTCGGTGTGGAGAGTCAGTCTGTCCTGTGGAAGGCCGTCTTGGTCGCAGGTCAGACTGGAGATCAGATTCTGGATCAGATCCGGGCTGATGCTGACTTTTCTTTGCTCAGTCTGAGTTTAGTCCGGCCTTCCAGTCCAAAAACATGACTGTTAGGGTTAACTGGCTTCTCTAAATCCTCCTTGGGTGTGAGTGTGAATGGTTGTTTGTCCTGTTTGTCTCTGTGTTGCCCTGTGATGGACTGGAGACCTGTCCAAGATGGACCCTGCCTCTCACAGCTGGACATCGGCACCAGCACCCCTCACCACCCCAGCTGGGATAAAGCATGATGGAAAATAGATGGATTAACTCAGAAGAAACCAGACTAAAGGTTATTTGCTGATTTTATCCAGTTTTTCCCAGAATGCATCTTGATCTTTTAAGGGGTTGTCAGTCACTGTTTCAATGAACAGGTTGTCTCTTACTCCTGGTTGTAGAACCTCACAGGTTCTGGTGTCTTGGTGCAAACAGGCTCCTGTCTAACTGCAGAAATCTGCAGAACTTCTCAGACAGCTTCTGATGATCCAGAGTCTGATTATCAGGTAGAGTGGGACGTAACAATTCTTTGGATCAATATTTATATCTGTAAACCAGCAGGATTGTTTCAGCCTGCATCATTTCTTTGATTTGTTTCTCAAATAATGATTGATTTTGTTTAGAGGATGCATGATGGAGAAGTAGAGATAAACTGGTTAGATTAATATTACTGTATGAATCTGAACATCAAGGTTTCATGACCTCAACCAGCACTAGTTACACCGCAGGAAGCAGATAGATAGTATTTCCAGAAGGATCTCCTGAATAAAACTGAAGATCTATGAACTGACTGATGCTACATTCACATTTCAGCATCAAAGAAGCTTCTGCTGCTTCATTTGTGATGCTCATCCTCATTAAGGTCAGCCGTCCAGTGAAGTGAGTCCAGATGCTTCTGCTGCTCCTGTGTTCAATGCCAGAGAGCAGCTTTGCTATATTAGCTGTGATCAGCGGGTAGAAAGTAGTTAGAATCTATGTTGAAGTGAGAAAGTCCTCCTGAAAACATGGTCTGTGCAGTCAGTTCATCCAGATTACCATCCTGCCTTCAAAGATTATTTCTCTGTGGGAGCCGCTCAGACCCCCACATACCGGCGCTGCGCTGTCACTGGGAATCCCCAGCAGCAGCTGCCTCAGGCCCGCTCGCCTCTTGGGGGTTTTCCCCTCCTGTTGGTGGCGGCTGGAAGTAGATGTTAGCGTTTTTCAGGTCTGTGCTACAAACTGCAGGCAGCAGGATAATAAAAGCCAACATATTCTGCCGGCAGGTTTCTACATTTGAAGTTATTTAGGCGTTAATAAACTGTTTCAGAGGAGTGATCATAGCGCTCTGCATCAGCAGTGCTGCGTCTGACTCCCTGCCAGCTCCCAGATCAGCTTCTCTCATTGGTTGATGCGGCGCGACCAGCAGCTAAAGTTCAGCTGCTGCTCCTGAAGCACCTCAGATGCTCAGAAGCTCATGAGGTGCAGCTTCAGCTGCTCTAGACGCTGCAGGACCTTTTGATGCTCCTTGATGTGCTTCAACCATTGACTTTGCATGGAAATCTGCTGCTTCTGCTGCTTAAAGCACGTTCGGTGTGAATGTAGCATGACTGTCGATGAATAGTGAAACTAATCTTTACTGCATCTACAGCAGAACTGAAAATATCTTCCTGATTCAAAAACATTAAAATCTTTTTTGTATTTTTAGGAATCATAGTCCAACAATAAATAAAAATACTTCTGTCATTATTGGTTTATTCCCCTTTCTGACAGGAAGGGACACCAAATAAATTGTTTGTTCTTTCTTCCATGCAGTGATGTGTTTAAACTAACTGAAGCACATAGGGTGCATTTCTGACTGCGCAACAAAACACAGCAATTAGTAGTTCATTGTGATTTTATGTGAGTAAAGATGATTGTGAACGTGATGCAACAAACATCCGACTGCTGCTGAGACGACATAAAACAAGGAGTTCTGTGTGCAAACAGTAAAATAACCCAGAAGCTTCCAGATCCTGTCCTGTTTTCTTAAAATAAGTGCATTTTTTTCTTGAATTGAGGAGGTAAGTGAGACACTTTGCCTATGGAGTTAGCTTTGAAATAAGAAAAAACAAAAATTGCATGGTCTCATTGCTTATAATCTTATTACCTCATTTTAAGAATAAATATACTAATACCATTGGCAAATCATCTAGTTTAACTACTCAAATTAAGGGTAAATACACATAAAGGGTTAATTTAAGACATTATTCCTTTCATTTTTTCTTTCTAGGTGTTGTTTGCAGTGTTTCTACCAGGCTGCATCTGTGACCTTTCTGGAAACAATCCTCTGACTGAGTCCTTCCATGTTGCGTTGCTGTGTTTCTGCAGACTGAGCTCCCTGCAGCTGCAGAGATGCACAATCTGAAGGATTCATCTGTCTGCGTGAGAATGTGGGCACCTCAACAATGATGTCTCAGAGCAGGAGGTCAGAGCGTTCTGACCTTAGCTGGGGTCTGACTTCTCGCACCAAAACCACAATGATCCCTCATTCACAGCCGCTTCATGACGTCTGGATTTGGAAAATATTCCACTGCTCATTGAATCAGGAACGTTTGCATAAATAAAAGATTTAAGGGAAAACAGGACGAGGTTGTAGCGGAGCAAAACTGCCCCCCTGTGGTTGACAGACATACTGCACGCCAGCAGCAGCTCCTTTACCTGAATGGGTCTGCCGTCCTCAGAGCCGATCATGTTCCTCCATTCCATCAGCGAGCGCTGCAAGGTGTCCAGTCCCGTCTCCCACTGCCGGACGTAGCCCCCCATGTCCACTGTGACCACGCCTCCGGAGCCCAGAGCCGCTACCAGCACGTCACAGTCAGAGACCTTGGACAGCCAGTTGGTGTAGGGCGACACGGTCATCGACCTGCAATCAGACACGGCAGGAACCTCAGAGGGTCACATTAACCACAACCCTAATGGAAAACACTAACTCCTGTCTGAGATGCTGCATCAGTAACGGCTGTATCCATGGAAACGCCTCAGATTATAGTTGAAGATCATTTACATCCATCGTCTCCGGGCAGGTTGTTGTAAAAACAAGGATATAAAAGCTAAAAATTGACATCTGCAGTTTTCCAAACCCAACTCACTGCCTCTAAATTCTAGAAAAACATCATAATGCTTTTATGCTGGTTCTGCATAAAGAACACAGGCTGAGACCTTCGGGGAAACTAATAGTGTATTTCCAAAAAAAAAAAAAATTAAAAACAATCCTCTGGACTTTGTTTCCAAGTTTGAAGACGTTTCTCTTCCATCCAGGAAGATTTTTCAATCCAAAATGTCAGAAATAGCGTTTAGTTCCAGGTTTTATCCAGCAGCCCAACAAAGCCTGGTTTTAGTTTAGAAAACATGCAAATAGAAACGGATGAACGGGTCCCCCCCTTTGGAATGGGGGTGGTTTGGCTTCTTTGTTAGCCTGCAATGCCCCATACCTGTCTATGTCTCTGAAAGGGGGGGTGGTTAGAGGGAATAGTTGGCCTGGCTGAAAAGGCGAGGTCCTCCGCTCTCCTGTACAGGGGCGGGGGCTGCGATGATAGTGGGAAGGGAACAACTCAATTGCTACGGATAGGGGGCATTGCAGGTTGGTCTTCATCCTGAGACGGAGACCAACCTCACAGTCTGTCCTTTGCCATGTTGTCTAGGGTGTGATTTAGGCCGGGCATTCGCCGTACGATGTTCTCAGTTGTTGTACTCGGCTACAGCTCAAACTGTACGACTAAAAACACAGGATCAAAAACAGCTTACGATGTTTGTTCTCACGCTGCGCGACCCGACGCTCTGATGCCATCTACCTTCCCGCACTGCAAGTCCAAAAACCACGTCTAAAAACCATAGCGGATAGCGGAGGACGCATCAATCTGGAAGAAGAAGAATAAGAACTCCCTTGTTTGCACATGCGCAGTGCTGGAGGTTCTGATAAATTGGCTGATAAACCGTCTTCAGCAGCAGGATTTACCCACCAACGCCTCAGGAGGACGACTGGATTTCAATCATGTTTGATTTTCTCCTGACCTTATGATTCCTGATGGGGAGGTGGTCGTTGGAGGCTGATCGCCCCTCGCATACCTCCTGTATGCCACACCACGCAGCATGAGGCTGAGACTCGGCCCGATCCAAAAAATTCCCACACGACTGGAGAATCGGCCCCAAAAGGTTAAAATCTGACAGTGTGAATTAAGTCGAATTAAGTGGTTTAATGGAGACGTTTCAATTTCACCAACAGGGTCTGTGGACATTTATGAGGTTAATGAAACTTTAGAAGAAAGAAAATAAGAACAAAGTGAAGTCGATGCTGTCCTTGCTGAAGGGAGAATCAGGATCAGAGCCGCAGCTTCAGGAGGCCCCTGATGAGACTCTAAACAAACTCAAATATCGAAATCCCCCAAAAACATTTAATGTAAAGTTATGGATGCTGTTTCAGAAGAAAAAAGGAGACAGGATTTTTTTATTTATTATTTACTGCAGATGGAGAATAGTAGCCTGTAGTTTCTGGAGATTATTAATATAGTAATTTTGGAAAACTATTCATTAAGGGTCCAAGTAGGAGCCTGGAGGCCCCCAATGTAGACAATATACACCATATAAGGTGGTGTAGTTATTGATAAAAATAATAGAACAATGATCACAGTGGGAGGAATTCAGCTCAGCTGATCTCAGATCAGGATTCAACAGATCAACCAGAAAAGGCAGATAGTTTACCTGATTGAGAGGCTAAATGCCAAAATACTAAACCTTAAAGTGATATTCAGGTTCCTCATTTCCTTTTGACCACAAACTCTGAGGCGTAACATTCAAAAAAATACGTAAATAAATACTGAGGACATTTTATCTGCATTCAGGTTTTAGTTTGAATGAAAAACTAAAATAATAAGTTCATTAAAACACCAGCAGTGACACAGTCCTCCTCCATGTCATCCTGCTTTCCTCCACCAGGTGGCAGCATAGTATGGCGGATGAAAGGTGTTTACCTTGGAACTGGGATGTATTTGAGCTTTTTGGAGGTCAGATCGGTCACTTCCAGGTACGCCGCTGCCAGTGGAGGAGTCACATCTGAAAGAAGAAGACTTTTCAAACTCTGACCTTCATTCAACATCTCCTACATGACCTTAACTCTGACCTTTCGGGTAGACGTCTCCCAGGGGAACCTGTGAGGGCGGAATGGCTCGGACCACCTGATTGGCCGCAAACAGGGCGACGCAGTTCTCCCGTTTGGCCGTGCCGCTCCGCAGCGCGCCTCTGAAGAACGTGTGAGAGCCGCTGCCGCTGCTCTTCACGGCCGACAGGTCGACGGGCCTCTTAAAGGTGTACACCTCGTTAGGGGACTGGTCCGAAGGAAACAAACACACCAGAGCTGAAGGTTAAGAACCTCATTTACTGCTTTAGATGCTATTTATGGTGGAAAACAGAGGATTTTAAATATTTGCTCTCAAGGTTATTTAGAGTTCTCTGTAATAAAATCAGATTTTCCTTCATTTTGTTCAGAAAGCATTGATCCTCCTCACTGCGCTATTCAGCGTTGGTCACATTAATTAACTAATTATTAAATCTGCAGTTCTCAGTGTGTCGTACATTAATGCGGCATCAGTGGAGCGTGAGCTCAGCATCAGCCCAGTCACTCAGTAAAGGCTGGAACACGTCGCCTGCGTATGCGACTTTTTAATCTCCGATACGATTTCTGTCCCACTGCCTGCATATAGAGAGGCTCCTACTAGGCAGGGTGAGAAGATCTGCGCAGGTTATCTACACCTCTGTCTCTGTGCTATGTAAAATGTATGCTATTAATCCTAATTACTCACTATAAAAGGTTTCACTTATTCAAGGCCTCACAGTTCACCTGAGTGAGGCTGTTTGTAGAAAAGACAGACTTCTTCCCATAACAAACCAGATTTTTTCTTGAGGTTTATTCATAATAATTAGTAATTCTTTTTGAGTCGTTATTGTAAGTAAGGCGGAACGAACGCTGCTCAGATCAGAACAGGGCTGATTACCGTAATAAGGGCCGCATGATGAACTGTTCTCTCTTTGCAAAGATAAAATAAAGTACAGACTGAGTTTATTTAACTGGAGTGAATAGTTGAAAACTTTTTTCACACGACACACATTAAAATGAAAAGTTACTTAAAAAAAACAAAAAAAAAACACTGCTACATTCTATAAAGCAAAGCTCTACTTAATGAGTCTGTGCAGCATCTAGAACCAGAGCAGATAGAGAATGTACGTCTATTTAAAACATAATGAGATCTACGTGTAAAGAAAAGAAAAACGCAGCAATAAACTCTGTGAGACGGTTTCTATGGCGACTGAGAGGCGATTCTCAGAGAGATCTGGGAAGTTTTTCTTTCTTTTTTCCATAAAGAGGTGAGAGAGATACGCTGCGCTGAGCTGCTCTGTCTGCTCCTCCTTATTCTGGAGGATCACTACTTTATCCGTTTCTGTCCTCCTGATCTCCCATCATGGGGAAAGTTTTCTATTTTAATGTTTTTGCTCCAGTCAGTCCTGCTCACTATAAACACGATGTGCGACTCCAAACTGACTCTTTCTCCGACAGATGAACAGATTTTATTTTGTATTTTCCCCCAAAGCAGATCTGTTTTATTTTCTAACTGCGTCTCTCTTCCTGTCAGACCCATGAAGTTGCTGCTGAATTGCTGCGCAGTCCCACTAAAACAGACCTGCGCTCTATCTCAGTCGGAGCTACGCTGCCCCCTGCTGGAAATTATCCTCATTGAATCTTAATGAGCGTTAAACGTCACCGCCTCTAAGGCACGATTCTCTGTCGGATCAGACGCTTAATCAGAATGGATTTAGAGATTAGCCCGTTTTCACCATTAGGTCCGGGAATCCCACGATGATCTGTGCAAAGCAGCTGCTGTCGGCCAGCAGGCGGTTTGGGGAGACGATCTTCTGCTCCAGAGCGGCGCTGAGGTTCTCGTTGGGCAGCTGCTCGTTGGAGAGCATCTGAGGCACCACAGCCTCGGCTGGGAGGAAAAACAGAAAACAGAGTTACAGCGATAATGATTCCTAATCGTTGTGTCGAGTCCTAAGATCTGCTACCGATATGCTTCAACCATCCAGAGGAAGTTTACTTTACATTTCGGTGCAGATTTCCTGATTTACAAACACTTTGTCATGATTCAGACTGAGACTGGAACGTATCTAGAAGTGGAAAGTCTTTATGGACTGCGAGCTTCTAGAATGAACCAATCTGATCTGGTTGAATCGTCTCTATAACCTGAGATGACATGATGTGAATTGGCGCTATAGAAATAAACCGAATAGAACTGAGTTATTCTGCTCTCTGGTAGAAACCTCAACGCCTGAAGAAATGTGGGCGGATGAACCCGTCATGTGACCCACCAGAAGCGGCTCCATGACCAGCGCTGACCGGGTCCTCGCTGATGCTGTGAAGCTGACAGACGCCTGAATCTTCCGCTGCCATGTGCATGGGTTTGGTCAGCAGGAACTTCCTGAAAGGGAAAAAAAAACATTTTGACATTTATTAAGAAAAAAAAACAACCAGAGAAGAGATTTGGAAGGATCCACTGACTTGTTGGTGTTGCTCTCCAGAAGAAGCCACCTGTCCTCCGCAACCAGGAAGACCGACTTCAAGTTGATTGGCAGGGAGATGGAGTGAACCTGGCCCTCCAGCACGTCCAGCACCTCCAGCTGGTTCCTGTTTGACAGACAGAGGAGCCGATCAGACGGAGCATTTTAGCCGCTGTGGACGGCGTGCGTCCGAGCGACTCACCCGTCCTCCTTATAGAAGAGCAGCCAGTTTTTGTGGGAAAAGTCGCGACACATCTTATGGCCTCCCTGCAGACAGAGACCAGTCAAACCAGAGCAGCAGCGGATAAAAAGTCTCTGTCTGGAGCTCCTCTCTGACCTGCTGATCTTTGCTGCTCCACCAGCCGGAGGCTCTGGAGGAGGTCTGATCAGTGTCTGGAGACAAGACCAGCCTGCGGACGGCCCCCGTCCCCATGTCCAGGTGGAGCACCGTGTTACTCTGGAGCAGCGACAGAGAGGACAAATGAAAGCAGGAAACGAGTCGCTTAAATAAAAAAAGAAACCAGTGAACATCAGAGATCTGATTGTTCCTCATGTTCCTAACAGAGCACTTCGCTCTCAATCTGCAGGTTTACTAGTGGTTCCTAGAACTTCTAAAAGTAGAATAGGAGGCAGATCTTTTAGTTATCAGGCTCCTCTCCTGTGGAACCAACTACCAGTTTTAGTCCGTGAGGCAGACACCCTGTCTACTTTTAAGGCTAGGCTTAAAACTTTCCTTTTTGATAAAGCTTCTAGTTAGAGTGGCTCAGGTTATCCTGATCTATCTCTATAGTTCTGCTGCTATAGGCTTAGACTGCTGGAGGACATAGGGACCCCTTTTTCATCATTCTGCTTCATTCTATCTCTATTCTCCCACTCTGCAGAATCTGTTAGTTCAATCTCTAACGTTCTGCTCTCTCTGCTTTTTCTCATAGTAGCTTCATCTGGTCTGTTCCTGTTTGGCTGTGACTCCATCCTGGAGAGAAATATCAGTCTCTGTAAAATGCCTTGAGATTAAATGTGTTGTGAATTGGTGCTATATAAAAAAACTGAGTTGAACTGAAACAGAAATCATTCCTGTCAAAGGGAGGCGGAGGCTTTTAGTGTTTTACTTTGCAGCAACAGTTCCAGGATTAGCAGCCTGTCTCTAAAAGCTCAGGTCACTCCCTCTGGATCTCTGAGGGTTTTCCTTCCTTCTCACATATTCACAGAAAATGCAAAGTGTAAGTTTCAGATGAATGCATCAAACGGGCCCCTGGCCCCAGATAAAAAAACTCGTCCAGCTCAGGTCAGCGGCTGGCCTGCACAACGAGGGAATCACCTCGATAGAATCTCTGAGGAGAACCACCATCCACGTCCCAGGAGAAACGGGGAGAATAACCGAGCCAGAACCAGGTCTACAGCTCTGCAGGCCTCACTCAAGGTCAGAGGTCATGGTTCATCAACAAGAGACTGGACAAAATGGCTGCTACGGGACAGTCAAAGATAAATCTCGCTGCTGAACAGCATCGTCACGCACTGCAAAAATGTTACACTGCAAAAACAATCTAGAAATAAGTCGAAATGTTTTACATGCAGAGATGGCAAAAGTACTCACTTTCCGTACTTGAGTAAAAGTACAGATACTTGTGTTAAAAAATACTCTGGTAAAAGTAGAAACCACTTTTTTCATGCCGTCGCCTACATTTTAAATGGATGTCTGCCAATAGGACTAGATCTCCGTTGTGTTCATTTTCAATCATCTCGTCGTCCATGCTACTATGCTAACGCCACCGCCACCAAGCTGCAATGATTTGCCGCCAATGAATACCGCCGAATCTGTCGATTCATCTTGTAGTGGTGCGTCAAATGCAACGTAGATTCCCATCCGATTAGATTGAATTTGGTATTGATGACGTGAAAAATAATAACGGTAACTCCATTGAAATGATTCAAAACTAAAGTAACGAGCCAATTTTTTTTAAATGTAAGGAGTAGAAGTAAAAAGTCGCCATAAAAATAAGTAGTAAAGTAAAGTAAAAATATCAGAAAAATCTACTTGAGTACAGTAACAAAGTATTTGTACTTTGTTACTTCCCATCTCTGTTTACATGTAATGTAAAATGTATGTAAATACATTAAGTGCAATGTATTTACCCTCAATTTGAGTAGGTAAATAAGATGGAATGAGAATTTTTACACTTAAAATAAGGTAATTAGATAATATACACTAGTAATAACAAAACTAAATTGTTTTTTCTTATTTTAAATGTAAATTGTCTTTTTTTATTGGCAAAGTGTCTAACTTACTGCCTCAATTCAAAAAAAAGAATGACTTATCTAGATTTCCATTTTTTCTAGTGTAATCTAAGTAATTAAATTTTTCTCAAAATAAAATGATTTTTTTTCTTGAATTACACCAGAAAAAATCTAAATCTAGATACGTCATTTTTTATGAAAATAAGTGAATTTTTTCTTGGAATGAGGAGTAAAAGAGACATTTTGACAAAGGAACAAAATAATTTACATTTAAAATAAGAAAGCAATTGCCTTGTCTTATTTCAAGTGCATTTTATCTAATTATCTTATATTAAGAGTAAATCATCTCATTTACTGACTCAAATTAAGGATAAATACACTTAGTTTAAGAAATTTTTACTTATTTCCAGTGTAAGCAGGTAATAGAGACTTTGCCAATGGAACAAGACAATTTACATTTGAAATAAGAAAAGAAAAACTGCTTTGTTTTATTAAAAGTGTATAAAATCTAAATATCTTATTTTAAGTGTAAAAACATTAATTCCATTGGCAGATCATTTTATAAACCTACTCAAATTAAGGTCGAATACGCTTATTTTATGAAATGTCTACTTATTTCTACATCATTTTTATAGTGCGATGATAACGTTTCAAAAATGACAAAATGTTTTTTTTTTACAGATAATAAAAAACTTGTTCAAACTCAAAGGGTAGACTGTTTTCAACACAAGCATGATGAATCTGAATGAAAAAAGAAAAACAGAACAAAAGATCCAACAAAGGAAGGTGAGAGAGGAAGTCCTCCACAGAGATCTGAAAGACGCCATGTTGGCCCCAGGCTGGGCATCAAAGCTCATTCAACCAGCAGGGGGCAGTCTGCTCCAAGAAGAAGAGGCGCCGCTGTCCTGGGGAATCCAGCCAATGAGGAGGCCATCTGCTGCGGTGAGCAAGACATTTCCGTTTCTGTGCCTCTGATGAACCTGCCGAAGGCTTTGTGACGCAAAAACGATTCTTGGAGTGAGCTTTACAAGAGGGGCCCCGGGGAGCGGGCCCTGGCCCCCAGCTTCACACTAATGCTTTCCTTATGGCCTCCCCGTCCAGACACACACAGCCCTGGAGCCCCCCCACCCCCCCACTCAGCTTCTCCTCGCTCCTATTCAGACCAATGATGGAAGTGAAGGAATGATCCAGGTCCCTCTGCTGGTCCTACATCCACCCTGCAGCCTCCTCTGGAGGACCCCCCCCCCTGAATCAACCTCTTCATATTTAGACAGAACAAGCCTGATGCATGTATTTTTAGAATGTGCGGTTCTGGTGGTGGACATTGTTCTGCTGTCACAGGTCCGGCTCTCCCAGGGCAAAGGAAAACCGCCAACCACCGAGCATTTTAAGAAGCAGACTCGTCAGCAGCTATTTTCATCCGTGAGGTTCCTGACCTCGCCTGGAGTCAGAGGACTGCAGACACATCGTCTCTATAGATCAGCGTATCCAAGTTAGCATGATCTCAGTCCTCCAGGCAAGATCTATAAAATCAGACCGCTGTCTTTCTCCTGTTTGACCAAAGCCATCATCAACTCAAAGCATCAATAGTTTGATGAAACGAAACGAGTGAAAACAGTCGAAGCGTTTTGAGCTTTTCTTTCCATACTCAGAAGGAGCTAAACTCGCTGCTGTATTCAGACAGAAACAGAACAGACCAGCTGTGATCACACATTTATTTCAGAAGCTGGTTTTGATTAAACCGGCTGGTTTTAGCTATGATCACAAACATTCAAACTCATCCTCTCTAGCTGCCCTGATGCGAGCACGGTGAGGTGATGTCACACTGTGTGAGAAAGCAAAAACTTCAAATAGCCTCAAACATGCTTCGTCTACACACCTCTCTGACCTGGAAACAGCAGAAACATCTACACAGACAGTAGATGTAGATGTTTCTTCTGTCTCCTTGAACCCCAGTGGGCCTCAGCAGATGGCCGCTCACACTGAGCCTGGTTCTGCTGGAGGTTTCTTCCTGTTCAAATGGAGTTTTTCCTCTCCACTGTCGCCACAAGCATGCTTAGTGTGAGGGATTGCTGAAGAGTCAATGAGTCGATGCAATCAGCTGGTTTTCCTTAGATAGAAAACTTTGAATCAATGTGACTGGATGATCTGGTGAACTGGAAAGTGACCTGAGATGACATGATGTGAATTGGAGCTATAGAAATAAACTGAATAGAATAGAGATAATAAATGCATTCCAATATCCTAACAGCTGTTCATTTTAGTAAAGGAGATCCCTCCTAGAAAGGTCTGGGAAGGACGGGGTTACAGATGGTTAGGGTGGTTCATATGGCGTGGATTAAAAATAAAGAACAATATTTGGTACAAAATGTATTCAGAAAAATTCACATGCTGATTCAGGAGGCTTAAAAAAGCGCTTTGTTAGGAGCTTTCTATAAAAACCAGACCCTCTTCAGTGATTCTAAAGCCGTCTTATTGGAAACAGCCTGAAGGCAGGCGTTCAGCTGTGTGGGGCTGAAACAGCGTCGGCAACCATCGCCTCCCTTTGGGAATTTCACCCCTTTCTCTTCCCTCGCTGCCTGATGACAGCGGTTAGAATTAGTTTGACCATAGCGGGAAGAAAACGCCACACTGCTGACTGTGGAAGGTCAAGTTTGACTTTCCACAGTGTGAACGAGCCAAGCGGGGGAGCTGCTGAGAAATCCCAGAGTGGCTCCGTCTCTTTAAATGGACACAGAGGAACCAAAGGAACATGTGGTCTGCTCCCAAACTGCTGAAACACATTCCTGTTTAGACAAAAATAACATTTCACCACATCTTATTCGCTGCTCCTCTGGAGCATGATAGTACCTGCTCCTCGTGTAGCACCACCTGTCCGTCCAGCGGGCTCCCCAGCGGGGCCACGGTGACGAAGGGCTGCCAGACGCCGCTGATGGTCCTGGGGAAGAGGTCGTAGAGCTCCATGCAGCGGATGCTCTCCCCGCGCTCCGTCATGGAGTACAGGGACACAGGGTTACACATGGCCACGTACAGCGTGTCTGTAAAAAGACCAGGGGGTGGGGGGGGATACTATCTTCAATCAGGCATGAAAGGATTTATTTATACAAAAACACTGCAAAAATATTTAATCTCAATAAGTCATTTTTTTCTTAAAATAAGTGCATATTTTCTTGAATTGAAGACGCAAGTGAGACACTTTTCCAATGGAACAACACTGTTTAGATTTAAAATAAGTAAAAAACTTGCATTGTCTTATACCAAGTGCATATTATCTAATTATCTTATTTTAAGAGTAAAAATACTAATTCGATTAGCAAACTATCTCATTTACCTTCTCAAATTAAAGGTAAATACACTTAATTTAAGACATTTTTTACTTATTTTTAGATTTCTTAAAAAACACATTAGACCTGGTTTACTCTAATATAAAAGATGCATTCAGAGCAGCAGCAGCAGCAGCCCCCCCCCCCCCCCCCCCCCCCCCGGTTCGGTTCGGTTCACGGTTCCGTGGTCACGGTTTTCGGTTCGGTATATGTTGATCGTTAGCCTCACATGTTGGTCGTGTTGCTGTTAGCATAAACAAAACGTGTTGCACAATGCTTGCACACTGTTGCACTTTTATCCACAGCTTTCTTTCCGCCGTCATCGTAGGTCACTCTAAATGCAAAGTGGTCCCATACAGCAGACCTAGAAAGTGCTGCTGGCGCGTCTTCCAACTCCTGTTCTTTCCCACTCGCCATACCCACACAATTCTCCACAACAACTGCTACACCCGGCTACGCTGCTTCGCTTCTTCTTCTTCTTGTTTACTACTGGTGGTTGGCTTTGGTCGCAGTACCGCCACCTTCTGCTCTGGAGTGTAAACGCTTCGCCTATGAGAAAAAGGAGCAGCGCATGAACCGAACGCAACACACGCGAACCGAGACAGTCGAACCGAACGGTTCGGACGGTTTTCATAAACCGTTCCATCCCTAAAATGCATGAAGATGTTATTTCTTCACAAGAAGCTAGTGACATTGTTAAGAAGTTGAAAAATAATACAGCATATGGAGTGGACAAGATATCTACTGAGCACTTAAAATTTGCAAGTAGGACAATTTTTCCTTTGTTGGCTATTTGTTTCACCGGGTTTTTAATTCATGGCATTTTACCAAACTCTATGTTGTCTGTGATTTTAGTGCCTATTGTAAAAGATAAGGCTGGTAAAATAAATAGCAAAGACAACTATCGGCCCGTAGCTCTAGCCAGTACCTTATCGAAAGTTTTGCACTGCAAAAAATCTAAATCTTGATAAGTAATTTTTTCTTAAAATAAGTGCATTTGTTCTTGAATTGAGGAGATAAAAGAGACATCTTGCCAATGGAACAAGACAATTTAGATTTAAAATAAGAAAACACAATTGCATTCTCTTATTTCAAGTGAATACTATCTAATTATCTTATTTTAAGAGTAAAAATACTGATTCCATTGGCAAACTATCTCATTTACCTACTCAAATCAAGGGTAAATACACTTAATTTAAGAAATGTTTACTTATTTCTAGATCGTTTTTCCAGTGTGGAGAAGGCTCTGTTAAGCAGAATCAAGACGTTTATAGCCACATCTGATAATCAGTTTGGTTTTAAACCAAAACTTAGCACCAATATGTGCCTTTTTGCTCTCAAGGAAATCTTAGATTTATACAACAGACATAATACCACATTTTTTATGTGTTTTATAGATGCATCAAAAGCATTTGCTCATGTTAATCATGACAAATTGTTTCATAAATTGCATGAGAGAGGGGTTTCAAAATATTTATTAAGAATATTAGTGTATTGGTATGCTCATCAAAATATGTCAGTAAAATGGGGAAACTCTGTATCATCTTCTTTTTATGTGAGTAATGCTGTTCGACTAGGCAGCATTTTATCTCCTGTATATGGATGATTTATCTAACCTGCTGAATCAATGCAGGCCTGGCTGTCGGGTTGGTAATCGAACCATCAACCACCTGATGTATTATTCTGTCCATACAGTGCTGGTCTGCAGCAACTGTTAAGGGTTTGCTCTCAGTACGGGTTACAGCATGACATTAAACACAATGCAAAAAAGAGCAACATCATGATTGTTAAGAGCAAAGAAGACACTAAATTATCTTTTCCTGACTTCACTCTGTCTGGCAGCATCCTCCAGGTCACTGATGTGGTCAAATATTTGGGACATTACATCACCGCTGACCCGTCTGATGATACAGGCAGCGTTGCACTCAATTTGCACATGTGCTCAGCATCTGTCACTTTTTAAAGCATACTGTACTGCAATGTATACAGCCCACCTGTGGCGGCGTTACAGGAAAAGCAGTATGAATAAACTACAGGTTGCTTATAATGATGGCATGAGGATGCTGCTTAGGGTGCCCCGATGGTGCAGCGCCAGTCAGATGTTTGTGAATGCTAATATAGCATCCTGCGCTGCTGTGCTTCCAAACATTCTGCACTGATGTAGATTAACAGACTCTGCAAACAGCATCATTCAGACTCTGACCAATCCTGTTCAAAGCTCAGTGAGATTCTTCTCCAGTTTGTGGAATCATTGGCGCTTCAGTTTATATGTCAGTGATTGATTATTTTATTATATATTTCTTATTTTTATTTTTCTCTTTTTTTATTATTGTTCTTATTTTGTCTGTTTATGGACCATAATTGTGTCTAAATAAAGAGATTGATTGATTGATTGATTGATTGATTGATAGATTGATAGATGGTTAATGCAAGAAGCTGAGGAAAACATACACTGGAAAACGATCTAGAAATGAGTAAAACAATTCTTATATTAAAGTGTATTTACCCTCAATTTAGTTTGGTGAATGAGGTAATTTGCCAATGGAATGAGTATTTTTACTCTTAAAATAAATAATTAGATAAAATGCACTTGAAATAAGACTATTAATGCTATAGTATTTTTATATTTTAAATGTAAATTGTCTTGTTCCATTGGGAAAATGTCTCTTTTACCTCCTCAATCCAAGAACAAAGGCACTTATTTTAAGAAAAAATGACTGATCTAGATTTAGATTTTTTCCAGTGTAGTTAATGTTCATTAGTTAAAAAGTCTTGGCTTCTCAGAGGACCATAAGTTACAGGTTAAAATAACAAGTTTTCTTATTGAACAGATAGAATCAGACTGCAGAGCTTCTACATATCTAGATATTTAGTTTCTGGCTTCATTATATCAGTAAATAGGTTCATAAATCTTTTCAAACAGCACAGAGAGAAGCAGGCAGGGCTGCAGATTTAAAGGTAAACTGATCTACTGGGATATGCAACATGCAATAAAATATATCTCCAAGTTTACCAGAAGGTTTACAAGAAAAAAAAATCTATTTTTAAAATGCAGCAAATCCAGATTTTTCTGGAAGAATGGAATTGATTTGTGCTTCTAGGGATGCATGATTTATCGATTTTGGCATCGGAATCGACTGTTATTCGTTATTTTTCTATACATTAATGTTTTGGAGCCTATATATGTAATGCACTAAAAGACATCTCTAGAACTGTCTATAAATATAAATATATTAAGGTTCTCTTGTGTTCTCAACAATAGGAAAGCATTCAATAAATATTTGAGCTCATTTAGGAAAATATAAAAACCTAATGAAAGCGTTTGGGTGGAGTAACTGTAGGTCCATCAGCCCCCACCCTTAGAGCGCCCCCACCCTTAGAGCGCCTCCACCCTTAGAGCGCCCCCACCAGCTTTCATCACAAAGTTACACCCTTGGTTGCAGCCCTATCTTCCTCTGGGATTTTGTCAGAAACGATAGTTAATATTCCAATAAATGTTATTATTGTGCATCATCAAATTAAGCCGGTTCTATTAACTAATCCTAAGTTTAAAAAGCCTTCAGGGTCGGTAGGAACACGCCTTCCATCAGATACAGACAGACAGTCGGATGCTGTCTCTGCAGATGGCGTTTCTTTATCTTTTCACCCTTCAGACAAACGTCCCAACAGAGAGATGATCTCACTGGCTGTAGAATATCCACCAGGGACTAAAGCTGTTCACAGGTCAGAACAAAACCTTTCTGGTTCTATAAAGACTTCCTAAACATGAAACCTGGTGGTGGCAGCATCATGCTGAGGAGTTTGGTTCTGTGGATGAAATCCAAATATCAGTGGGTGCTAAATCATCATAATGAGGCCATCATACCGCCAAAAAAAATCAGAACAAAGACAAAAGTCTTTAAATGGCCTAGTCAAAGCCCAGAACTGAACCAGGAGGGAGAATGTCTGCAAAGCAGCCTGGGTACATTTAGACGAGTCAGACCAAAGCAGATCAGACCCTGAATCTGGTCTAAAGATTAGTGTCGGGGTTTGAATACTTATGTAACTAAGTTTTGTTTTTTCACGTCAGTTCAGAAATCCTCATCGTCGTCTCATTTTCGTCCATCATTAAACTTAGACTTTTCCGACCCATAAGGCTTCAGAAACGGAAGAGTGACGGGGGATGCGTACCGTCTGAGCTGATGGCGTCGCAGATGATGTTGACTTCGTTCATGGGAATCTGCCAGTGAGCTTTCTCCTCGGTGAAACTCAGAGCTCTGCTTTCCTGCCGATGGCAGGGATAACTCTGGACCCGCAGGAACGCTGGCCCCTGGGAGCACACGGCACACACAGCGTCAGTAAACACACTCCTGTCGCCATGGAAACCATGGCTCTGGATTTAAAAAAAATTATAAATATTTCAAGATTATCTGGAAAAAACGCATCAAACTACATCATGGGGAAAAAAAATTATGAAAGGTTTGTATGAACCTTTCATCAGCTAAAATCAGTTGATTTAGCAATTGATTTTAACAAAAATCAGTTGATTTAGCAGTTGATTTTAGCTAAGATCGGCTGAGTTAGCAATTGATTTTTAGCTAAGATCAGTTAATTTAGCAGATTATTTTACCTAAGATCAGTTAATTTAGCAATTGATTTTAACTAAAATCAGTTAATTTAGCAGATTATTTTAGCTAAGATCAGCTGATTTAACAATTGATTTTAACAAAAATCAGTTGATTTAGCAGTTTATTTTAGCTAAGATCAACCGATTTAACAGTAGATTTTTAGCTAAAATCAGTTGATTTAGAAGTTGATTTTAGCTAAGATCAGCTGATTTAGCAATTGATTTTAACAAAAATCAGTTGATTTAGCAGTTGATTTTAGCTAAGATCAGCTGATTTAACAATTGATTTTAACAAAAATCAGTTGATTTAGCAGTTGATTTTAGCTAAGATCGGCTGAGTTAGCAATTGATTTTTAGCTAAGATCAGTTAATTTAGCAGATTATTTTACCTAAGATCAGCTGATTTAACAATTGATTTTAACAAAAATCAGTTGATTTAGCAGTTTATTTTAGCTAAGATCAGTTAATTTAGCAATTGATTTTAACTAAAATCAGTTAATTTAGCAGATTATTTTAGCTAAGATCAGCTGATTTAACAATTGATTTTAACAAAAATCAGTTGATTTAGCAGTTTATTTTAGCTAAGATCAGTTAATTTAGCAATTGATTTTAGCTAAAATCAGTTAATTTAGCAGATTATTTTAGCTAAGATCAGCTGATTTAACAATTGATTTTAACAAAAATCAGTTGATTTAGCAGTTTATTTTAGCTAAGATCAACCGATTTAACAGTAGATTTTTAGCTAAAATCAGTTGATTTAGAAGTTGATTTTAGCTAAGATCAGCTGATTTAGCAATTGATTTTAACAAAAATCAGTTGATTTAGCAGTTTATTTTAGCTAAGATCAGTTACTTTAGCAATTGATTTTAACTAAAATCAATTAATTTAGCAGATTATTTTAGCTAAGATCAGCTGATTTAGCAATTGATATTAACAAAAATCAGTTGATTTAGCAGTTTATTTTAGCTAAGATCAGTTAATTTAGCAGATTATTTTACCTAAGATCAGCCGATTTAGCAATTGATTTTTAGCTAAAATCAGCTGAGTTAGCAATTGATTTTTAGCTAAGATCAGCTGAGTTAGCAATTGATTTTAACTAAAATCAGTTGATTTAGCAGTTTATTTTAGCTAAGATCAGTTAATTTAGCAGATTATTTTACCTAAGATCAGCCGATTTAGCAATTGATTTTTAGCTAAAATCAGCTGAGTTAGCAATTGATTTTTAGCTAAGATCAGCTGAGTTAGCAATTGATTTTAACTAAAATCAGTTGATTTAGCAGTTTATTTTAGCTAAGATCAGTTAATTTAGCAATTGATTTTAACTAAAATCAGTTGATTTAGCAGTTTATTTTAGCTAAGATCAACCGATTTAACAGTAGATTTTTAGCTAAAATCAGTTGATTTAGCAGTTGATTTTATCTAAAATCAGCTAATTTAGTAGTTGATTCTTAGCTAAAATCAGTTGATTTAGCAGTTTATTTTAGCTAAGATCAACCGATTTAACAGTAGATTTTTAGCTAAAATCAGCTGATTTAGCAGTTGATTTTAACTAAAATCAGCTGATTTAGCAGTTGATTTTGAGCTAAAATCAGTTTATTTAGCAATTGATTTTAACTAAGATCCGTTGATTTAGCTCTTCCATCGATGTTTCTGGTGTTAAAGGATTCTGCCTGCAGGGGAAGCAGGGGAGTCAGGAGGAGATGTCGGCGATGTTGATGTTTTTTCAGAGTTTCATAAACAGACGGGATGAGAGAAAACCACACAGTGGCTGTAAGAAGGTCCAGGGAAGATCTCTAACATTGAATGTTTGAGGAGGTCAAACGCTTCATTTCTTCCATCTGAAAAGTGCAGCATGCAGCTGTAACGCACTGAAAAAAAAAAATCTAGAAATAAGTAAAAATGTATTAAATTAAGTGTATTTACCCTTAATTTGAGTATGTAAATAAGATAATTTGCCAATAATATGAGTATTTTTACTCCTAAAATAATAAAATGCACTTAAAATAAGACTATGCAATTGTTTTCTTATTTTGAATCTAAATTATTTTGTTCCATTGGCAAAGTGTCGTTTTACCTACTCAATTAAAGAACAAATGCACTTATTTGAAGAAATAAAGACTTATCTAGATTTTGTTTTGCAATGGATTTTATCTTGGATTGAGGAGATAAAAGAGACACTTTGCCAATAGAACAAGACAATTTTGATTCAAAATAAGAGAACACAATTGCATTGTCTAATTTCAAGTGCATTTAATCTAATTATCTTATTTTAGGAGTAAAAATAATCATTCCATTGGCAAATCATCTTATTTTCCTGCTCAAATTAAGGGGAAATATACTTAATTTTAGAAATTTTGATTATTTCTAGATAAATAAAAGTCTAAACTGCAAAAATGATCTAGAAATAAGTTAAAATTTCTTAAATTTCTTATTTTAAATGTAAATTGTCTTGTTCCAGTAGCAAAGTGTCTTACTTACCTCCTCAATTCAAGAAAAAATGCCCTTATTTTAATTACTTAGATTTGAGTTTTTTGCAGTTTAGCGGTAATGTGGTAAAGCTAAAAGTTAGTCCAGTTAAAGCAAAACATGTTGCTTCATGTGGTCGTCCTGAAAAATGATCTACAGTTTGAAAATGGCTGAGGAAAAACTGCTAAAGACGTCATGTTTACTGCCACACTGCAAAAAAATTAAATCTCAAAGTTTTTTTTTCCTAAAATAAGTGCATATTTTCTTGAATTGAGCAGTTAAGTGTGACCTTTTGCCATTGGAACAAGACAATTTACACTTAGAATAAGAAAACACTATTGCATCGTCTTATTTTAAGTGCATAATATCTAATTATCTTATTTGAAGAGTAAGAATACTCATTTCATTGGCAATCTATCTCATTTACCTGCTCAAATTAAGGGTAAATACACTTAAGAAATTTTTACTTATTTCTAGATCATTTCTCCAGTGTGGTTTCCCTGGTCTACACGATACATTTAGATTTCTAAAAGCTTTGAAGCCCTTGAAGAAAAGCCGGATTACGCCTGAGATCAAAATCCATGAGGCAGTTTCTAAGGACTGGATTTATTTAGGGGTATCAGAGCAAAGGAGGAGGAGTTCCCTTTCCTTACATATGACAAAAAGTTCCTGCGGAAATGAAAACAAATGAGTGTGTTTTTTGTCATCGTAGAAAATGTGTATCAATTCAAAGAGCAGTAGGGGTAGTGGTGGCCTAGTTGTTAGGACATAGGCAACACGATGGCAGCCCACTGCTCCCCATGGGGATGGCTTACATGTGGAGAGGACATTTCGTTGCTCTGTACTATTGAAAGTGGAACTCTTCAGAATCTGTTAGTTCAATCTCTAACGTTCTGCTCTCTCTGCTTTTTCTCATAGTAGCTTCATCTGGTCTGTTCCTGTTTGGCTGTGACTCCATCCTGGAGAGAAATATCAGCTATGCTGCTGCCATCAACACCTTTGTTTCTAGATGTTGGAGCTTGGCCTGTTTTCCAGTGTAGTCCTGTTTCTCTGACTGTGACTAACTGGATGTGCTCTCTTCATCCTCTGACATGGGAGCTGGCTCGGAGCTCGTCTGCCTGGCTGTGTGTTTCCTGGACGGGGCCGCCTGTGGAGCTGGTTGACAGTTGCCTTTTGTATCTATGCTTCTTTTTCTATGTCTGCTTCTGTCTCCTTGAACCCCAGTGGGCCTCAGCAGATGGCCGCTCACACTGAGCCTGGTTCTGCTGGAGGTTTCTTCCTGTTCAAAGGGAGTTTTTCCTCTCCACTGTCGCTACAAGCATGCTTAGTGTGAGGGATTGCTGAAGAGTCAATGAGTCGATGCAATCAGCTGGTTTTCCTTAGATAGAAAACTTTGAATCAGTCTGACTGGATGATCTGGTGAACTGGAAAGTGACCTGAGATGACATGATGTGAATTGGAGCTATAGAAATAAACTGAACTGGATTAATGACAATAAAGCTGAATTCTATTCTATTGAAGGAGCAATGTTTGCTGAATTATTTCCAAAAGAAGCCTTCATTTCTCCGTGTGCTTGGTTTATACCTTGACGTCTACTGCGCGTGTCTCAGTGGGACAGAGCATTTTACGGCGAGCGTTGCCACCTTGGTTTAAGGTCCAGTATCCCGTCATCCTGACCTCCGGCAGCGGTAACCTAGAGACAACAAACCCATGAAACTGGAAACACACACACAAAATAAATCATTTCCAGGGATAAATACAAACAGATCATCCCATTTTTTTATCTGAGTTAATTATGGTTAGGACTGCTTTTATTGCCCACATAAATGAAAACAAAGTTCTGGTCTTCAGGGGCTCCGATGGGCAGCGGCACCAGGAGACAAACGCTGCGTCTCTGGGGAGGGGTCATGGATCACAGCTACGGGCTGCAGGTAGGGTGGAAGATGCAGCCTGACCACAAAACGCTCACATTCCCCAGATTGGAGGGGCAAAGATGATCCTACGACTATAAATAAATCTATGAATAGAAACGCAGCAGATGAGCCGCTTCATGTTTTCATGTCCAAAATTGGAAGTCAGGACGCCAAATATTTGCTTTCACGTCCAAACGATGCGAGTGACGCTGCCGCTGTGAGATAAACGCTTCAAGATGGAGCAATAAAGCGTTAAAACACCAGCAAACAGCAACGGCTGGAGGAAAATACTGGTTTCTGCTCTGCTCACTGCTTCTTTTCTTTGGAAAAGGACAAAACTGAAGGTGGATTTTAGATAAATACAAATAAAACCACAGGAGACAGAGGAAACAAGTATTTTCCTTTATTCAAAGAACAGTCTGTACATTATTGGAGACAGTTTGGTGAAAGGAGACGTTCTATGATGGTGAGAAATAACTGCGGTATGTGAAGGATGGAGACCTTTAACACTTCATGGAAGCAATCAAAGCAGCTGCAGCTTTCAGACGTCTCAGAGGCTCAGATGAAAAGAAATGGGATTCAGCCTCGACCGTTTTCTGACCATCAAACACCAAACCTGAAGCTCACCTGGACGGACTGTCGCCTAAACTAAACCTTAGCTTTAACCAGGACAGCTTTAACCAGGGCAGCTGATCGGACTGCATCAGTGCTGATGCTCCACAGCGCCTTCGTATGGAGGGATCTATTGTTGCTGCGAGCAAACAACACATTTAATCAACTAAAGTTAATAAAAGCTAAAATCCAGACATGAAACTTTAAAAACATGTTTTATTTAAAACAAATAACTGCTGTTTTCCTTCATTTTGTTTTTTTTAAATATTTCTGTCATATTGTTTTTCTTCACATTATTTTAAAAATATTTTAAACAGATTTTTTTGTTTTCATTAATTTTTCTGATTTCTGCTTTAAGAACTGCATTCTTTTCAAAATAAGCTTCACTTCCAGCCAAACCCAGCCAGTCGCTCTGAACCAATGAAAAGCTTCCTAACGTCCAGCAAACCAATAGAAATGCTTCTTCATTCCTCACTACAGAGGAAAGCCCCGCCCCCACAAGAGATCATCCATCCATCATCCATCCATCCATCAATCCATTCATCCATCCATCATCCATCCATCCATCATCCATCCATCATCCATCCATCTATCCATCAATCATCCATCAATCCATCCATCCATCCATCCATCATCCATCCATCCATCAATCAATCCATCCATCCATCATCCATCAACCCATTCATCCATCATCCATCAATCCATTCATCCATCATCCATCCATCCATCATCCATCAATCCATTCATCCATCATCCATCCATCCATCATCCATCAATCCATTCATCCATCAATCCATTCATCCATCATCCATCCATCCATCATCCATCCATCCATCATCCATCCATCCATCCATCCATCATCCATCAATCCATCATCCATCCATCATCCATCAATCCATCATCCATCCATCATCCATCCATCCATCATCCATCCATCCATCCATCATCCATCCATCCATCATCCATTCATCCATCCATCCATCCATCCATCCATCATCCATCAATCCATTCATCCATCCATCATCCATCAATCCATTCATCCATCCATCATCCATCCATCCATCCATCCATCATCCATCAATCCATCCATCCATCATCCATTCATCCATCATCCATCAATCCATTCATCATCCATCCATCAATCCATCCATCATCCATCAATCCATTCATCCATCAATCCATCCATCCATCATCCATCCATCCATCCATCCATCCATCAATCATCCATCCATCCATCCATCCATCAATCCATCCATCCATCCATCCATCCATCCATCCATCCATCCATCCATCATCCATCCATCATCCATCCATCATCCATCCATCATCCATCGATCCATTCATCCATCATCCATCAATCCATTCATCCATCATCCATCAATCCATTCATCCATCATCCATCCATCCATCCATCATCCATCCATCATCCATCAATCCATCCATCCATCATCCATCAATCCATTCATCCATCCATCCATCCATCAATCATCCATTCATCCATCATCCATTCATCCATCATCCATTCATCCATCATCCATCAATCCATCAATCATCCATCCATCCATCAATCCATTCATCCATCATCCATCCATCCATCATCCATCAATCCATTCATCCATCATCCATCCATCCATCCTTCATCCATCCATCATCCATCAATCCATTCATCCATCATCCATTCATCCATCATCCATCCATCCATCCATTCATCCATCATCCATCCATTCATCCATCATCCAGCCATCCATCCATCAATCATCCATCATCCATCCATCCATCAATCATCTATCCATCCATCATCCATCAATCCATTCATCCATCATCCATCCATCCATCCATCCATCCATCAATCATCCATCCATCCATCCATCCATCAATCCATTCATCAATCATCCATCCATCCATCCATCAATCCATTCATCAATCATCCATCCATCCATCATCCATCAATCCATTCATCCATCCATCCATCATCCATCCATCCATCCATCCATCAATCATCCATCATCCATCCATCCATCATCCATCCATCAATCATCCATCTTCCACCCATCCATCCATCATTCATCATCCATCCATCAATCATCCATCCATCCATCCATCATCCATCCATCCATCAATCATCCATCAATCCATCCATCCATCAATCATCCATCCATCCATCCATCCATCCATCATCCATCCATCCATCAATCAATCCATCCATCCATCATCCATCAACCCATTCATCCATCATCCATCAATCCATTCATCCATCATCCATCCATCCATCATCCATCAATCCATTCATCCATCATCCATCCATTCATCATCCATTCATCATCCATCCATCATCCATCAATCCATCATCCATCCATCCATCATCCATCCATCCATCCATCCATCCATCATCCATCCATCCATCCATCAATCATCCATCAATCCATTCATCCATCATCCATCCATCATCCATCCATCATCCATTCATCCATCATCCATCAATCCATTCATCCATCATCCATCCATCCATCCATCCATCATCCATCAATCCATTCATCCATCAATCCATTCATCCATCATCCATCCATCCATCCATCCATCAATCATCCATCAATCCATTCATCCATCCATCATCCATCCATCCATCCATCATCCATCAATCCATTCATCCATCATCCATCCATCCATCCATCCATCATCCATCCATCATCCATCCATCATCCATCCATCATCCATCCATCATCCATCAATCCATTCATCCATCATCTATCAATCCATCATCCATCCATCCATCATCCATCAATCCATTCATCCATCCATCGTCCATCCATCATCCATCAATCCATCCATCCATCATCCATCCATCATCCATCAATCCATTCATCCATCATCCATCCATCCATCCATCAATCATCCATCAATCCATTCATCCATCATCCATTCATCCATCATCCATTCATCCATCATCCATCCATCCATCAATCATCCATCCATCCATCAATCCATTCATCCATCATCCATCCATCCATCATCCATCCATCCATCATCCATCAATCCATTCATCCATCATCTATCATCCATCCATCCATCCATCAATCATCTATCCATCCATCATCCATCAATCCATTCATCCATCATCCATCCATCCATCAATCATCCATCCATCCATCAATAATCCATCATCCATCAATCCATTCATCCATCAATCATCTATCCATCCATCATCCATCAATCCATTCATCCATCATCCATTCATCCATCATCCATCCATCCATCAATCATCCATCCATCCATCAATCCATTCATCCATCATCCATCCATCCATCCTTCATCCATCCATCATCCATCAATCCATTCATCCATCATCTATCATCCATCCATCCATCCATCAATCATCTATCCATCCATCATCCATCAATCCATTCATCCATCATCCATCCATCCATCAATCATCCATCCATCCATCAATCATCCATCATCCATCAATCCATTCATCCATCAATCATCTATCCATCCATCATCCATCAATCCATTCATCCATCATCCATCCATCCATCCATTCATCTATCATCAATCCATCCATCCATCAATCATCCATCATCCATCCATCCATCAATCATCTATCCATCCATCATCCATCAATCCATTCATCCATCATCCATCCATCCATCCACCCATCCATCCATCAATCATCCATCCATCCATCCATCCATCCATCCATCCATCCATCCATCCATCAATCCATTCATCCATCATCCATCCATCCATCCATTCATCCATCATCCATCCATCCATCCATCAATCCATTCATCCATCATCCATCCATCCATCCACCCATCCATCCATCAATCATCCATCCATCCATCCACCCATCCATCCATCCATCCATCCATCCATCCATCCATCATCCATCCATCCATCCATCATCCATCCATCCATCCATCAATCATCCATCATCCATCCATCCATCATCCATCCATCCATCCATCAATCACCCATCTTCCATCCATCCATCCATCATCCATCCATCCATCCCTCCATCCATCTATCATCCATCATTCATCCATCCATCCATCATCCATCCATCCATCCATCAATCATCCATCATCCATCCATCCATCATCCATCCATCCATCCATCAATCACCCATCTTCCATCCATCCATCCATCATTCATCATCCATCCATCAATCATCCATCCATCCATCCATCCATTCATCCATCCATCATCCATCCATCAATCATCCATCCATCCATCAATCCATTCATCCATCCATCCATCATCCATCCATCCATCAATCATCCATCCATCCATCAATCCATTCATCCATCCATCCATCATCCATCCATCCATCAATCATCCATCCATCCATCCATCCATCCATCATCCATCCATCCATTCATCCATCCATCCATCCATCCATCCATCAATCATCCATCATCCATCCATCAATCATCCATCCATCCATCAATCTATTCATCCATCATCCATCCATCCATCCATCCATCCATCCATCCATCCATCCATCAATCATCCATCCATCCATCCATCCATCATCCATCCATCATCCATCCATCATCCATCCATCCATCCATCCATCCATCCATCATCCATCCATCAATCCATCATCCATCCATTCATCCATCATCCATCCATCCATCCATCAATCCTCCATCCATCATCCATCCATCATCCATCCATCCATCCATCCATCATCCATCCATCATCCATCCATCCATCCATCCATCCATCCATCCATCCATCCATCCATCCTTTTCTCCCTCTTATTCCATCAGGAGATAAATGTGAATTTATTAAAACTCAAACATTGAAAATAAATCTGAGAAACAGCAGTTATTCATAAAACCTGTTTTTGATTAAAACATTTTTCAGTTTTCTTTCTGGATTCCATTTAACCCGATTTACCTTATGTATTCTTTACTCTGAAATCTTAATATAATCAATCTTTCAGACTGAGCTACACGTCTTCAGGCTTAGGTCAAGGCCAAGTCTGGGTTTAACTTTTTGAGGTTAAGAATGAACTTTATATTTGATCAGCACCTTTATGTCCTCAGCTGGGAGAGACTGCAGGTGGGATTTAATAATCAAGACGAATTAGCAGCAACAAACAGGAAGATGTTAGCAATGGCCGCCTCCACAGAAACACATGCTCCCTACATCTACCTCCTTATGGGGGCGTGGCTCGGCATTGCCACCTGCGCAGAGCTGCAATCTAGAATCTCCTGAGTTTATTTTTTATTGTTTTGGACATCTGCGACAGATTAACGATTACATGAGGCTTTATCACACAACTGGAGCTGACCAATCAGAACACAGGGGGCATAAACAGCCTCCTAGCAGAGTCACCAACTCTGGGATTTAACTCTGAGGGCTCTGCTCCCAGTTTCCCCATAACATCAAACTGGTAAAGCTCCTATCCGTGATGCTAAGGGTCTTACTCCTTAGCCAGATGGACCGAGGTTGGCTTGGCCCCGATGGGGATTCCATGCTTGTGCAGAGCCTCGATCAAAACCTCCCGCGTGTCCTTATTGTACGAGTCGAAGTCGAAGACGTTCCTCACCACATTGGCAAGACCCTCGTTGGGAAACCTCTGATGAGAGAGAAAAGACTAAATTAAACCAAAGAGCTTTCTTTGTTCCTGTGGGGAAATTTCAAACACAGAGAGCAGCAAGACAAAGTCACATAAAGTTCAACAACAACAGAAAAAGCATAAAAAAGACCCTAAATAAATTTCACGTGGACTTTCCACCAGATCAGGGGTCGGCAACCCAAACTGTTCAAAGAGCCATATTGGACCAAACAAAAAAAAATAAATTTGTCTGGTGCAGCTAAAATGTAAAAGTCTCTCTAAGCCTCATATGGCAGTTTATTAGCCAGTTATAGAAAGGGACTATGTGGGCTTAAATATATCATAAGCATTTATAATTAAATGTTTATCCTGGAGCAAATGTCACATCATGAGGTGAAGGAGGAGCAATGAACGCTCCCATCACGCACCGCTTCACCGCCGCTTAACTGCCATTCACTGCACAGTTCGAGTTTTGTTTCATCGAAGAAATGATAGAAACACAATAAAGGAATGTTTCTATGGTGGATGTGTTTCTGTTGGGAGGAGCTGATGGAATCATGTGGAACCAAGCAGGAACTTGGTTAGAGCTTTCTAACCTTGAAATCCCACATCCTCCGTCACTATGCAGCATTCCTTGAGATATTTTTATTTTGAGGATTCTTTATTAAAAAATTGCAGAAAGTTCCCATCCCTGCATCAGAGCGCTACCTGTTGGATCTATGAACGGTTTTCTATGCTTGAACCAAACTAGCAGCAGTAGTGGAGTTTGGAGATGCAATCTACTTCTTAAATACATCTTTACTCTCCTCTAACTTATGCAATCGCTCTTTTTCTCTCCCTCCCAGCTTGGTGGGGGGGCTGCAGATTTAGCCTTCCCTGGAAATGTCTTTCCTAATGACTCTTTTTATTATTTGACAGCTTCTCCTTCCAAAGCAAACATGCAGCCAATCATTCCTCATTGGTAATTAAAGCAAATGATTCGCTCCATTCTTCTTTGAATCCTCTTTTCTCATCAGCTATCTTCCTTTTTCAATTTGGGATCCGTGGAGATTTCCCCTTAACTAAAGGTTACAGAGAGAAATGGTACATTTTGGCAGCAATGAAGTGAAACCTAAAAGCTGATAAGAAATGATCCGCTAGCAGCAAAAGGAAAGGTTAAAAATAGGATTTACTCTGAACCCACTCCATCAACAAGGTAGCAGCCCTCGCTAATATCAGCACTCTATGGGAACAATCATCCTTAGCCATTTTTATTTCCTGATTTACTGTTTTTGTTGTTTTCTTTTATTTGAAGACAATTATATCTGAAATTAGTGTTTTTCTGACATTCATACAGGCTGAGAGAGAGAGGAACAGGAACGCTGAACAAACCGCTTCGTTTCAGCCTCCGCTATCATTGAGCTTCCTGGATTTATTAAACTGAGACTTAAGTTTAAATAAAGTTTAGTTTGATGACATCAGACTATCTGTTTTTTATCATTGATTGAATAATAAAGGCATGTCTGGAGAAGCTCCAAATATAACACAACACCAACTGTCAAGCACGGTGGTGGGAGTGTCATGGGATGGGGCGGAGCCTTTCTTGTTGGCAGTGGTAGAGTGGACAGAAAAAATAAAGAGGTCCTCATTTCAACAGCGAGCTTCTGGGATTCTCCAGGATGAAAAACGTTGATTGGCTTTCAGGCCACGCCCCCTGCAGATTCATATAAACTGCTGACCATTGGGTTCACAACATCTGGGAGCAGCTGGCTGCTGATGGCCTGCTGTACATACAGTGGAGGCAGACTGTATTTATGACTAGACAGAAGAAACTGCAATAAATCCAAATTTGTGGAATTGATCCTTGTTTCTCCAAACATTGAGCTAAAAAGTAAAGATTTTCTAAAATTAGTTTATTTGCTTCTACATTGAACAGATAAATACGATTATCTCCAGATTGTTTTGCCTTTAATCCAAAGGTTTTAATCAACTATTAAAAGTCCAACATCAATCATCTGAGTATCAAAGTGGACTCAATCAGGTAGACTTTGCCATCTGGATCTGACGTTGGGGTCAAAGGTAAAGATCTCATGATTTAACCTGACTGGCAGAAATGTCTCCTCTATCATCCTGGTCCCAGTCAGCTGAACCTGAACGTCTACAGACCATCGCTTAAGTCTTCCTGCTGCTCCACTGGGATCGTTACGCTAAAAGGTGAAGCGGTGATTACAGCCGGCAGAGGAGAACACTTCCACTCGCTCTAAATCACGCCGTCCCGCTCCAGCTGATGTCAATAATGGGGCTGATGGACGATGGAACCAGTGGGAACATCAAACCAACACGTGTGTCTCTGTGGGATGGGTCAGTGATATATGGCGGTGGAATATAGAAATAGAAGAGGTAGATTAGGGTGGATGTCTGCGGCTCTAAATGTGTTGCTCAGCGGATCGGTGTTTAGGTTAAATTTGTCGCCCTGCTTATAGCTTCACAGAAAAGAGGGAGCAGGACAGGCAGCATCTGAATGGAGGATCTCTGCAGAAAGGAGGATCTCTGCAGAATGGAGGATCTCAGCAGAATGGAGGATCTCAGCAGAAAGGAGAATCTCTGCAGAATGGAGGATCTCTGCAGAATGGAGGATCTCTGCAGAATGGAGGATCTCAGCAGAAAGGAGAATCTCTGCAGAATGGAGGATCTCTGCAGAATGGAGGATCTCTGCAGAAAGGAAAATCTCTGCAGAATGGAGGATCTCTGCAGAATGGAGGATCTCTGCAGAAAGGAAAATCTCTGCAGAATGGAGGATCTCTGCAGAATGGAGGATCTCTGCAGAATGGAGGATCTCTGCAGAATGGAAAATCTCTGCAGAATGGAGGATCTCTGCAGAAAGGAGAATCTCTGCAGAATGGAGGATCTCTGCAGAATGGAGGATCTCTGCAGAAAGGAAAATCTCTGCAGAATGGAGGATCTCTGCAGAATGGAGGATCTCTGCAGAATGGAGGATCTCTGCAGAATGGAGGATCTGCAGAATGGAGGATCTCTGCAGAATGGAGGATCTCTGCAGAATGGAGGATCTCTGCAGAATGGAGGATCTCTGCAGAATGGAGGATCTCTGCAGAATGGAGGATCTGCAGAATGGAGGATCTGCAGAATGGAGGATCTCTGCAGAATGGAGGATCTGCAGAATGGAGGATCTGCAGAATGGAGGATCTCTGCAGAATGGAGGATCTCTGCAGAATGGAGGATCTCTGCAGAATGGAGGATCTCTGCAGAATGGAGGATCTCTGCAGAATGGAGGATCTCTGCAGAATGGAGGATCTGCAGAATGGAGGATCTCTGCAGAATGGAGGATCTCTGCAGAATGGAGGATCTCTGCAGAATGGAGGATCTCTGCAGAATGGAGGCCTCCTTTCAGAGGAAGCCTTCGATCACCATGATGGTGTGAACCTTTGACTTCACGCCTTATTGTGTAACGGGATGCTTTTAGTGCATGAGGGTTTTTCTAAGTGTGAACAGAGGAGGCACTAAAGGAGGCGTTGTTCTGTCAGCTTGGCATACCGCGTCAGGCCAGCATACCCTTAGTAATACACATGCATGCATGGTCGTTATTAGCGGTCATCAGTCCCATAGAATGGCCTCAGGTTGCGCCAGTAGGCTCGAATCACCGAATTAATCCCCCCCGTGGAATTAATTAATGTTTTTAAATGTTTAATTAATGTTTTTAATCTAAAAATAATTTCAATAGTTCTTCATGTACTGTAAAAATAAATAAATAAAAAATGATCTGCATCGCGCTCAATAAAACTCATATCCTGTCAACTGGGTTGTAGAATCCTCTCCCTATAAATATTTCATTATCTGTGAAAAAATGCAGACCGTTCTTTAATAAGATCCTCATCAAACGAACATGTAATGTTTGATTTTAAAAAACGAATGTGTGCGATGGACCTTTTTTTGTCGTTTTTTGCACAAAACTATGACAAAAACCTGACTCAATCAGGAAATAAAACGAAAGTTACTACCGTAACTACGGTTCTATGAATCCCGGATGACCGCCAGAGGCGGTGCTTCAAGCACTGAATGATCATTCTTGCGCATGCGCAGGTCGAGTACTAATGACAACAAAGTCAGCTGTGACCTGCCGGGGACCCACTCACGTGGCACCCGGCAATCAATCCCTCAATCTTCTCGCGAAAGCAGAGATTCCGAGGGACCAAGCACTCTGGCGGTCATCCGGGATTCATAGAACCGTAGTTACGGTAGTAACTTTCGTTCTATTTCACCCCTACTGACCGCCAGAGGCGGTGCTTCAAGCACTGGATGACTCATATCAACAAGGTCACGAGGAATCAGCAACATTCAAGGAACAACGACTACACCACCCACCTAATGTGATGTAGAGGCATGCTGCTCCAGGATTCCTTGAAGTGGATGGGGCGCAGCCACATTCACCCTGTAGAACCGAGTAAAGGTACTAGGTGATTTCCAGGAGGCCGCACGGCATATAACATCCAATGGCATCCAATGGCACCCCAGTCATAGCACTCCTGCCGGCAGTGGCCGGTCCTGCAAGGCATAAGCCTTGGAGATCAAATCCACAACCCAGTGTGCAAGTCGCTGCTTAGAAAGTGCCTGACCCTTCCGTGAGCCAGCGTAGCAAACAAAAAGGCTATTTGTCTTTCGGAAGGATGCCGTGGCATTGATATATGTCTCAAGGGCACGAACAGGACACAGTGGTTCAGAGGGGCTTCCGGAGTCAAACCGGGCAAGATGGAGCGGCTGGGTACTGCCTGCTGGCAGTGATACCTTAGGAATAAATGCTACGTCAGACCACAGTGTAACGCCTGAGCCACCAGGATTCCACCGGCAGCAGGGTTCGGCTATCGAAAGAGCCCGTAATTCCCCCACACGTTTTGCGGAAACCATAGCTAAAAGGAACACAGTCTTCAGTGAGAGCCATTTCAGGTCTGCCGACGCCAGGGGCTCAAATGGGAGGGACCGAAGAGCCTCAAGCACAAGAGAAAGGTCCCACGCCGGTGCCACAGGGCGGTTGGGCGGGTGCAAACGCCGAGCACCTCTTAAAAACAGTACAACATCCTTGTCTCGGCCCACAGAACAACCATTCAGCCCAACATGCCAACAGGAAATGGCAGCCACATACACCTTTAAGGTAGATGGAGACCGTCCTTGATCCAGTAATGCTTGCAGGAAGGTCAGTATGTCAGAAACTGAACACTGCACCGGGTCCTGCCCTCTATCACGGCACCAGGTCACAAAGACCGTCCACTTGTTAGCATAGACAGCTCGCGTGGACGGCGCCCATGCATTAGCCATTGTATGCCCTATGGACCCAGTGTATCCTGAGAAAGTGGACCCTGGCCTTGCAGGGGCCAAATCCAGAGCTGGAGCTGGTGCAAAATCTGACCCCCCATCTGGGAAAGAAGATCTCTCCTGGACGGGAGACGCATTGGCGAGCCGGAGCTGAGCTCGCACAGTAGAGGAAACCAAGTCCTCGCTGGCCAGTAGGGGGCCACCAGCAGAACCCTGTGCCTCTCCTGACGTACCCTGAGGAGAGTCTGAAAAAGTAGGCTGAATGGCGGAAAGGCATAAAGGAGGGTCCGGGGCCAGTCGTGTGCCAGAGCATCGTGGCCCAGAGGGCTGCTGTTGTCCAATGAGAACCAAAGGGGACAGTGAAATGCGTCCCTTGAGGCAAAGAGGTCCACGTCCGCCCTGCCAAAGACCTTCCAGATGCACTCCACCACCTCTCGGTGAAGCTTCCACTCCCCCGGAAGCGGCTTCTGACGGGATAGAAAATCTGCTGGCACGTTCTCCGGCCCTGGGATGTAGGCTGCTCTGAGGCTGGCTATGCGTGGAGCTGCCCAGGTCAGAAGCCATTGAGTCAAGCACAACAGTTTCCTTGACCTCGTTCCCCCCTGGTGGTTGATGTGAAAGACCACTGTGGTGTTGTCTGACCTCACCAGCACGTGCTTCCCCCGCAAGCCTGGAAGAAAGCTCTGAAGAGCCAGAAGTACAGCCTGTAACTCCAGGACATTGATGTGTTCCCTGCTCTGCCGCTGGGACCATGTCCCCTGTGCCATTTGACCCCGCCAGGTTCCACCCCAGCCCGTGGAGGATGCATCTGTAAACACAACTTCCCGACGACACGGGAGGGAACCGAGCGGGACCCCTGTGGTCATAAACAACCTCACCCTCCATTGGGACAGAGACTGAAGACACTGAGGCCCCACCCGAAGTCTTCAGAGACGATGAGTGTTCCGTGTGGGATCCAGATTCAAGCTGTTCAACCACATCTGGAGGGGCGGCAATGACAGCAGCCCCAAGGGCACTACGGCGGACGCAGCTGTAAGCATGCCCAAGAGTCGAAGATACCGTACAAGAGGCAGTGCCACGCCGCGCCTGAATTCCGGGAGCACGCTCAATATACTGTCCACCCGCTGGGGTGACGGGCAAGCAGTCATTGAGATTGAATCCATGGCAATGCCCAGGAAGACAGTCTCCTGTGAGGGAGTCAGACTGCTTTTCTCCATGTTCACCTGCAAGCCCAAGCATCCCACATGATGGAGCACTAACCGAGTATCTCGAACCGCCTGGTCCCACGTCGCGGCACAAATGAGCCAGTCGTCCAGATATGGGAGGATCCTCAATCCCTGTGCCTGCAGAGGAGAGAGGGCCGCTGCAACACATCGGGTAAACACCCTGGGAGACAGTGAAAGTCCGGACGGGAGGACCCTGAACTGGAAATGCTTCCCTTGAAAAGCAAAACGAAGAAACCGCCAATGGGGCGGAGCGATCGGAACGTGAAAATAAGCATCCCTGAGATCTATGGAAGTGAACCAATCGCCCGGGGAAATCGCCTGCAACACTTCCTTGGTGGTCAGCATATGAAAGGGCATGGCCTTCAAGTACACATTCAGGCCTCTGAGGTCCAAGACTGGACGCAGGCCCCCGGTCTTCTTCGGGACCAGAAAATACATGGAATAAAAGCCCCCTGGATCCAGCAGGGGGTCCACAGGCACTATAGCACCCTTGACCAGCAAGGTGCAGATTTCTTGGTTCAGTGCCTGTGCCTTCACCGGGTCGTGGATCACAGTCATCCTGACCCGGCCAGGGATAGGTGGCCGGCGGCGGAATTGAAGACGGTACCCCCGGGACAGGGTGGACAACACCCACAAGTCCGGGGTGTGGGCAGCCCAGAAGCTGAGCTGTCCCGGGGAAAAATAACCGACCGCCGGCCCTAAGGCATCATCTGCGGGCCCCCCGGCCCTTCGAAGGCCCGAGAGGACGCCGGCCAGACTGAGCGGGCCGAAAGGGATGAAAGGACCTTGTCCCAGCCTGGTCTCAAGCTCTGTTTCTCCGATCTGGAGCAGGTCTCTGGACCGATCTCCGAACTGGTAACAGACCCTGGGGCTCAGTGGAAGAAGGAGAAGGCCCTGAGGACCCCCGTGAAGGACCCGCAGCTGCCCAGGTGCTGACTGGCTGGCGATCACGTCTGTGAAGCCCTGCCAGCTGTTGCCTCGTTCTAGAGGCCTGAGCTGTACGGTCCAAGGCGTCCAGTGCCGCAGAACCAAAAAGCTCCCCCGGGACCACAGGCAGGGCCCGGAGGGTCCTCCTACAAGGCTCAGTTAGTGGTGACTGCGCCAACCAGACATGGCGGCGAGCGTGAACCAGTGTGGAGAGTGTGCGTCCAAGTTCCCTCGTCATAAGAGCAAAGGCCTGCAGAGATGCATCAACCAGGCCTTGCGTGGCATGATCCAGTGGAACAGATTCCAAGGAGGAAGACAGGGCCAGCATAAGATGGGAGAGAGAGTTCCCAATCCGGCCCATGCGGGCCCCAGAGTCATAGGCCTTGCAGAGAAGGTCGTCGGTAATACGGCACTGAGGACGCGGACAACGGGCATTGGGCCGCAAAGCCTCATCAGGCGGGATAATAAGAGAGGCAATGCCCGGTTCCACCGCTGGCATCTGCCCCAAGCCAACCTTGGGTGCCTCCTGCATAGCTGCCAGGACCCTGCCATCCGTTGTCAGACGTGAAAGCGCCTTGGTGTCTGACCAGCAAGCATGCAGTTCCCGCACATACTCCGCCGAGGGAGGAACCACAAAGGCAGTCTCTGACCTACTGCGCCTAAAGAAGGTGCTGGAAGCCGTAGGCTGGCCCTGAGGAACACTAACTTGTAAACGGGCAAGAGCCGTTCGAATAGCGGATGTCACAGACTCCCCCGTATCCTCCTGGGAGGCAATGGAGCCCGACCCAGAGGCCCCGGAGCCCAGCTCCGGAAGGTCCTCACAGAAATGGGTGCCAGAGGCCGCCACAGAAACAGCATCATCGTCATTGACTGATGTTTCATCCTGCTCGGGAGGGAGAGCCGCGCCGCGATCACCAGCAGTCTGAAAGGACTGGAGGAGGGCTTTCATTTGGGCCAGCTCAGTAGTGAGATGATCCACTCTCATGGACAACCTCCCTGCATCGGTCCGTCTGGCACGCTTTGTCGGTACCGAAGGTGCAGCCACAGTAGATCGTTTGCACACCGCTTTCTGCATCGGCAAATGAGCACGCGGCGAAGCGCCCGCCCAGTCGGTAGGCTGCTCCAGTGCAGCCAACCGATCCAGTCTGACCGACCGGGGCATGACACGACAGTTGGGGCAAGCGTCATCTGACAGCGCCTCCCGGAGATGTTCCACACCGAGGCAGGAGGGACACAAGTCATGCCCGTCGTCGGGCTGAAGTGGAGCCAGACAGGTCGAGCAGCATAAATTATCCAGCATCATACTGCTGAAAGGCGTGATTAGCCCGCCACCAACGACAAGTCAACACGAGCAGAAAACGCTACTGGCGACTCCGTTGTAGGAAAACCCCCGTAGAGGTTCCAAACTCAGCGTGAGCAGAAACGCCACTGGTGAGTGTAGATAAACAAACTGAAAACAACTCAGCGCGAGCAGAAACGCCACTGGTGAGTGTAGATAAACAAACTGAAAACAACTCAGCGCGAGCAGAAACGCCACTGGTGAGTGTAGATAAACAAACTGTAGAAGAACTCAATGCGAGCAGAGACGCTACCGGTGAGTTCAGGCAAACAAACTATAGAAGAACCCAACGCGAGCAGAAACGCTACTGGTGGGCTTAGGAAAACAAACTGAAAACAACTCAGCGCGAGCAGAAACGCTACCGTGAGTCAAAAGAGCCACAAAATTAACGTGGCAAATCACTGCGAACAGTAAACTACTGCTGAGAAAAAAAAAAAACGATATCTTACCAGTCACCGCAGATCTGGTAAGGTGAAAGCAGCTTGTACAGCCCCTGGAGGGCGAGACTTACCCGCAGCTCCGACCAAGCCCGGTCACGGGGCTACCAGCAACAAGCAGCCAGGAAACTAGTGGTATACACAGAAGCAACCAGCTTCACACGACCACACTCCTGTACTCAACACACCTGCGCGCGAGAAGAACAAAAGGGATTGATTGCCGGGTGCCACGTGACTATATAGAGTCACGTGGCACCCGGCAGGTCACAGCTGACTTTGTTGTCATTAGTACTCGACCTGCGCATGCGCAAGAATGATCATTCAGTGCTTGAAGCACCGCCTCTGGCGGTCAGTAGGGATGAAATAGAACAGCGTGAATGGCTGTAAGGAGAGCGGAGAAAGAGGACAGTCTATGTAATGCGTATTACTGAGGGTATGCTGGTCTGACGCGGTATGCTGAGCTGACAGAGCAGCGGCGCGGTCGTGAGGTCGCTCTCTGAGTGATTAAAGCCTCCAGCGCTGAGGGGCAACAGGCGGACAGTCTGACACCTACATACCTGCAGGTGTTTAACAATGTTGACCACCTCGCGGGTGGAGTAGGGGTAGGTGATGGTGCCCTGGTCAGCCATGGATCTCAGCTCTCCGAAGGCGGCCACCAGTTTCTGCAGAGTGGCTTCTGGGACGTCGGGGCCGTACTGTCTGAGCATGGCCAGCTCCGCCTGGGGCTTGGGGTTGTCCACGGCGTGGCAGCTGAAGATATCACCTGTTGGTGCACAGAACAGTTCCCTCTCTTTATCTAAAGCATCTCCTGTTAAAAAAAAACATTCATGGGTTTCACAGCAGAGGATCAAACCTCCTGGCTCTAACAGCTGCTTCACCGTATTACACCTTTCATCATCCAACAAGCTTCTGACGTATGAAATGGTTCCAACAACCAGGGAAACATTTAAAGAGATAAATACTGTGATGACCAAAGCCCGAACCGATGAGTCATCCAGAAGCCGAAACCTCTTCCCATCCTTTAAAAATCAGCTCAACATCAGTACCAGGACCAGAGGACCTAAAACTATGTTTATTGCTCTAGTAGAAGCATAAAACCTACTGTTTAAAAACACTTTTTACTAAAAGGAAATATGGCGACAGCAGGTGTTTCAGCTGAGCGATATAAGGCAGCGGTTTGGATTTCACACCGAGGACGTCGAAGAAAAGGCGCTCATTTGTAAGAAAACCGTTTCTGCAAACGGTAGCAGCACAAATTTATTCCACCACCTAAGAAGTCATCCGCTGCAAAGGGAAGAATGTGGTAGACTCCGCATGTCAGCGTCTCCCCGCACACCAATCAAAACGTTCAATAAACCAGCTGTGAAGCCGATGGCGTCGACCTCGTCGTCTGAAAAAGCGATCCCATATGAGAGAAAAAGGAAGAGATGGATGTCATAATCTTGGCGCTGATGACTGGCTTAATTATTCATTCCTTCATTAATTATTCATTCCATCACTGCTCATCTGATCCACCTGCACCTACCTCTATTTAAGGTGCCTGCATCCAGTCATCACGGCCAGATTATTTTATTCTCTCCGGCCAGTGGGGAGTGTTTCTGATTTCCTGATCCTGACCTGTTCTCCCTCTCAACCACTGAGCCGGCCTGTTCCTGTTCTGATCTGTTTGCCTGACCTGCCTTCGGACTCCTGCATGATCTGCGGGGCTGCAGCATTTGGGACACTCTGGGCGACGCCCACCGCATCTTGTAGGCAGCCCACCGGCTGGATCCTACCTCGTTCTCAGGACACCAGCTGAACTGTTAAACCAGGTTAGTGACTGACGCCTTCATATCATCCTCCTTTAGATGTGGTCACTAACCAGTGTTTCCTTTTATAGTGTCCTGTGATAGATGCCGCTGCTACTCCCATCAACCTTTCTTTTAATAAACGGCTTTTGAACTATCCCACTGTTGGTCTGCCTCGAATACGAGGTCCTTTGTTCTGAGTCATGGCAACGGAGGGAAATCACAGACGCTATTGGAATGTTTTAAAGATGTTGTAATACCAGTGATGTGATGCGGTCTTGTTCAGGGGTTTAACAGACGTTTTCTAAACTTGGTAAAGAACCATTTTTAAAACTACTTCAAGTATAAAAGTAAAAGTAATGCAGGAATAACTATTAAGGCCAGAAGCTTTACTGCTCTACCCTATTAAAGGAACATTTCTTTATAATTCTGGATGATAAATTCCTTAGACTTCATTTTCTTAGTTTTATAACTAACGGTAACAGCGTCACATTTAACTTTGCTTCATCTGGAAAAACGATTTATTTTGGAATGTGCTGAGCAACAAGTTGGGGCAGCACCGAGTCCAACCATAAAGAAATTAATTGTCTGGATGAAACTAATTAGTTTGATGGTTTTTATATTTTTTAAATACCAACAGGCCAGAATGAAAATGAGCTTAAATGAAAGAAAACTAACGAGTCTATTTTAGAAAAAGAGAATAGAATAGAAAATAATAGTCAATAATTTCTACTTCAGTAAGGTAATCAAGTATTTGTTCTTTGATCCTTGATGCCTCTGAACAGGACAGAGATACAGCACCTGCGTTTAAACGTTCAGTTTGTTCATTTCATTGCGTCTTCATTGATGTTTTTTTGTTTTTTTTGGATTTATTTTCTTTGAAGGAAAAATGGAAAAAAAAAAAACAAACCCAAAGAATATTAAAAATATGGAGCTGGTGAGTCGGACAAACAGAACAACATGTGGGGGAGGGGGCATACAAACTGCCACCAACACCGGAATTACAAGAGCCCAAAGCATGAAACATTATGGCTACATGTTCTAAATGAGACTTTGACTAGGACACTCCAGTCATGCGTTAAGGGTCGGTTTCCTGCTAAAAGCGGCATTTGTGTTTATCTCTTCCACTCTGAGGTCTCCGTCTCCCTCTGAGGATGAGAAGCGTCTTTTCAGCCTGATGCTGCCTCCATGTTTAACTGCTTTAAGAAATAAATCATTTCTGATGAAGTGTCCATATAAACTGTAAAACTCCCTGCATAATTATAATAAAGCAATTTATATGCATGAAACAAGTGGAGCAATATGGCAATTGCCATACTGCTCCACTTGTGAAAGTAAAATCTGTTGGGCTCCTTTTGGCATCAAGACAATTATTCTTATTGCCACAATGCCAGACAGGACACTGTGGAAAAAAAAAAAAAAAGAAAGAAATCAATTCTGTCATAAAGGGGACAGTTGGACCCAGAATTCGAGGCGAGTCAGACAATGGGAGGATTCAAAATGTGTAATGACAGAAATAATCAAACAGAACACAACAGAAACACTGGCTGCTGAGGATAATCGGACCGCAGCGGCTGCAGTGGAGCCATCGGGGTTTTGGCTTGGAACGCGCAGGAGGTCAGTTTTAATTCCGTAAGCCTGGTTCTTAGGAGGAGGCCAGTTTAAAGTTCGGCATTTATACTGGAACCACGTCTTGTCTATGTTCACGCCGCATCTCGTTGGCAGCCCATGTGATGGGTTCCCTGCAGTCACTGCAGGTCCGCAGATCCACAGCAGGCCACTTCAGCTCCGTTTCTGTCCGTTTATTTTCATAAGCATTTTGAACTTTCCTACTGACTGTCTCACCTTGAACACTGGGTCCATCTGTCCCGTTTTATGACCATTTCCTAACAGAAAACTGAAACACTGCATCGTCGTTTATTCAACAACAGCTTCTTCTTGCATGAAGTTCAGGTTTGTGTTGAACTGTTTCTTCCACCAGAGCTGTGGATTCGTGCAGCTCCTCCAGGGTGACCACTGGGCCTCTGGCTGCCCCCCGATGAGCAGCTCTGTTTATTACTTAAACCTTGGAGGCATTTAAAGGTGTAGGAGGAGTAGAATAATGTAATTTTATTCCTCTATAAATAACATCCACCTTTCTAACCAAACCATACAGTAGTAGCCATTCAATATTTCCCCATTTTCCTCGGCTGGTCTCCTTCAATTGCTTTTTAAACATCCATTTTTGTACTAAAATATTCTGTCATGATTTGTGGACATAAAGATCTAAAGAGAAGCGCCATCTCCTGGTCAGACCCTGTAATTGAATGAAAGGGTGGAGTCAGGGTAAAAACTATGCACGCCTATGAAAAGGCCAGTGGCTGGAAGATGGAGGGGATTCTGCTGGGAGTTGAAGGGAAGTGGGCGGCCATTCGGCTGGCTTTTGACTGAGAACGGCCATTTTGAATGGCTGCTACTGTAAATGGACTGCCAGGTTTGCTTTAGCATCAGTGAAGGAGGGACCTTATGACTGAACCTGTGGTATAGCGGCTTGGTTTATGAATGTCTGGATACCTAGCGCTCCGAAAAAGTCATTCCCCAGGAAGGGAAAGCCCGGTCGGTTGGCCAGGACCAGCATCCTGAAGTCTGGGTGCATCACGATGATGTTGGGCCTCCCCTTGGCTTCCAGTGGATCTGAATTCAAACAGAAAGATTTGAATGAATAAAAGAAGAACAGGAGCAAATCCCATAAGTGTACTGATCACATTCTGGTCTCTGTTAGCCTCCGACTGCGTAGAGAAACATCTCAGGACGTCTGAGGTTGGATTTTCTCTCTCTAGCAGAACAAGATTAGCAGCTTTATGACTTTATACGAGATAAATGTGTTTATTTATTTTATTAGGAAACAAACATTTCTAGACTCTTTTCTAGACTGTGAGATCAGGACCGGCTGCCGTCTGTCTGCAGTAAGGGTACGCACCGGAGATGATCCGCCGCCCGTCAGCCAGGATCATCTCGCCGCTCTCCACCAGCGTTTTAAGGATGCAGGTGACGTTGGTGGGAGCTTTGTCGGCCTCGTCGATCACGAGGATGTGACCGTGCTTCACCGCCTTCACCTGTGAACGAGCGTCAGGTCAGACACGCCTGTGTAGGTAAGGCGGTTCACCACAGAGTTTAATAAACGGGATTCTCAAACGGACCAGAGGCGAGTCCTCGTACGTAATGATGCCGTCCCGCACGGAGGGCTGCAAGGTCAAGGTCTGCACCGTCGTGTCCCTGGAGGAGGAAGGAAGCAGTGTTACCATGGAAACCGCATGCAGGTTCAGAAAACATAGAAAACATGTTCATCAGTGGCGTCTGCTGGGATCATAGGATCATAATGATGATGAGCGAGATCCTTGAGCTTGACCTTAAACCATCTGCATCTATTTCACTGAGTTTTTTTTTTCAAACACTCTTTGAATGCGTCATAACCCCTCCTCCAACCAGGAATATTTTCTCGCACACTACAGCAACCGGCAAAGGAAATATGGCGACAGCAGGTGTTTCGGCTGAGCGATATAAGGCAGCGGTTTGGATTTCACGTCGAGGACGTCGAACAAAAGGCGCTCATTTGTAAGAAAACCATTTCTGCAAACGGTAAGAAGTCATCCGCTGCAAAGTGAAGAATGTGGTAGACTCCGCATGTCAGCGTCTCCCCGCATACCAATCAAAACGTTAAATAAAGCAGCTGTGAAGCCGATGGCGCTGACCTCGTCGTTTGAAAAAGCGATCCCATATGAGAGAAAAAGGAAGAGATGGATGTCATAATCTTGCTGTGATGGTTGGCTTAATTATTCATTCCATTCACCTGTCCAACTCTGCCCGGTTTCTCATCACTGCTCATCTGATCCACCTGCTCCTACTTCTATTTAGGGTTCCTGCATCCAGTCATCAGGGCCAGATTATTTTATTCTCTCTAGCCAGTGGGGAGTGTTTCTGATTTCCTGATCCTGACCTGTTCTGCCTCTCAACCACTGAGCCGGCCTGTTCCTGTTCTGATCTGTTTGCCTGACCAGACTTCGGACTCCTGCATGATCTCCGGGGCTGCAGCATCTGGGACACTCTTGTAGGCAGCCCACCGGCTGGATCCTACCTCGTTCTTAGGACAGAGGCTGAACTGTTAAACCAGGTTAGTGACTCACGCCTTCATATCATCCTCCTTTAGATTTACGTGGTCACTAACCTTTTACTGAGTTTCCTGTGATACACAGTAGCGTCTATGCATTTATGTTTTTGGATTTTTGCTTCGCACTGGAAAAAATAGAAATCTAGACAAGTCATTCTTTCTTAAAATAAGTGCATTTGTTCTTGAAGTGAGGAGGCAAGTGAGACACGTTGCCAATGGAATAAGACAATTTCCATTTAAAATAAGAAAACACAATTGCATTGTCTTATTTCAAATGCATTTTATCCAAATATCTAATTTTAAGAGTAAAAATACTCATTCCATTGGCAAATCATCTCATTTACCTACTCAAATTAAGAGTAAATACACTTAAATTAAGACATTTTTGGTCATTTTTAGATGGTTTTTCCAGTGCGCTTACCTTTTTTTGTTATTAAATCTGCAAGAAACCACCTTCAGCTTCAGTGTCTGCATTTGGGTCTTCTTTAAACTTCCACTCAACTTGACAGTAGAAGCAAAAATGCACAAAAACTGAGAACTGGGAATACAACTGGAAAAAATCTAAATCTAGATAAGTCAGTTTTTCTTAAAAGTTCTTGGATTGAGGAGGTAAAAGAGACACTTTGTCAATGGAACAAGACAATTTACACTTAAAATAAGAAAACACAATTACGTTGTCTTATTTTAAGTGAATATCATGTAAGTATCTTAAGAGTAAGAATACTAATTCCATTGGCAAACTATCTCATTTACCTACTTAAATTAAGGGTAAATATACTTAATTTTTACTTATGTCTAGATCTTTTTTCCAGTGCAAGGGGGCAAAGAAACTATAATAAACCAGAAACAGTGACTGAGCAGGAGGTGCATATATGGGAGAGAGAAACAGAGACCATGCTAATCAGCAGATTGGGAGCAGGTGTGGACAGAGGAGTCTAGAAGGGAGCTAGGAGAAGGAGACTGACACAAGAGGGCAGCAGAGAGCGAACAAGAAATAGCCAAGAACTCAGAATCAAAAATAAGTAGAATAATACAAAATGGAAATAAAACCAATGAAAACTCAAAGATAAAACTTAAACTGAACCAAAACATATCTGGTTAAAATAAAATGTTTTAAACTTGAAACAAAACATTTGAATGACAATCTTATGCACTGTTTTTTTTTAAGGTAATTTAAACATATCGTGTCAGATATCGTGTATCTCGATGATAGCCCAAATATATCATACAGTGGGGCAAAAAAGTATTTAGTCAGCCACCAATAGTGCAAGTTCTCCCACTTAAAAAGATGAGAGAGGCCGGTAATTTTCATCATAGATATACCTCAACTATGAGAGACAAAATGAGAAAAAAAAATCCAGAAAATCACATTGTCTGATTTTTAAAGAATTTATTTGCAAAATATGGTGGAAAATAAGTATTTGGTCAGTTACAAACAAGCAAGATTTCTGGCTCTCACAGACCTGTAACTTCTTCTGTAAGAGGCTCCTCTGTCCTCCACTCGTTACCTTCATTAATGGCACCTGTTTGAACCCGTTATCAGTATAAAAGACACCTGTCCACAACCTCAAACAGTCACACTCTAAACTCCACCATGGCCAAAACTAGAGAGCTGTCAAAGGACACCCGAAACAAAATTAGAGACCTGCACCAGGCTGGGAAGTCTGAATCTGCAATAGGTAAACAGCTTGGTGTGAAGAAATCAACTGTGGGATCAATTATTAGAAAATGGAAAACATACAAGACCACTGATAATCTTCCTCGATCTGGGGCTCCACGCAAGATCTCACCCCGTGGGGTCAAAATGATCACAAGAGCGGTGAATAAAAATCCCAGAACCAGACGGGGGGACCTAGTGAATGACCTGCAGAGAGCTGGGACCAAAGTAACAAAGGCTGACATCAGTAACACACTACGCCGCCAGGGACTCAAATCCTGCAGTGCCAGACGTGTCCCCCTGCTTAAGCCAGTACATGTCAAGGCCCGTCTCAAGTTTGCTAGAGAGCATTTGGATGATCCAGACGATGACTGGGAGAATATCATATGGTCAGATGAAACCAAAATAGAACTTTTTGGTAAAAACTCTACTCGTGTTTGTAGGAGAGAGAATGCTGAGTTGCATCCAAAGAACACCATACCTACAGTGAAGCATGGAGGTGGAAACATCATGCTTTGGGGCTGTTTTTTCTGCTAAGGGACCAGGACGACTGATCCGTGTGAAGGAAAGAATGAATGGGGCCATGTATCGTCACATTTTGAGTGAAAACCTCCTTCCATCAGCAAGGGCATTGAAGATGAAACGTGGCTGGGTCTTTCAGCATGACAATGATCCCAAACACACCGCCCGGGTAACGAAGGAGTGGCTTCGTAAGAAGCATTTCAAGGTCCTGGAGTGGCCTAGCCAGTCTCCAGATCTCAACCCCATAGAAAATCTTTGGAGGGAGTTGAAAGTCCGTGTTGCCCAGCGACAGCCCCAGAACATCACTGCTCTAGAGGAGATCTGCATGGAGGAATGGGCCAAAATACCAGCAACAGTGTGTGAAAACCTTGTGAAGACTTACAGAAAACGTTTGATCTCTGTCATTGCCAACAAAGAGTATATAACAAAGTATTGAGATGAACTTTTGTTATTGACCAAATACTTATTTTCCACCATATTTTGCAAATAAATTCTTTAAAAATCAGACAATGTGATTTCCTGGATTTTTTTTTCTCATTTTGTCTCTCATAGTTGAGGTATATCTATGATGAAAATTACCGGCCTCTCTCATCTTTTTAAGTGGGAGAACTTGCACTATTGGTGGCTGACTAAATACTTTTTTGCCCCACTATATTAGATTTTCCTCAAATTGCTCGGCTCTACTTTGAGGATTCCTCGGAGAGCTGAGCATCCAGCCATTCATCTAAAAGGTCTTCAGGTGTCCACCACGTCCCTTTCTGGAATAATAACTCTTCAAACCTGCTGCTGAAGCAGCAAAGCCGTCCCACCAGGCCTTAAACCAAAATATAACCAGCTGCAAACACTGAAGATGCTGCACTTCCTGTTTAGAAGCTTCAGAGCGTAGAATGAGGACGGTCTCGTTTGCAGGATGACGTTCAGACCAGGAGATGAAGATTAGACCTGTAAGCCCGTGTGACCCGGCTCCGTCCCAGTTTCCCTCCCATCACAGCGCCTCTTTTCTGAGCCACATCTCTGCAGACCTTCAGCTCCCTAAAGCCCCATGCTCAGCTCCTCCTGCTCTAATATTAGCAGCTGCTCCAGCCGCTAACCAGGACAGTTATATTCAGCTCCTCGCTGACTTTAACTAGACTTTGACCGAGGACACAGGATGAATGTCATCTATTCCAGGATTATTTCTATACTTTTTCTCATATTTTTGTTCCTCGCGTCAGAAATTCTGTTTCCATCTAAAGCCAGTGGGTTGATGGGCGCGAGGACAAAAAGAAAACACGCCCATCTTCCACTGAAGGCTTTTATAAACAGGACATTTGAAAGACCACCTAATCTATGGGTCCTGCTGACGTCTGCCTACAGGTGTAGCAAAATAAAGACAATCTACACTGCAAAAACGATCTAGAAATATGTAAACACTTCTTAAATTAATGTATTTACCCTTAAGTTAAGTTGGTAAATAAGATGATCTGCCGATGGAATGAGTATTTTTACTCTTAAAATAAGATAATTGGATAATATGCACTTGAAATGAGGCAATGCCAGTGTTTTTTCTTTATTTGAAGTGTAAATTATCTTGTTCCATTTGCAAAATTTCTCTTTTACCTCCTCAATCCAAGAACAAATGCACTTATCTTAAGAAAAAAATGACTTATCTATAGTTCAAATTTTTCCTGTGTCTGCTGTTGTGTTTCTACGATGAGCACTGCAAAAACATCTAAATCTAAGTTAGCCAAGTTTTCTTACGATAACTTAATTAAGCAGAAAAGTGAGACTCTTTGCCAATAAAATAAGATAATTCACATTTGAAATACGAAAAAGCAATTGCATTCTTATTTCGAATGTATATTTTCCAATTATCTTATTTTAGGAGAAGGAATATTCATTCCATTGGCATAATAATTAAATAATATGCACTTGAAATAAGACAATGCAGTTATGTTTTCTTATTTTAAATGTAAATAGTCTTGTTCCATTGGCAAAATGTCTCACCTTATCGACTAAGACAAAATGCACTTATTTTAATGACATTTAGATTTAAATGTTTTGCAGCGCAGAAGCAACATTTGATTCATCTTCAGTGGTTGGTTTCCCTGCATAGATCTGTTGCTCTGAGGGCATCTTTGAAGCTGGGCCTGATGGACATTTAACCAGTGAGGATTCAGCCTGTCAGGTGAGCTAACCAAAGACATCTCCCTCACCTGTGGAGCTGCAGGTATTCCCTGGGCCTGTTGAGAAGATGCAGGAATCTGTCCACTATCTTGTTTTTACCAACACCCTGTGGAGCAACAAAAACAAGCAATTTAACATGCGTTCAGCAACCTGTGAGGCCTGAACGCTGCAGCTGCTCTGCTGGACGGACCAGAAACTCTGAAGTTTCCATCCATCTTCACATCCAACCTCACCATGGGTGAGTGGCAGCCTAGTGGTTAGGGCAAAGGGCTTTGAATCCTGAGAATATGAGTTTGATCCCCCACTCCCACAGACTGCCACTCTGGGTCCCTGAGCAAGACCCTTAACCCCACACTGCTCCCCGAGGGGACGGGTTAAATACGGAGAAGTAAGTTCCCTCTGAGTATATATTTATTAGGGTATATAAATATATATATTTGATATATGAAATTAAAATAAAAAACTGGCTCATCCAGTCACAGCACTTTGCTTCTACTGTCAGCTAAAGTTTGTTGAGGTCTGAGAGTTCAGCTGAAACTCTGCAGCTCCTACAGAGGGACTGTCAGGGATCCACTTCTCAGTGATGCAGCCCTTAATGTTGGTCAACCATAGAACATCCAATGAGAGGAGGGGGACTCTAAACAGGATTTCTACAACCAATCAGCTGGCAGCTCCCAGGATGAGGTCATCAGCAGCTGTATGCAGAGTGACCTCACAAAAAGATTTCATCCATCCACCCCTCATCCATCCATCCATCCAACCATCAATCCATCCATCCACCCCTCATCCATCCATTATCCATTGATTATCCATCCATCCATCCATCCCTCCCTCATCCATCCACCCCTCATCCATCCATCCATCATCCATCCATCCATTATCCATCCATCCATCCATCATCCATCCATCCATCATCCATCCATTATCCATCCATTATCCATCCATCCATCCATTATCCATCCATCCATCCATCCATCATCCATCAATCCATCCATCCATCCATCCATCCATTATCCATCCATCCATCCATCCATCCATCATCCATCCATCATCCATCCATCATCCATCATCCATCCATCATCCATCTATCATCCATCCATCATCCATCATTCCTTCATCCATCCATCCATCATCCATCCATCATCCATCAATCCATCCATCATCCATCCATCCATCCATCATCCATCCATCATCCATCCATCCATCCATCCATCATCCATCCATCCACCCCTCATCCATCCATTATCCATTAATTATCCATCCATCCATCCATCCATCCATCCACCCCTCATCCATCCATTATCCATTGATTATCCATCCATCCATCCATCCATCATCCATCCATTATCCATCCATCCATCCATTATCCATCCATCCATCCATCCATTATCCATCCATCCATCATTCCATTATCCACCCATCATCCATCCATCATCCATCCATCATCCATCAATCCAACCATCATCCATCCATCCATCCATCATCCATCCATCCATCATCCATCCATCCATCCATCATCCATCCATCCATCATCAATCCATCATCCATCCATCATCCATCCATCCATCCATCCATCCATCCTTCATCCATCCATCCATCCATCATCCATCCAACCATCCATCCATCCATCCACCCCTCATCCATCCATTATCCATTGATTATCCATCCATCCACCCCTCATCCATCCATTATCCATTGATTATCCATCCATCCATCCATCCATCCATCATCCATCCATCATCCATCCATCCATCATCCATCCATCCATCCATCCATCATCCATCCATCCATCATCCATCCATCCATCATCCATCCATCATCCATCCATCCATCCATCATCCATCCATCATCCATCCATCATCCATCCATCATCCATCCATCCATCCATTATTCATCCATCCATCCATTATCCATCCATCCATCAATCCATCCATCATCCATCCATCCATCCATTATCCATCCACCCATCCTTCATCCATCCATCCATCTATCATCCATCCATCATTCCTTCATCCATCCATCCATCCATCCATCCATCATCCATCCATCCATCCATCCATCATCCATCAATCCATCCATCATCCATCCATCCATCATCCATCCATCATCCATCCATCCATCCATCCTTCATCCATCCATCCATCATCCATCACTCCATCCCTCATCCATCCATCCCTCATCCATCCATCCATCCATCCATCCATCCATCCATCCATCCATCCATCCATCCATCCATCCATCCAACCATCAATCCATCCATCCATCCGTCCATCCATCCATCCATCATCCATCACTCCACCCCTCATCCATCCATCCACCCATCCACCCCTCATCCATCCATCCATCCATCATCCATCCATCCATCCATCCACCCCTCATCCATCCATTATCCATTGATTATCCATCCATCCATCCATCATCATTCCATCCATTATCCATCCATCCATTATCCATCATCCATCCATCCATCCATCATCCATCCATTATCCATCCATCCATCCATTATCCATCCATCCATCCATCCATTATCCATCCATTATCCATCCATCATCCATCAATCCATCCATCATCCATCCATCTATCCATCATCCATCCATCCATCATTCCTTCATCCATCCATCCATCCATCCATCCATCATCCATCCATCCATCCATCATCCATCAATCCATCCATCATCCATCCATCCATCCATCCATCCATCAATCCATCATTCATCAATCCATCCATCCATCCTTCATCCATCCATCCATCATCCATCCATCCATCCATCCTCCATCCATCCATCCTCCATCATCTATCCATCCATCCTCCATCATCCATCCATCCATCCATCCATCCTCCATCATCCATCCATCCATCCATCCATCATCCATCATTCCTTCATCCATCCATCCATCCATCCATCCATCATCCATCCATCCATCCATCATCCATCAATCCATCCATCATCCATCCATCCATCAATCCATCATCCATCCATCCATCATCCATCCATCCATCCATCATCCATCCATCATCCATCCATCCATCCTTCATCCATCCATCCATCCATCATCCATCCATCAATCATCCATCCTCCATCCATCCATCCTCCATCATCCATCCATCCATCCTCCATCATCCATCCATCCATCCATCATCCATCCATCATCCATTATCCATCCATCCATTATCCATCATCCATCCATCCATCATCCATCCATCATCCATCCATCCATCCATCATCCATCCATCATCCATCCATCATCCATCCATCCATTATCCATCCATCCATCCATTATCCATCCATCCATCATCCATCCATCATCCATCCATTATCCATCCATCCATCCATCCATCCATCCATCCATCCATCCATCCATTATCCATCCATCATCAATCAATCCATCCATCATCCATCCATCCATCCATCATCCATCCATCCATCCATCATCCATCCATCATTCCTTCATCCATCCATCCATCCATCCATCCATCCATCCATCATCCATCCATCAATCCATCATCCATCCATCCATCATCCATCCATCCATCCATCATCCATCCATCATCCATCCATCCATCCATCCATCCATCCTTCATCCATCCATCCATCATCCATCCATCCATCCTCCATCATCCATCCATCGATCCTCCATCATCCATCCATCCATCCATCCATCTATCCATCATCCATCCATCCTCCATCATCCATCCATCCATCATCCATCCATCCATCCATCATCCATCCATCCATCCATCCTCCATCATCCATCCATCATCCATCCATCAATCCATCATCCATCCATCCTCCATCCATCCATCCATCCATCCATCCTCCATCCATCCATCCATTCTCCATCCATCTATCCATCAATCCATCCATCCATCCATCCATCATTCATCCATCCATCCATCATCCATCCTGCATCCATCCATCATCCATCCATCCATCATCCATCCATCCATCCATCCATCCATCATCCATCATCCATCCATCCATCCTCCATCCATCAATCCATCCATCCATCCATCCATCCATCCATCCATCCATCCTCCATCCATCAATCCATCATCCATCCATCCATCATTCATCCATCCATCATCCATCCATCATCCATCCATCCATCCTCCATCCATCAATCCATCATCCATCCATCATTCATCCATCCATCATCCATCCATCCATCCATCCATCCATCCATCCATCCATCCTCCATCCATCAATCCATCATCCATCCATCCATCCATCATTCATCCATCCATCATCCATCCTCCATCCATCCATCCATCCATCCATCCATCTTCCAGGGTGTGGTCTTGATGGTAGCAGCTTCAGTAGGGAGGCCCAGACGTCTGTCTCCTCAGCTACTTGGTCCAGCTCCTCCGGGGGAATCCCAAGGCGTTCCCAGGCCACCTCACCAGGAAGACGTCCAGGAGGCATTCTAATCAGATGCCTGAGCCACCTCAACTGGCTCCTCTCGATGTGGAGGAGCAGTGACTCTACTCTGAGTCCTCCCCCTATCTCTAAGGGAGAGCCCAGACACACTATGGAGGAAACTCATTTCAGCCGCTTGTAGATTTCAATTAACATATTTTCATGTAGCAGAAAAAAGCGTCGCCTTTCTCAGTAAAGGTGCTTCCATTGGAGGCAGAAGGAGTTTGGGGATTATCTGATCTGGTGAATCGGTGCTGCATTCGTTCAGGAACTCCTAACTAAAGTGTTGGGAATCGTGTCGTTTCCTGGATGCCATAAAAACGGCGTCCTGCTGCAACTGCGTGATCTTTGTCCTTCTGACAGCTGGAAAAAGAGACGCTGATCTTTCTGTACACAGACCTTGCCTGTGGATGGGGTTAGAGGGGATGCTTAGTTCATGCTGACAGCAGATGGTTGCAGGCGGGGTCGGTGGAGGCCCCTGGTTGTGATGCTGCTCTGCTTTGACAGGGGAGTGTTCTGTGGGACTCCCACTACAGGACGCCTCGGCCGCTCAGTCACCCTTCCGGCTCTAATGTCTCAGCTCTGCCCTCTGATTGGCTGAAGGCTTCTTCCTCTATCAGTGGTGAGTTTCATAACGCTTTGCTTCATGGTCAAGCAGAGCAAACATGCGTGTCCTATTTCACCACCTGGATGGAAATGAGTAACCCTGCGAGGACCAGATGAGCTCCTCAGTGATTGGCTCTGATGTGTGAAGCATGGTCTTGGTATTTACCCACCTGGTTGCCCACCAAGAGGAGGTGCTCTCCCAGCAGGAAGTCTTTCAGCATGTCCTCCATCACCATCATGTGCTGCAAAGACGACACGTGAGAAAAGCTCAGAACCATGTCTCGTCTTCTTCTCATAAACACGTTTCTAATCTGGAAACAGGTCAGAGCCGAAGTAGGCCTCCCTCTCTCCTCTCATCCTGTCTTCTCATCCTCAAACGCCTAGAAATGGGACAGAGCGAAGGCCGAGAGGAGGAGGACATGAATCTGGGTCGCATGCCGTCATTTCCAGTGTTTGGCCCGTTTCTGGCCATCCTGCGGTTTAGTCATGCAGGGTGACGCTGACCAACACTGATGACAATGTAAACGAAAACTGGGAAATGTGGAAATAGCTGCAATCAGACGTTGTCATCCAGAGCTTGGGGCTTCTAAACATCTGAGTTTCTAAAATTAGCTCAGTGAGAGCAGAGGCGTTAGATCTCAGTCCCAGCTAAGGGAAAAGAACCTCACTGTCTACAGTAGTAGCCATTCAAAAAAAACCCACTTTGCTTTGGGTCCTTGGATGGCCCTTGGATGATCCTTGGATGGCCCTTGGATGGCCCCTTGGCTGGACCATGGATGGACCATGGATGGCCCCTGGCTGGCCGTTGGATGACCCTTGGATGGCCCTTGGATGGCCCTTGGATGATCCTTGGATGGACCCTTGGCTGGACCATGGATGGACCATGGATGGACCATGGATGGACCATGGATGACCCTTGGATGGCCCTTGGGTGGTCTTTGGATGGCCCTTGGATGGCCCTTGGCTGGCCCTTGGATGGCCCCTTGGCTGGACCATGGATGGACCATGGATGGCCCCTGGCTGGCCGTTGGATGACCCTTGGATGGCCCTTGGATGGCCCCTTGGCTGGACCATGGATGGACCATGGATGGACCCTGGCTGGCCCTTGGATGGACCCTGGCTGGCCCTTGGGTGGTCTTTGGATGGCCCTTGGATGGTCCTTGGATGGCCCTTGGCTGGTCCTTGGCTGGCCCTTGGATGGCCCTTGGATGGTCCTTGGGTGGACCATGGATGGTCCTTGGCTGGCCCTTGGATGGCCCTTGGATGGTCCTTGGATGGTCCTTGGGTGGTCCTTGGATGGACCATGGATGGACCATGGATGGACTATGGATGGACCTTGGATGGCCCTTGGCTGGTCCTTGGCTGGTCCTTGGCTGGCCCTTGGCTGGCCCTTGGATGGTCCTTGGATGGCCCTTGGATGGCCCTTGGATGGTCCTTGGATGGCCCTTGGATGGTCCTTGGGTGGTCCATGGATGGACCATGGATGGACCATGGATGGACCCTGGCTGGCCCTTGGATGGCCCTTGGATGGTCCTTGGATGGCCCTAGGATGGTCCTTGGATGGTCCTTGGCTGGCCCTTGGATGGCCCTTGGATGGTCCTTGGGTGGTCCTTGGGTGGTCCTTGGATGGCCCTTGGCTGGTCCTTGGATGGCCTTTGGATGGTCCTTGGGTGGTCCTTGGATGGCCCTTGGATGGTCCTTGGATGGCCCTTGGATGGTCCTTGGGTGGTCCTTGGATGGTCCTTGGATGATCCTTGGATGGCCCTTGGATGGTCCTTGGCTGGTCCTTGGATGGCCCTTGGCTGGTCCTTGGATGGTCCTTGGATGGTCCTTGGATGGCCCTTGGATGATCCTTGGATGGCCCTTGGATGGCCCCTTGGCTGGACCATGGATTGACCATGGATGGACCATGGATGGACCATGGATGACCCTTGGATGGCCCTTGGGTGGTCTTTGGATGGCCCTTGGATGGCCCTTGGCTGGCCCTTGGATGGCCCCTTGGCTGGACCATGGATGGACCATGGATGGACCATGGATGGCCCCTGGCTGGCCGTTGGATGACCCTTGGATGGCCCTTGGATGGCCCCTTGGCTGGACCATGGATGGACCATGGATGGACCCTGGCTGGCCCTTGGATGGACCCTGGCTGGCCCTTGGGTGGTCTTTGGATGGCCCTTGGATGGTCCTTGGATGGCCCTTGGCTGGTCCTTGGCTGGCCCTTGGATGGCCCTTGGATGGCCCTTGGATGGTCCTTGGGTGGACCATGGATGGTCCTTGGCTGGCCCTTGGATGGCCCTTGGATGGTCCTTGGATGGTCCTTGGGTGGTCCTTGGATGGACCATGGATGGACCATGGATGGACTATGGATGGACCTTGGATGGCCCTTGGCTGGTCCTTGGCTGGTCCTTGGCTGGCCCTTGGCTGGCCCTTGGATGGCCCTTGGATGGTCCTTGGATGGCCCTTGGATGGCCCTTGGATGGTCCTTGGATGGCCCTTGGATGGTCCTTGGGTGGTCCATGGATGGACCATGGATGGACCATGGATGGACCCTGGCTGGCCCTTGGATGGCCCTTGGATGGTCCTTGGATGGCCCTTGGATGGTCCTTGGATGGTCCTTGGCTGGCCCTTGGATGGCCCTTGGATGGTCCTTGGATGGCCCTTGGCTGGTCCTTGGATGGCCCTTGGATGGCCCTTGGATGGTCCTTGGGTGGTCCTTGGATGGTCCTTGGGTGGTCCTTGGATGGCCCTTGGATGGTCCTTGGGTGGTCCTTGGATGGTCCTTGGATGATCCTTGGATGGCCCTTGGATGGTCCTTGGCTGGTCCTTGGATGGCCCTTGGCTGGTCCTTGGATGGGCCTTGGATGGTCCTTGGATGGTCCTTGGATGGCCCTTGGATGATCCTTGCATGGCCCTTGGCTGGTCCTTGGCTGGTCCTAATTTGGCTGCCATTCGGCTGGTGTTTGACTGGGAAGGGCCATTTTGAATGGCTGCTACTGTATGGTGCTAAAATCAAGGAGGTGCTTGGGAGCTGAATGTTGCTCAAAAAACGTGTTCAAAAAAGACCTGTAAAAGCAGAAGGTCTAAGATTTATGCCCTCTCTGCACACTTTGTCAGACTTTTTTTTCAGTGTCGCTCCTGCTTCGCCCTACAATGCGTTTGCTGCTTTACCAACAATTCATAAACATAACAAAGCATGAGCTCCTTAGAGACACGTCTGGAGACAGATAATGAAAGAACCACTAAGAAACGCCATCTCTCACCACACTATGCAAACTCTTGGTCTGCACCGATGATAAGTCACTCAACTCGCTATGCTAAATGCTTGGAGATGCCCCAACTGGCCTTAACACTCTCACTAATTAAGTAAATAACCCAAAATGTGTTTTTTCTTCCCACACTGAAACCAAGGAAGTGATAATAACAGTAGATTCAAACCTGCTGTTCTATTGAGTTTAGAAATGACTGGTTTTAAAGGAAAAGTTTGGTCATATTCAGAATTCAAACTTCTGAAAATATTTTAGATATGAAATTATTATATACTATTCAATAAATAAATGTTTTTAATTCAGAGTAATTTTCATGTGAATGTGCTTTACTGGAGGCATCCATGTTTGTCAAAGAACTCTACTGCCACCTACTGGTTAGTGACATTGTCACGGTGCGGTATCGGCTGTTGATCAAGTCCCAGTGCTGTATCTGGTGTTTGTCACAACGCGCTATTATCCAAGTCATCTTGAAAACATTCTTCTTCCAAATGTTGGCTACATATTACGGGTTTTTTCTCTGGCCAGAAGTTCGATGGCAAATCCTCCCTCTTCAAGTTGGCGATCCAACGACCAACCCGTCCGTGGAGGATCAGGAATCAGAAAGGTGGAATAACTCTTTTTTCCACTTTTACCCGATGTATTCCAGCATCCAGCTGCCATGCACGTGGGCATTGTCAGTTTCACTATAGCTCTGGTGAATTTCAATGGTGAAGTCCTCTGGAAATCTTCAATAATTGTTGTTGATTGCAGATGTGTCTAGTAGTTCCCATTGATTTAGCTTGTAAAGCGGGGAGAATGGCGCTAGGCTAACCGCACCGTGACGTCACTGCTGGAAGATGGCAGGGGGGAGGGGCTACTATATTTGTGCAAAAATGGCCGCTCCCAGACTCGTGATTGCGACGAAAATTATTGTTTTTATTTTTATTTACTGATTAACGCTAAATTCATTAAATCACTGCAAACGTATTAGTTTTAGGTATAAATAATGATCCATTGATTGTTTCTTGCTGACTGGACTTTTCCTTTAAAACAGAAGCCTCCTGGCCATGCAGGTGGCGCAGTGGTTAGCACGAACAACCCATGTACGGAGGCCTTAGTCCTCGACGCGGGCGACCCGGCTTCGAATCAGACCTGTGGTCCTTTGACGCATGTCTCGTATCCCCTTTCCTGTCAGCCAAATGTCAAAAAAACGAGCCACTAGTTCCATAAGAACTCAAAAAAACCCCAGAAAAAACAAACAGAAGCCTCCAATCTTAACAGGGCTGAGTAGGCGCTTCGTATTCACTGAAGCTAATATCAGTCAACCAATTAGATCGAGGCAGTTTTGAACTGGATAGGAGTCATAAATAGTCCTTAAAACAACTTTTCCTGTTTGAGATGAAGGTAAAAACCTACAGAAAGGATCTCTGAGTAGATCAGAACTGATGTCCTGTGACTGATCTCCACGCCTTTCCCACCAGGTGAGCGGAGAAACCACTGACCCTGAAGTATTACCTGAGGGTTGTCATAGAAGAGCACGTCTGGAACCTTCATCTTCTGGTCAGGGTTGTAGACGGGAGCGGACACCTTGCCGATGGTTAACACACCGTCCTGAACCACACCTGGAAAACATGGAGGGTGCGCATTAACGTTACGGTGGAGTCATGGCGGTTAGGGTCCTGTAGTGATGATCGGACATTGTTTTCATGCGTCCATCCGTCATGGAGGTCTGGAGGGAGCAGAGCTGACCCTCCCGCTGCCAGCAGCTCTTACTGAAACGTTAGTTTATCTCCATGCAGCATGAAATACGCTCCTTGCAGAATGTCTGAAAAAGTTCTCCCAGAGAAGCTAAATAGGAGACAGTTCTTTGGGTTCTTTTGGGTCAGCTGTGGTTCTGGACTTAGAACTCCCATCCAAGCCGTCGTCTTCTCATTGAGCGTCTCTGAGGGGAGCTGCAGATGTTCTGGGTGGTTTGTGGTGGTGATTAGTTCCTGAAGTGGTTCTGGTTGACTGAACTCTTTAGGAAGCTTCACTGCTGCTGGATGTTCTCTCCTAGCTGTGGATCAAGGATCCCACTTTGATAAACAATGCTTTTGACCTATTTCTGGCTGGTGTGTCATTATCTATTCCAATCTATCCGATTTGAGAAAAAAACTAATGAGTGTTTTCAAGCAATTCAAATGCACAGAAAACTACATCCGAGATCTAACTTTATAGAAGATTTTTCCTCTAAATGTCACAATAAAGACATTAAAAGCCAATAATGTGGGGGACTCACAGCTGTGGTCCCGCGGTTGTTCAGCAGGATCTGGAGCGTCCTGCACAGAGCTGCTAGAGAGGGCCTTTTCCAGGGAGGCGCGAGCCAAGCTGGGCAGAAACCTGGAATTATTAGGGAGATTTGAGATTAGATTAGATTACATTAGATCACTTTGACAACAGAGGGAGGGAGGGATGATTGATGGATGGATGATCAATGGAGGGAGGGAGGGATGATTGATGGATGGATGATCAATGGAGGGAGGGAGGGATGATTGATGGATGGATGATCAATGGAGGGAGGGAGGGATGATGGATGGAGGGAGGGATGATTGATGGATGGATGATCGATGGAGGGAGGGAGGGATGATAGATGGAGGGATGGAGGATGGATGGATGGATGGATGGATGATGGATGGATGTTGGATAGATGGATGGATGGATGGATGGATGGATAGATGGATGGATGGATGATGGATGATGGATGGATGGATGGATGGATGGATAGATGGATGGATGGATGATGGATGATGGATGGATAGATGGAGGGATGGATGGATAGATGGATGGATGATGGATGGATAGATGATGGATGATGGAAGGATGGATGGATGGATGGATGATGGATGGGTAGATGGATGGATGATGGATGGATAGATGGATAGATGGATGGATGGATAGATAGATGGATGGATGGATGATGGATGGATAGATGGATGATGGATGGATAGATGGATGGATGATGGATGGACAGATGGATGATGGATGGATGGATGATGGATGATGGATGGATAGATGGATGATGGATGGATAGATGGATGATGGATGGATAGATGGATGGATGATGGATGGACAGATGGATGATGGATGGATAGATGGAGGGATGGATGGATGGATGATGGATGGATGATGGATGGATGATGGATGGGTGGATGGATGATGGATGGATGGATGATGGATGGATGGATG
>CM060068.1:47411452-47871452 GCA_030533445.1 Cyprinodon diabolis | reverse complement strand
TTGGATGGATGGATGATGGATGGATGGATGATAGATGGGTGGATGGATGATGAATGGATGGATAGATGGATGGATGGATGGATGATGGATGGATGATGGATGGATGAATGATGGATGCATGAATGATGGATGGATGGATGGATGATAGATGGGTGGATGGATGATGAATGGATTGATGGATGGATGGATGAATGATGGATGGATGGATGGATGAATGATGGATGGATGGATGGATGATAGATGGGTGGATGGATGATGAATGGATTGATGGATGGATGGATAGATGGATGGATGGATGATGGATGGATGGATGAGTGGATGGATGGGTGGATTGATGGATGAATGATGGATGGATGATTGATGGATGGATGGATGGATGATAGATGGGTGGATGGATGATGAATGGATGGATAGATGGATGATGGATGGATGATGGATGGATGAATGATGGATGGATGAATGATGGATGGATGGATGGATGATAGATGGGTGGATGGATGGATGGATGAATGATGGATGGATGGATGATAGATGGGTGGATGGATGGATGAATGATGGGTGGATGGATGGATGATGGATGGATGGGTGGATGTATGAATGATGGATGGATGGATGATGGATGGATGGATGGATGATGAATGGATTGATGGATGGATGGATGGATGATGGATGGATGGATGATGGATTGGTGGATGAATGATGGATGGATGGATGGATGATGGATGGAGGGATGATGGACAGGTGGATGAATGATGGATGGATGGATGGATGGATGGATGGATGGATGATGAATGAATTGATGGATGGGTGGATGGATGGTTGGATGGATGATGGATGGATGGATGATGGATGGGTAGATGAATGATGGATGGATGGATGATAGATGAGTGGATGGATGATGAATGGATTGATGGATGGATTGGTGATAGATGGATGATGGATGGGTGGATGGATGGATGATGGATGGATGGGTGGGTGGATGGATGGATGGATGATGGATGGATGATGAACGGATTGGTGGATGGATGGATGATGGATGGGTGGATGAATGATGGATGGATGGATGATGGATGGATGGATGGATGGATGATGAATGGATTGATGGATTGATGGATGGATGATGGATGGGTGGATTGATGGATGGATGATGGATGGGTGGGTGGATGGATGGATGAATGATGGATGGATGGATGGATGGATGATGGATGGATGATGAATGGATTGATGGATGGATGGATGGATGGATGATGGATGGGTGGATGAATGATGGATGGATGGATGGATGGATGGATGATGGATGGATGGGTGGATGAATGGATGGATGGATGGATGATGGATGGCTGTTGATGGATGGATAGAAGGATGGATGATGGTGGGTGGATGAATGACGGATGGATGGATGGATGGATGGGTGGATGGATGATGGATTGATGGATGGATGATGGATGGATGGATGATGGATGGGTGGATGGATGGATGATGGATGGATGGATGGATGATGATGGGTGGATGAATGATGGATGGATGGATGGATGGGTGGATGGATGATGGATGGATGGATGATGGATGGATGGATGGATGAATGGATGGATGGATGAATGGATGGATGGATGAATGATGGTTGGATGGGTGGATGGATGATGGATGGATGGATGATGGACGGGTGGATGATGGATAGGTGGATAAATGGATGGATGGATGGATGGATGATGGATGGATGGATGGATGATGATGGGTGGATGAATGATGGATGGATGGATGATGGTTGGATGGATGGATGATGGATGGATGGATGGATGATGCATGGATAGATGGAGGGATGGATGGATCGATGGGTGGATGGATGGATGATGGATGGATGGATGGATAATGGATGGATGGATGAATGATGGATGGATGGATGGATGATAGATGGATGGATGGATGGATGGGTGGATGGATGGATGATGGATGGATGGGTGGATGGATGGATGGATGATGGATGGATGGATGGATGGATGATGGATGGATGGATGGAGGACGGTTGGATGGATGGATGATGGAGGGATGGATGGATGATGAATGGATGGATGATGGACGGATGATGGATGGGTGGATGGATGGAGGACGGTTGGATGGATGGATGATGGATGATGGATGATGAATGGATGGATGATGGACGGATGATGGATGGGTGGATGGATGAATTATGGATGAATTATGGATGTATGGATGGATGGATGATGGATGGATGAATGATGGATGGATGAATGATGGATGGATGATAGATGGGTGGATGGATGGATGATGGATGGATGGATGATGAATGATGGATGGATGGATGGATGGATGGATGGATGGATGATAGATGGGTGGATGGATGGATGGATGGATGGATGGATGGATGGATGGATGAATGATGGATGGATGGATGATGGAGGGATGATGGATGGATGTTGGATGGATGGATGAATGATGGATGGATGATAGATGGATGGATGGATGGATGGATGGATGAATGATGGATGGATGGATGAAGGATGGATGGATGATTGATGGATGGATGGATGGATGATAGATGGTTGGATGGATGGATGAATGATGGATGGATGATTGATGGATGGATGGATGATAAATGGGTGGATGGATGATGGATGGATGGATGAATGATGGATGGATGGATGATAGATGGGTGGATGGATGATGAATGGATTGATGGATGGATGGATGGATGAATGATGGATGGATGGATGATAGATGGGTGGATGGATGATGGTTGGATGGATGGATGAATGATGGATGGATGGATGGATGAATGATGATGGATGGATGATAGATGGGTGGATGGATGATGAATGGATGGATGGATGGATGGATGGATGGATGGATGGATGGATGGATGAATGATGGATGGATGGATGATAGATGGGTGGATGGATGGATGTTGGATGGATGGATGAATGATGGATGGATGATAGATGGATGGATGGATGATGGATGGATGGATGGATGAATGATGGATGGATGGATGAAGGATGGATGGATGATTGATGGATGATGGATGGATGATAGATGGTTGGATGGATGGATGAATGATGGATGGATGATTGATGGATGGATGGATGATAAATGGGTGGATGGATGATGAGTGGATGGATAGATGGATGATGGATGGATGATGGATGGATGGATGATAGATGGGTGGATGGATGATGAATGGATTGATGGATGGATGGATGGATGAATGATGGATGGATGGATGATAGATGGGTGGATGGATGATGGTTGGATGGATGGATGAATGATGGATGGATGGATGGATGAATGATGATGGATGGATGATAGATGGGTGGATGGATGATGAATGGATGGATGGATGGATGGATGGATGGATGGATGAATGATGGATGGATGGATGATAGATGGGTGGATGGATGGATGATGGTTGGATGGATGGATGAATGATGGATGGATGGATGAATGATGGATGGATGGATGATAGATGGGTGGATGGATGATGAATGGATGGATGGATGGATGAATGGCTCTCTTCATCCTCTGGCATGGAAGCTGCCTTGGAGCTCGTCTGCCTGGCTGTGTGTTTCCTGGACGGGGCCGCCTTTTACAGCTGCTTTTTGTGTCTCTGCTTCTGTCTCCTTGAACCCCAGATGGCCTCAGCAGATGGCCGCTCACACTGAGCCTGGTTCTGCTGGAGGTTTCTTCCTGTTAAAAGGGAGTTTTTCCTCTCCACTGTCGCTACAAGCATGCTTAGTGTGAGGGATTGTATTTGAGTCAATTAGTCAATGCAATCAACTGGTTTTCCTTAGATAGAAAACTTTGTATCAATTTGACTGTATGATCTGGTTGAAATTTAAAGTGCCTTGAGATGACATGTGTTGTGAATTTGGCGCTATATAAATAAACTGAATTGAATTGAATTGAAAATTGAATGAATGGATGGATGATGGATGGATGGATGGATGGATGGGTGGATGATGGATGGATGGATGGATGATGGATGGATGGATGATGGATGGATGGATGGATGATGGATGGGTGGATGGATGATGGATGGAGGGATGGATGGATGGATGATGGATGGATGGATGGATGATGGATGGATGGATGATGGATGGGTGGATGAATGGATGGATGATGGATGGATGGATGGATGATGGATGGATGGATGATGGATGGGTGGATGAATGGATGGATGGATGGATGATGGATGGATGGATGGATGATGGATGGATGATGGATGGATGGATGATGGATGGATGGGTGGATGGAGGATGGGTGGATGGATGATTGATGGATGGATGATGGATGGATGGATGATGGATGGGTTGATGAATGGATGGATCATGGATGGATGGATGATGGATGGGTGGATGATGGATGGGTGGATGATGGATGGGTGGATGATGGATGGGTGGATGAATGGATGGATGGATGGATGGATGATGAATGGATTGATGGATGGGTGGATGGATGCAGGTGAAGGAGATGAACAGGTGAGATCAGGCTGTTAGCCCCTCCCACCAGGACATGTAGTCAGAGTTAATGCAACATTAATGATAGCTCTAAGAGGGCCACAGCTTTTAGGTCCATGGGGAGTGTCCAATGTGGCCCCAGGGCCATTTGATACCGTGTTAGTGCCAATGGAGTGTATTTGATCCTTTATTGTTACAAAAAAACATTTTTGTTAAAATATGTATATACTAAATTTTTAATTGAAAAATAAAAAAAGGAATTTTTAAAAACTGCTTGATCAAATACCTATTGGGGATAATGTTTGATGTTGTCTCAGATTAAATTTTTTTTCAAGCTTATTTTTTATATAATATTTACAGTTTTTATATTTTCACACTGAATTTTTATTAAGTTGTATTTAAAGTGTGTTTCACAGATAACACTGTCCTCCCTTCACACCCGATACAAACACTCGCTTTGGACCAATAAAACGCTTCAGCTAATCTCCAGCAGAACAATAGAAACGTGCCCTCAGAAATGAAATGGATGTGATCTGAGAAATTAAAAAAATGTAATAAAAAAATTAAAAAGAAAAAAAAAGTAAAATAAATACAATGAAAAAAATGAAATCTAAAAAAAAGGTTTTAAAATGAACTTTTTTCTCAGTCTGGATTGTTCTTTTTTAATTTTCCATAAACCAAACCTTAAAGTAATAAAGATATTGAACTAAATTCCCTCTATAGGAGCTCATCCCCGCAGCCCATGCAGCCACTTCCGTTCGACTCTCCCTAATGATGTAACACTAGAAAGGTGAGAGCGGCCGTCTCTAATCAACATGGCGGTTAGTTAGAGGATACTTGTTTGGAGCAGTGTGAGTCTGCAAGCACCTGGAGAGACAAGCCTTATTGACGGCGTGAGCGATGCTCTCCTCGGGGTAGCGCGACAGACGGCGGCAGATCCTCAGGAGCTGTCTGGTGGAGAGGGAGGAGGCCAGGGACTGCGCCTGGGGGAGACACGTCCTGCATGTTGCTCTGATGGCGTGGAGGAAAACCGATGAGAGGTGATGAACTTACGGTGGGGTCATTGGTCTGACGAAGGCTGTGTGTGAGCTGAAGCAGCTGCTCCGCTGCCTGCATCGGAACACTGGGAACCTGAAGATTGAGGAAAACATAAAACGGAGACAGATTAAAGAAGGAAAGATCAAAAGCAAGGATCTAAGTTTAGTGTGTGGGACTCACCAGGCCCTGAATGAGGCCCGCCTCCTCTGCTCTGGCCAGAGGAGACACGGTGTGATAGAGGAACATGGTGAGCAGCTCGGGGCCCAGCCACTGGTGCTGCCCTCTGCTGCTGCCGGAGCCGCCACCAACCACAGGGGGCTCTGCCAGGGCCAGCACCCTGAACGCCGGGTGGATGGGGAGGATGGACCTGGAAGCACAGACACTGGATAACAGCTGCTCAGACACATCCGTCTGACCACGTGACGGTGGGGAGGGGGAATCTCCCGACCTAATTTCTGTCTGGGTTGTGAGGATGACTCCTGACAGCTGGCTGTGAGCTCGTCTGATTCAAAAAGACAGCCGAGTCCGTTTCCATCAGACCACTGACACGCCCACGCCAGATATACCCCCCCCCCCCCCCCCAAGGGCACCAACCATCATCTCCACCGCCGGCTGAGCATGGGAAGATGATTCACGTATGAAATGAATCAGAGCTTTAAAACACCACCTCAGATACGACCCCAGTTCTGCAGCATAGATCAGAGAACAGCCCCCACTGGAACGCCAACTCTCAGCCATCAGAACCTTCTAGCAGCGGGCCGAGCGTGTCTCTACTAAAACAGAAACACAAAGATGCTCTCCAAACCTGCGGATACCCAACCTGGGCGGAAATCCAAAAGATACGCAGCAGAAGATAACAGTGAAAAATTAAATGCAAAAACATCTTCATCCCATATGTTGTCTCTCAAAGACTCAAGAGGATTTTCTCCAAACACAAAATCCCAGAATATTTCAAACCAAACACCCTTAAACAGAGACTAGTGCATCCTAAAGACCAAGGCACAGGTTCAAAGTTTGAAATTACAATTTTATTTACAGAAATTGATTGATTCCCCCCAAACATTTCCCCCAGACCACCATTTATGACAAACATCATGTGAGCGTTTTATTTAGCACAGCGCTGAAGCACCTGGCGCTGTTTTCTTTGCCTCGTCAAGCTGTAATGCGGGGGAGGGGCTGGTAACCTGTGTGTTAGAAATATTTTATTTATACCTTGTTTCTGTTTAATTGGTTGTGTACTAATGAACTATTATGATGGATAACGTGTGATTTATCGTTTATTAACTCTTGCTAAAGATCATTTCAGATACAGGTCATGCAACGGACGGGTTTTGAAAGAGGCCTGAACATCCTCTATCACATGTTTCTTCTAAACATGTGTTCTTGGAACAATTCAATTGTAAAACAACCACATGCTTTGTTTTAACCTACGTGCTGACTGAGGTTTAAAGTGAGATCATTGTGTTTCCCTTTCCCTTTAGTTAAACCTCAGCTTGTGTAATTAGGGACACCCCCTGACCTCAATAAATAGTGAGGAGAAAGCTGAAGACCGGCAGAGTGGGGTGGAGATTTGTAAACTCCGCAGTCTCTTCCTAATCTCCTCGCAAGTAGAACTAAATTAATTGTCTCTGTGCCTTCTTTCTTTCCCTGTATGTATGTATGATGTTTTAGGTGCTTAGACGTGACACTGCGGTTTCCCTGCAACTGTTTCACCGGTTCAAGGATAAAATCTCTGCATCAGACGGTGAAAAACCAAGGAGTTTACAGCTGCTATGTCCAGGAGATCGTCAAATATCAGCCCAAGGCCAGCTTCACGTTAGAGCTTTTATAGAATCCTTTCTAATGGTCTGATCCGGTACATCCAGGCCGAACCCGTGAGTGATTATAGTAGATCAGGGGCTCTGGTTTGGCTTTGCGCCGCTGAGTGAACCGGCTGAGCTGTGAGCAGTGCTATCCAAGCCTTGAACTAAAGTTTATTGTCTGATGGTTCACTGATACATCTGCGTTGATCATCTTCGGACTCGCCGTCAGAATCTGAGCCGCTTCCTCCCCAGTCCTCCTCATCGGTCTCTCCCTCTCCTCCCGAATTGCTATCATCAATATTTAGAAGCCTGTTTCACGGTTAGATTTCTTCTGAAAGACATTTTTCCGCATTAGCCAAAGAGTTCTAGATAACAAAAATGTTGGTTGCTAAGCAACAGTACCCAACGTCAATCAAATGTGGGAAGAATTTACAATTCAACTCCTAGAGCCGTCAGAATGAGCGCTGTGGGAGATCAAGGTAAAATTAAACATACAGATTTTTTACGTTTTTATTCTATTAAAAAAACTACCTGAAAGTGAAGGAAATATGGAATCAAGTCGGTTAACATGAGAAACATATGATTAATGTAGATAAAGTTCTTTCCCTTTAAAATCTCAAAACCGTCAAAAGGACGGTTTGACCACAGAACATGGGAGTTCTAGTGTTAACGACCCCCCTTTCAGAGACATAGACAGGTATGGAAACATGGCTTTGTTGCTCCACTATATGAAACCTGGACCTCAACTATTATTTCTGACATTTTGAATTGAAAAAGCTTCCTGTATGGAAGAGAAACGTCTTCAAACCTGGAAACAAAGTCCAGTGGATTGATTTTTTTTTACTTTTTAGGAATAAATCAGAGAACATTTGGTCAGAACTGAATCCTGTTTTACGCCTTCAGGCTTTGACCTGGTTTTGGTCTGAACAGCACTCATATCTGGAGTCAGCATTTTTACAGCATTTGCTGCAATCTGATCTATAAACTGCTGATAAAAACCAACATATTCGCCTTCCTCTGTCCATCTGTGTCCCTTCATACCTCTCTTGCATCTGCTGGTCGCTAAGCTGCAGCTGCTCCCTCAGCGCCTGGTATCTGTCCCACCTCAGCAGCCTGGTCCCGTCGTAAAGGTCCAGCTCCCTGTCATGGAGCAACCTGAAAATAAACGCAGGGTGAGGTTGGCACTTAGGGATCTAGCTCTGCAGATGACGCAACGTTAGAGGCTCTGAGATGAAATGAAATGGGGGTTGACCTGGAGAGCACAGCCAGGGTTCCCAGGTTGACCCTGTGGATGCCGTCCAGGAGCAGCAGCTTGCCCTCCATGGCAGCAGTGACCAGAGGAGACGGCCTCCAGGCTGTGTCTCCATTGGGGAGGGTGTACCTCTGCTGCAGAAGGTCCCTGGCTGTCATGTCCTGGATGAGACAACAAGGAGGTTGGATAAACCAGGAAGGAACATTTAAAATTAAAGCAACAAAAATACAGAAGAGACGATAAAAGTCTCGTAAAGAAGGTGATGTTTTAACCACAACAGATTCATTAGAAACTGACAGTAAACTGGAACAACTGTACAGTCTTTCAAAAAGGAGATTAGATCCTTTTAGGAGCTTTTCAAAGTCTCAGATGTCCTCAGCAAAACTCCACCTGCCATAAAACTCTGAGAAACAATGACCCCAACCCTGGATCTCCCCTGGCGAAAAATTAAGGCAATTATTAAGAAAATATAGCCACAGGGAACCTGCCAGGGGAGGGCAGGCCGAGCGTTAATCAGAGCAGCAACCAAGAGGCCAAAGAAATCCCCTACGGTGCTGCAGAGACCAGAGGATCCGCCTGCATGAGCGCTGAAAGCTGCACCGACCTGTGCTTGGCTGCAAACAAACACAGAGATGAAAGATGGCTCCTAAAACAGGGGGTTAGTCAGTGAATGTAAAGCTACGTAGCATAATGCTAACACCAATCAAAATCGTGCAGATATCAAAGACACGATGAAGGCAGAATGGTACTGTGGGGTTCTCATCAGCTCGGACTGGAAAACTGGTAAAAATGAAAAGACAAATCAGTTTGATTTACCCGGAAAGATGAGGTTAGGAAAGAGGTTCCCTTTCCAACATGGCCGCCGCTTCAGCGGGTTAGAGAGGACGCGCTGCTCATGTTGTGGTGGGAATCCCTCTGCTGTGCGCTGATGTTGGCTAACTCTTAACGCTCTAATTACCTCATGATTGAAGTGTAGCCATGAGGGGCAAGTTCGCCGTTCAGCCAGGCCAACTATTCCCTCTAACGACCCCCTTTCAGAGACATAGACACGTATGGGGCATTGCAGGCTAACAACGACCCCCATTCCAAAGGGGGGGACCCGTTCATCTGTTTCTATTTGCATGTTTTCTAAACTAAAAACAGGCTTTGTAAACAAAATCCAGTAGATTGTTTTTAATTTTTTTGGAATTTATGAATATACACACTACAAAAACATTTAAATGAGTCATTTTTTCTTAAAATAAGTGCATTTTTTCTTGAATTGAGGAGGTAAGTGAGACACTTTGCCAATGGAACACTATTTACATTTTAAATAAAATAAAACTTATTATAAGTGCATATTATTTTAATTATCTTATTCTAAGAGTAGATATACTCATTCCATTGGTGTTTTTTAGTGCATTCAGGTAAAAAAAGAAGAAAAAAAACAAAGTATCTCAATACAAAAACTTTATTAAATAAGTAGAAATTTCTTAAAATAAACATATTGAACCGTAATTTGAGCAGGTAAATAAGATGATCTGCTAATAGAAAGAGTATTTTTACACTTAAAATAAGACACTTAGATAATATAGACTTGAGATAAGAGAATGCAATAGTTTTTTCTTATTTCAAATGTAAATTGTCTTGTTCCACTAACAAAGTGTATCGCCTCCCTGCTCAATTCCAGAAAAATGCAAAAACTGAATTACTTGGATGAACATTTTCTGTATTGATGGGGTAGAGACAGACATGCAACGCTGGGCTGAAGGCTGTTTGACTGAAGCACATCAGTAACCTCATAGCTGCGTCGCTTCTACAGAGAGACTAAATGGTGGTCAGATATAAATGACACACATACAGTAGCAGCCTTTCAAAATGGCCGTTCCCAGTCAAACGGCAGCCGAATGGCAGCCCACTTCCCTGTAACTCCCAGCAGAATCCCCTCCAACTTCAAGCCACTGCAGTAACGCCCTCTTGCATATTTTTTGACTCTGACTCCAGTTTCACTGAATTACAGGGTCTGACCAGGAGATGGCGCTTCTCTTTAGATCTTAATGTCCACAAATCATGACAGAAAGAATATTTTAGTACAATGATTGATGTTTATTGTTAGGGAATTGTAGCGGACCAGACAAGAACCAGCATAGGACCCATCAAGGAAAGCCATTTTGAATGTCTACTACTGTCATACTACTACTGCCATAGATATCGGACCAACTATTACAGCAATATTAACATCATGTATAGAGAATCTGCATCTCCTCTTCAGATTCTACAGAAAGTTTAAGCTCCGAAACATGTTTATCTTCATCGTCTCATATAAACGATCTGACCCACATCTCTGCTGCAGCGATAACACCTACCAACACTTTCTCTGTCAGGGAGGAGGGAGGGGGGGGGGTCTCTGCTGAGGAAGGCTGTCATGTCTAATCCCACGGCAACATGTCGCAGCAGAGTTTGGAAGATAAGGCCGCTTTGCTTTGATAGGCAGTGATCTCTAAGCTGTAAGCCATCTCCCAGGTCCCCCCCTTTGGAATGGGGGTCGTTTGGCTTCTTTGTTAGCCTGCAATGCCCCATACCTGTTTATGTCTCTGAAAGGGGGGTCTTAAAGAGAATTGTTGGCCTGGCTGTCCCTTTCAAGACCCATTCGTTTCAATTTTCATTTGTCGTTTGGGCTCTCTGTTAGCTTCAGCCAGGCCAACAATCCCCCTTACGAACCCTTTTCAGAGGCATAGACCAGTATCAGGTATTGCAGGCTAAAAAAACAACCCAAACGGTTCACCTTGCATGTTATCTAAGATCGCAACCAGCAGAAGCAGCTATTTTACATGCAAAGTCAATGGTTGACGCGCATCAAGGCGCAGCTAAAGGTCCTGCAGCGCGTCTGAGCAGCTGAAGCAGGGACGCGCTTCACAAGCAGCAGCTACGGGAGTTGGAAATTTTAGCTTCAGCTGCTGGACCCGCTGCATCAACCAATGAGAGAAGCTGATCTGGGAGCTGGCAGGGAGTCAGACGCAGCACTGCTGATGCAGAGCGCTATGATCACTCCTCTGAAACAGTTTATTAACGCCTAAATAACTTCAAATGTAGAAACCTGCCGGCAGAATATGTTGGCTTTTATTATCCTGCTGCCTGCAGTTTGTAGCACAGACCTGAAAAACGCTAACATCTACTTCCAGCCGCCACCAACAGGAGGGGAAAACCCCCAAGAGGCGAGCGGGCCTGAGGCAGCTGCTGCTGGGGATTCCCAGTGACAGCGCAGCGCCGGTATGTGGGGGTCTGAGCGGCTCCCACAGAGAAATAATCTTTGAAGGCAGGATGGTAATCTGGATGAACTGACTGCACAGACCATGTTTTCAGGAGGACTTTCTCCCTTCAACATAGATTCTAACTACTTTCTACCCGCTGATCACAGCTAATATAGCTGCCATTGTTCCAGGCAGAGAAAGGATAGAGTAGCTCCGCCCACCACGCATCAGACCCACTTTACAACCGTGCAGCTAGAGCAGCAAAGATGCTTCAGCTGCTCATCAGAACTAAACTGGTACAAGCATCAGAAATGAAGCAGCACGCACGTTTCTGCTGCTGTTGCTGCTTTAGGTGTGAACGTAGCATAAAACCTGGAACTCAACGCTATTTCTGACATTTTGAATCGAAAAAGCTTCCTGGATGGAAGAGAAACGTCTTCAAACCTGGAAATAAAGTCCAGTGGATTGATTTTTTTTTAAACTTTTTTTTAACTTTGTTACCTTTCTCCATCTAAAAGTTCCAGGGAAATAATAAAACAGCTGCTTCCTCTCTGTGCATCCTGGTACTAGCCTAGTCCCGGGAGAAACCTCAGCTACCTTCTGGACGGCTCCCCGGATTAACCTCGCTGAAAAGCAACAGATTACCTAGACAAGGGGACAATGGTGTCTAATTTACCTGGTAGAGCATGACCTGCTCCATGCTGTAGCCCAACATCTCTGCGAACTCTCTGGCGATCACGGACTTCCCGCAGCCCTGAGGAGCATGACAGCAGTAGAAAGCTGAGGCCACGTTCGCTCTGGGCGATGCTGCGTGTGCGTGGATGCATGGGGTCCTCTACCTTAGCGCCGATCAGACACAGGTCCTTCACCATGTGCGACTGCATCATCTCGGCCAGCAGTTGCGAGTGGCTCGGGGTGTTGATGAAGGTCGGGCTGCTGTTGGGGGGGCGCAGCTCTTTGTCGCCCGCTGGAACCTAAAAATCAACAACCATAAGAAGTCAGCTGCTGATCTGCATTCCTGACCAGAGGGTTGGAAGCTACGCTAACGGCCGTCAGTTTTATTTATTTAGTTCACAGGAAGTAGGTTTCTAGACGTGAAGCTAAGAGTCCATAACCTGACTCCGCCAGATGGATTTAATCCGCATATCCATCTGGAAACCTTCCATTGAAGTAATTTTGGGAAGGCGTGAAAAAACTGGTTAGCTGATTGGCCTATGTTGGTGACAGATGGGCCAAATAAACCAATCAGATCAATGAAGCGTATGACGTACTAACAGAGCGACGACGAAGAGGAGCCAATTGATAGATCAAACTCTTGCCGAAACCAGTCGGGAGAAGAGCAAAAACATCTTTTCCTCTGAGAAAAGCCTCCAGAGCAGTGTTTTGCTCTTCTTTCAGTGAAGCAATACTCTGTAATTCCCATAAAACTTGCTCGATAGCCACGCTAACGCTAGTTTCATCGGCTGAAGCCGCCATGTTCTTTAGGCGGAGTATGTGGCGCTGTCCAGGGACACCACAGAGACGGACCTGAAGCAGAGGAGAGAGATCCGATCAGGAACGGCCTTCTACATCGACCAGGTGCAGCATGGCTCCTCCCACTGATCTCTATTTATTCCCTGGATTGCTGATTGAAATGAAGCCACCGGCCGCCATATTGGTACTCCCTGGTTAGAGCGGTTGCAATGTAAACAATATGTGCGCTACAGCATCGAACAACGATGATGTTCTCATTTTTAGGGGAAATTAAGACTTTTAAAATAAAGATAAATTAATCACTTTGACACAGACTGGCTGTTTCATAGCATCAGTAGATTACTGCTGCTCCTGTGTTCAATGCCAGAGAGCAGCTTTGCTATATTAGCTGTGATCAGCGGGTAGAAAGTAGTTAGAATCTATGTTGAAGTGAGAAAGTCCTCCTGAAAACATGGTCTGTGCAGTCAGTTCATCCAGATTACCATCCTGCCTTCAAAGATTATTTCTCTGTGGGAGCCGCTCAGTAACCTGACTCCACCAGATGGATTTGTTCCTCATATCCATCTGGAAACCTTCCGTTGAAGTAATTTTGGGAAGGGGCGAAAATACTGGTTAGCTGATTGGCCTATGTTGGTGATAGACGGGCCAAATAAACCAATCAGATCAACAAAGCACATGACGTACTAACAGAGCGACGACGAAAACACAACCACAAGCCAGGCTACTCTTGCCGAAACCAGTCGGGAGAAGAGCAAAAACATCTTTTCCTCTGAGAAAAGCCTCCAGAGCAGTGTTTTGCTCTTCTTTCAGTGAAGAAATACTCTGTAATTCCCATAAAACTTGCTCGATAGCCACGCTAACGCTAGTTTCATCGGCTGAAGCCGCCATGTTCTTTAGACTGAACTGTCACGCTTCTCGTTGCGTCACACCTCAACCCGCCTCAAAGCCAACGCTGATTGGACGTTCGTTTGGTGAACAGCTCCAAATTTCTCCAGACTGATTAGCGAGTGAAACCTTGAAAGCTTGCGAGATCAGGATGGTCTCACGAGGCTAAAGAGTCCAGAGATGTTCCTGAATCTTCTTCTGTTTGTACCGACACTCTGAACGTCACATTCTAGACTCGTACTGACGGACGGGGAAGCGATCCTCTCCTCTCAGGACTCAGATTTTGTTTTTCTCCATCTGCCAATGGGAACCTAATCTGAAAGCTGAACCCAAACTTCACCGCTCTGACCTTTGATGTTGTTCTCCATCGTGTTTTCCGGACTGACAGAGGAAGTATCTTCAGCAGGAAAGTTGGATGAAGATCTTCGTTAAAGGAAAAGTCCGCTCATATCCAGACTTCAAACTTCTAAAAGTTCTTTAATTATGAAATTATTCCATCCTGTTCAACAAATAATCAGTGTTTTTAATTCAGAGTAATTTTCATTGCCTGCCATTGCAATACAAGGAGCATAGAATGCCATTGCAATATGGGTATCAAAATGTCCGGCCCGGTCTCCGCATGGGTGTTATTAATTTTATAAGTGATTGGAGTTACCATGGTGACGTAATTCGCCAAAAAACCTTGCATAAAAATCCCATAGGAATGAATGGGGAGAGGGGAGAAAGAAGACATAAAAATCCCATATTTTTTAACCTTTGCTGTGTGGTCAAACATTCACCTAGAAACACCATTTGAAGCTCAGTTTGCAGATAAATCCTTCATCTTTCAAAAACTGAAGACGGTATGTTAATAACTGCTACAGTTTTTTAAAAATCAGCCTTGAAGCACCACAAAATCTAACCAAAATCCAGCAACTCAGAGTAGGTGGTTTTTCAGAATGTGAGGCAGCCGTTTTTTTAAAAGGATCAAAAGTTTTGAAGCAGCAGTCACGGCCGCATATTTATCTCTACAGTCACTATTTTTGGTCAGTTTCTAGACTGAAGTCTCTGCTTCCACACAATGTCTTTGGAATTATCGTAGGATTTATCCTTTTCCTCAAAACGCCTCCAGGCCGACCGAAAGTTCATGAAATTTTTGACAGTTTTTCCATTGGTTTTCGACAAGAGGGAAGAAAAACGAATGTGAATACGCGTTTTTACACCTTCATAAATATTGTTATTAATGACATACATGCACCAATCAATGGCTGACGCTCACAGTGAAAATATCTTTTGAATAACTGTTACGGTTTTCGCTCAGCACTCGTTTGTTCGTAGGGCTTTTTCGGCATCTGTAATCTCATAGTTGCCATGTTGGCATCACCTGATTCCCTGCTAAAGTAAAGGTTCCTGCTGATAAAGGTGGTCCTGTACTCTACCTGAAAGGTGACTTCTTCACCGGCGCTCTGCACAGTGACGTCGGCCTGGCCTTCGCTTTCCCTGGACGTGGAAACGCTCAGAACGCTGCTGGGCGCTGCCTGACGGCGGCCGTCTGACAGCTCGAAGCGCTGCATGGACAGTAAACGATGCGTGTTTAGGACTCATTCTCCTGGGAAATAAAACGCAGCCCTTTAAATCCTTACACTCAGCACGCTCTCCACAGCCGTGTGTCCATCTTTTCCCAGGATGCTCTTGTACGGATAAAGTCTCTGGACAAGCTGCTGAGAGGGCAGCATGGGAAACGTGTTCTGCAGCAGAAGGAAATAATACTAATCATTAGGAATGTTTTTATATGAAAACAGAGCGAAGAATGAACTCCCAGTCTGACCAGAACATGGAGCGCAGCAGGCAGGTTATCCACTGGGAAATCAGGAAGGCCCAGACCGGAAGATTCCTGGGAGCACAGGGTCGTAGCGAGGGACAGGAGCTGGGAAACCCTGAGGAGCAGAGCACAGCTCCTAATGAGAGGCTGAAGTAAAGGCCACCGAGGGTCACCGCTGCTCCAAGGTTACCTTTCAGCAGCAACGTTTGGCCCCGCTGAGTACAGCAACTCCAGCTGGTCCTGCAGATAGAAACACCACAACCTTTAACATCCATGAAGACCGAGATCGGCCATTAAAAGCTCCGCCTCCATCCCACATGCTAGCAGGAGGAGGCAGTTTAACATCGCTGTGACTGATAGATGACCTAAACCCCAGCAGCTCCAACTGGTTCAAACTGGTTTAAGAAGGAAGGAAGGAAGGAAGGAAGGAAGGAAGGAAGGAAGGAAGGAAGGAAGGAAGGAAGGAGGGAGGAAGGAGGAAGGAAGGAAGGAGGGAGGACAAAGGAAGAAGGGAGGGAGAGAGGGAGGAAGGAGGGAGGAGAAAGGAAGGAAGGAGGGAGTAAGGAGGAAGGAAGTAATGAGGGAGTAAGGAGGAAGGAAGGAAGGAGGGAGTAAGGAGGAAGGAAGGAGGGAGGAGAAAGGAAGGAAGGAGGGAGTAAGGAGGAAGGAAGGAAGGAGGGAGTAAGGAGGAAGGAAGGAGGAAGGAAGGAAGGAGGGAGGAAGGAGGAAGGAAGGAAGGAGGGAGGACAAAGGAAGAAGGGAGGGAGAGAGGGAGGAAGGAGGGAGGAGAAAGGAAGGAAGGAGGGAGTAAGGAGGAAGGAAGGTAGGAGGGAGTAATGAGAAAGGAAGGAATGAGGGAGTAAGGAGGAAGGAAGGAGGGATTAAGGAGGAAGGAAGGAGGGAGGACAAAGGAAGGAGGGAGGGAGAGAGGGAGGAAGGAGGGAGGAGAAAGGGAGGAAGGAAGGAGGGAGGAGGAAGGAAGGTAGGAGGGAGTAAGGAGGAAGGAAGGAATGAGGGAGTAAGGAGGAAGGAAGGAGGGAGGAGGAAGGAAGGAAGGAGGGAGTAAGGAGGAAGGAAGGAGGGAGGGAGGAAGGAGGGAGGAGAAAGGAAGGAAGGAGGGTGTAAGGAGGAAGGAAGGAGGGAGGGAGGAAGGAGAAAGGAAGGAAGGAGTAAGGAGGAAGGAAGGAGGGAGGAGGAAGGAAGGAAGGAGGGAGTAAGGAGGAAGGAAGTAATGAGGGTGTAAGGAGGAAGGAAGGAAGGAGGGAGTAAGGAGGAAGGAAGGAGGGAGGGAGGGAGGAGAAAGGAAGGAAGGAGGGAGTAAGGATGAAGGAAGGAGGGAGGGAGGATGAAGGAAGGAGGGAGGGAGGAAGGAGAAAGGAAGGAAGGAGGACAAAGGAAGGAGGGAGTAAGGAGGAAGGAAGGAGGGAGGGAGAGAGGGAGGAAGGAGGGAGGAGAAAGGAAGGAAGGAGGGAGTAAGGAGAAAGGAAGTAATGAGTGAGTAAGGAGGAAGGAAGGAAGGAAGGAGGGAGTAAGGAGGAAGGAAGGAAGGAGGGAGGAAGGAAGGAGGGAGTAAGGAGGAAGGAAGGAAGGAAGGAGGGAGTAAGGAGGAAGGAAGGAAGGAGGGAGGAAGGAAGGAGGGAGTAAGGAGGAAGGAAGGAAGGAAGGAAGGAAGGAGGGAGGAAGGAAGGAGGGAGTAAGGAAGGAAGGAAGGAGGGAGTAAGGAGGAAGGAAGGAAGGAGGGAGGAAGGAGGAAGGAAGGGGGGAGTAAGGAGGAAGGAAGGAAGGAGGGAGTAAAGAGGAAGGAAGGAGGGAGGGAGGGAGGAGGAAGGAAGGAGGGATTAAGGAGGAAGGAAGGAGGGAGGACAAAGGAAGGAGGGAGGGAGAGAGGGAGGAAGGAGGGAGGAGAAAGGGAGGAAGGAAGGAGGGAGGAGGAAGGAAGGTAGGAGGGAGTAAGGAGGAAGGAAGGAATGAGGGAGTAAGGAGGAAGGAAGGAGGGAGGAGGAAGGAAGGAAGGAGGGAGTAAGGAGGAAGGAAGGAGGGAGGGAGGAAGGAGGGAGGAGAAAGGAAGGAAGGAGGGTGTAAGGAGGAAGGAAGGAGGGAGGGAGGAAGGAGAAAGGAAGGAAGGAGTAAGGAGGAAGGAAGGAGGGAGGAGGAAGGAAGGAAGGAGGGAGTAAGGAGGAAGGAAGTAATGAGGGTGTAAGGAGGAAGGAAGGAAGGAGGGAGTAAGGAGGAAGGAAGGAGGGAGGGAGGGAGGAGAAAGGAAGGAAGGAGGGAGTAAGGATGAAGGAAGGAGGGAGGGAGGATGAAGGAAGGAGGGAGGGAGGAAGGAGAAAGGAAGGAAGGAGTAAGGAGGAAGGAAGGAGGGAGGACAAAGGAAGGAGGGAGTAAGGAGGAAGGAAGGAGGGAGGGAGAGAGGGAGGAAGGAGGGAGGAGAAAGGAAGGAAGGAGGGAGTAAGGAGAAAGGAAGTAATGAGTGAGTAAGGAGGAAGGAAGGAAGGAAGGAGGGAGTAAGGAGGAAGGAAGGAAGGAGGGAGGAAGGAAGGAGGGAGTAAGGAGGAAGGAAGGAAGGAAGGAGGGAGTAAGGAGGAAGGAAGGAAGGAGGGAGTAAGGAGGAAGGAAGGAAGGAGGGAGGAAGGAGGAAGGAAGGGGGGAGTAAGGAGGAAGGAAGGAAGGAGGGAGTAAAGAGGAAGGAAGGAGGGAGGGAGGGAGGAGGGAATCTATCATCCATTGTTTCTTGAGGCCATCAATGTTTTCATATCGTTGCTAAAGGATTCCTCCATTTTTAACTGTGGCTGGTCTACCTGTGGTAGAAACCCTCCCTCCCTCCACACTACTCTGAACCACGAGGGTGGCAGCATGGTGCTGTGGGCCTGCTTCTCCTCAGAACCTTACTGGCGTGTGTGTTTCTGCTCTGACCTTGAAGGGCAGGTAGTAGACGTCTCTGGCCTGGAAGCGCGAGCGGAGAGGAGGATCCAGGGGGTTGCCCTTATATTTAGGAACCGGCAGACCCAGAGCGATGACCCGGAAGTCCTCGCTCACCCGGACGATCTTCCAGCTGTCCAGCTCCTCCTTGGTATGCTCCTGAAAGGGACGGACACAGAAAGGAGCGTTTTCTCCTCCTCTGTGGGACGTGATGTAACCAAAGACACCTCCAGACTAGAGATTTTTATTAAAGGCAGTAAAATAAATAGCCAGAGCTCCGTGGGAGAAGCGTGAAAGTTCACAGTTTAAGTGTGAAACAAGAATCTATAAAAAGCAGCCTGGCAGAGCTGCAGTTAACGGAGGAAACTGCCACCCTTCTTTCCACATTCAGAGGGCTCTGATTGGTGTCTGAGGTGCGTGCTGTTCTGACCCGCAGCAGCTTGTCGTAGCGCTCCGCTGACATCAGGAAGCGGCCGTCCTCCAGCTGCATCTCTCTGTTCTCCAGCAGGTTGTTGAGGACGGGGAGGACGTTTCTCTCCGCTTTCTCCAACCCCTCCAGGACCAGAACCCGGCCTTGTGTTGCTGCTCTGACGGCACACTGGAGAGAAATGACAGACCCTTTCAGAGTTCTGGGTTCGAAGGTCCTCTCATCATCTGCCATTTCAGTGACGAAGACATATTAGCTTAAAACGATCTTAACTTTAGAGATTGACCAACTGTGGTTGGAAAATGTAATTTCTCTTATTTCATATATTGATTGATGCTATTTACTCGCCGTAAAAGGTCTGTTTCCCCTGCAAGGCCACATGATGCCTGAATGAGGGTGTTTGGAGACAAGACAGACGTTTCCCATACTGTGACTAACTGGATGTGCTCTCTTCATCCTCTGACATGGGAGCTGGCTCGGAGCTCGTCTGCCTGGCTGTGTGTTTCCTGGACGGGGCCGCCTGTGGAGCTGGTTGCCTTTTGTATCTATGCTTCTTTTTCTATGTCTGCTTCTGTCTCCTTGAACCCCAGTGGGCCTCAGCAGATGGCCGCTCACACTGAGCCTGGTTCTGCTGGAGGTTTCTTCCTGTTCAAAGGGAGTTTTTCCTCTCCATTTTCCATTATTGTAAGTAAGGGGGAGCGAACGCTGCTCAGATCAGAACAGGGCTGATCACCGTAATAAGAGTTGTATGATGAACCGTTCTCTCTTTGCAGTGCAGACTCTTTGAAGTGCAGACTGAGTGAAATCCATCAATCTCCATTTATTTAACTGTGTAAATAGTTGAATACTTTTTTCCCACGACAATAAGAAAAAAGCTTTTTCTTCCTTTTTTTTACATGATCAAAATGACTCAGTGATATGAAAGTTACAGGGTTTGATTTAAAGGAACAGGAAGTGCGCCTGTTCCGCACCGACTGTAAAACGCTCCTTTCACAGGGAAAACATCTGTTAAAGAAGTAATAACAACCTTATAGTACTTTTATCAACAGTACTTCATTTAGTTAATGACGGCCTTCAGGTGACGCCTTCCATGCCCTGGATGCGCTATCCGCCATGTTAGGCAGAGTTCTGTCAGATGAGCATACCCGGTCAGACCAACATACCCATAGTCTAAACCCATTTATCCCTTTAGTTTTGTACCAACGGTACACTTGAAAGTACCTCAATGGGTGTGTATCCCTCTGGTCATGTACAAAAAAAAACCAAATTTAATTACTTAGTTTTTAGTGTTTTTTGAAGCGTATTAAATTATTCTTTTTGTACATGACTAAACGGATACACGCCCATTGAGGTAGTTTTAAGTCTATTTTTCGTACAAAATAAAAGGGATAAACGCAAATCTGACGTCTTGCTCATGGGAATTGACTATAGTTCTGCTGATCTGACGGCGTATGCTGCTCTGACAGAACGCCGGCTGATGTTTTTGTCTCGCTTGACCAAAGATCAAGTTGCTACAGCGACTTGAAGATGGATTTAGTAAAATTGTGACTGCATTTCAATGACCCAAACCCTCTGAACCGCGGCACTGATCAGGTACCACTACTTGCAAAAAGCTGAGGTTACTGAATGAGTAAACTTCATACGAACACTATGGGTTATTTCTATAGTTATTACTATGATGAAAACATTCAGTAGGTTACTTTAGCAGCACAGCCAGATGGTTTCTTCCCTGATATCAGGTTATCCGGTTCAGTTCCATTATTATGTCTGAGCCTGAGAACGCCGTACTATTTCTAAGGGTTTCCAACAGCTGTCTCTGCTCCAGACTGGTCCAAAACCAGTCAAAACACAGCCGTCCCTTTAAGGAAACTCTATTTTCTACCCCAAATCAGACTGTATTAGGTGACTCTGTTAAATCTGACTCTCCGTGCACTTTTTAACACGGTTCAAAGACGCATCTGACGTCAACAGACAGGAAACTTTAGCCGTCTGGGCGGACCGCAGAGCAGGCGGCCGTGTAATTAGCTTAGCATGGAAATGTGTGGCAGGTTGTGTGGGAAGAAGCAGAGCTATAAAACTCTGGTTGGGACCAGATGCTCTATATTTAACTCCTGGTCCGTTTTGGGCAGTCACTAATGCTGTAATTAGATAATTGATAGAAGTGTGTGTGATCCAGGATGCAGAGAGACAGAAAGCCACAGCGGGCCATCTCTTCTGTCCCAAATGAATCCTAGAAGAGTCAGAAACCCTCTGCAGCTGATAGGATCGAGTTCACAGAAGATCCAACCTCTGAAGGATCTGCTGCTCTGCAGGTAGAAACATCTCCAGGTCCCAGTGAAAGGGGAACTATGGAGGGCATCTGAGAGGTTAAAGCAGGCCATAGGTGGGGGGGGGGGGGGAGAAGGAAAATAAGGATGCAGTAAAGGAAGGAAGGAAGGAAGGAAAACAAGGATGCAGTAAAGGAAGGAAGGAAGGAAAGAAGGATGCAGTAAAGGAAGGAAGGAAGGAAAGAAGGATGCAGTAAAGGAAGGAAGGAAGGAAAGAAGGATGCAGTAAAGGAAGGAAGGAAGGAAAGAAGGATGCAGTAAAGGAAGGAAGGAAGGAAGGAAAACAAGGATGCAGTAAAGGAAGGAAGGAAGGAAGGATGCATTATAGGAAGGAAAGAAGGAAAACAAGGATGCAGTAAAGGAAGGAAAGAAGGAAAACAAGGATGCAGTAAAGGAAGGGAGGAAGGAAGGAAAACAAGGATGCAGTAAAGGAAGGAAGGAAGGAAAACAAGGAAGCAGTAAAGGAAGGAAGTAAGGAAGGATGCATTATAGGAAGGAAAGAAGGAAAACAAGGATGCAGTAAAGGAAGGAAGGAAGGAAGGAAAACAAGGATGCACTAAAGGAAGGAAGGAAGGAAAACAAGGATGCACTAAAGGAAGGAAGGAAGGAAAACAAGGATGCAGTAAAGGAAGGAAGGAAGGAAAAACAAGGATGCAATAAAGGAAGGAAGGAAGGAAGGAAGGAAAACGAGGATGCAGTAAAGGAAAGAAGGAAGGAAGGAAGGAAAAACAAGGATGCAATAAAGGAAGGAAGGAATGAAAACAAGGATGCAGTAAAGGAAGGAAGGAAGGAAGGAAAACAAGGAAGCAGTAAAGGAAGGAAGGAAGGAAGGAAGGATGCATTATAGGAAGGAAAGAAGGAAAACAAGGATGCAGTAAAGGGAGGAAGGAAGGAAGGAAGGAAAACAAGGATGCAGGAAAGGAAGGAAGGAAGGAAAGAAGGATGCAGTAAAGGAAGGAAGGAAGGAAAGAAGGATGCAGTAAAGGAAGGAAGGAAGGAAAGAAGGATGCAGTAAAGGAAGGAAGGAAGGAAGGAAAACAAGGATGCAGTAAAGGAAGGAAGGAAGGAAGGATGCATTATAGGAAGGAAAGAAGGAAAACAAGGATGCAGTAAAGGAAGGAAAGAAGGAAAACAAGGATGCAGTAAAGGAAGGGAGGAAGGAAGGAAAACAAGGATGCAGTAAAGGAAGGAAGGAAGGAAAACAAGGAAGCAGTAAAGGAAGGAAGTAAGGAAGGATGCATTATAGGAAGGAAAGAAGGAAAACAAGGATGCAGTAAAGGAAGGAAGGAAGGAAGGAAAACAAGGATGCACTAAAGGAAGGAAGGAAGGAAAACAAGGATGCACTAAAGGAAGGAAGGAAGGAAAACAAGGATGCAGTAAAGGAAGGAAGGAAGGAAAAACAAGGATGCAATAAAGGAAGGAAGGAAGGAAGGAAGGAAAACGAGGATGCAGTAAAGGAAAGAAGGAAGGAAGGAAGGAAAAACAAGGATGCAATAAAGGAAGGAAGGAATGAAAACAAGGATGCAGTAAAGGAAGGAAGGAAGGAAGGAAAACAAGGAAGCAGTAAAGGAAGGAAGGAAGGAAGGAAGGATGCATTATAGGAAGGAAAGAAGGAAAACAAGGATGCAGTAAAGGGAGGAAGGAAGGAAGTAAAACAAGGATGCAATAAAGGAAAGAAGGAAGGAAGGAAAAACAAGGATGCAATAAAGGAAGAAAGGAAGGAAGGAAAACAAGGATGCAGTAAAGGAAGGAAGGAAGGAATGAAGAAAGGAAGGAAGGAAGGAAAAACAAGGATGCAATAAAGGAAGGAAGGAAGGAATGAAGAAAGGAAGGAAGGAGGGAAAAACAAGGAAGCAATAAAGGAAGGAAGGAAGGAAGGAAGGAAGGAAAACAAGGATGCAGTAAAGGAAGGAAGGAATGAAGAAAGGAAGGAAGGAAGGAAGGAAAACAAGGATGCAGTAAAGGAAGGAAGGAAGGAAAACAAGGATGCAGTAAAGGAAGGAAGGAAGGAAGGAAAACAAGAATGCAGTAAAGGAAGGAAGGAAAACAAGGATGCAGTAAAGGAAGGAAGGAAGGAAGGGTGGAAGGAAGGAAGGAAGTCCATTAACCATCCAAATGATTGTAGCACGAAGCCAACAGATGTCCAGACCACATCCTTCATCCCTTCATCCCTTCATCCCTTCATCCCTTCATCCCGTACGAAGGATTTAGGAACCAATTTTTTTCGTACGATTTGCGTCTAACATGAGAATCAGTATTCTGATTTCTAGCAGCTGGAGATGCCCCTCCCCCTTCTGCATTTCTTTAAGACTTGGCTTTGCTGGGTTCCAAAGAGAAATTTCCAGAAATGATCCCGCTTTAAGTTTGGCTCTGCTGGAGGTGGAAGATTCATCTGCAGAAAGAGTTGGAGATGAGCTGTCTAAATAAGAACTTCAAATGTCAAAACTCTAAACTTGAACTCTGTCATTTCCATCTGACCACGGCTTCCACACGAACGCCATGATGGCTGGAATGAAGAAAGGTTGAAAGGAGCTGAGGAGAGCGGAGGGACCCGTGGATGGACCCAGGGAGCTTGGATATAGGGCTGCAAAGCAGCACAGGACCCAGAGGAATACTTGGCTGTTCTAGTTAACACCTCCTACGGCACCAACTGATCCTCCAAAAGAGGAGCTGTCCAATTCACACCCACACTCTGTCATCCAGCTCTGTAGAAACGCAGAGGCCGAATTTAAAACGTCAAACTCCTAAACGCACACAGGAGGGAACTAGCAGCACCACACCCCCCCTGCTACAATGGAAACCATAGTTTAATATCCATCCTGCACTGCAAAAACCACCAAGAAATAGGTCAACATTTCTTAAATTAAGTGTTTTTACCAATTATTTTAATAGAAGAATAAGATGATCTGCCAACAGAATGAGTATTTCTACTCTTAAATATAGATAGATCATTCCATTTGAGAATCACCTTATTTTCCTGCTTTAATTAAGGGTAAATACCCCTTTTTACTTATTTCTAGATCATTTTTCCAGTGTGTTGAGAACTTCTTACACCACGATGCTCAATCATCATCATGCTCATCATACAGGTCAGGTGTTTTTTCCTGGTTTATTAGAAAATCCTCAGCAGAGAACAACGCGGTTCTTTGGGTCGACAGAAAACAGTGTCTTTAGCTAAAAGCTTATATTTAGCTCATTTTTTGTGCATAAACTGCAAAAAAATAAAGTTTCCATCAAGAATATTCCAATTTAAAAAATGTTTTCACTCTTTTTTTTATATCTTAAAGTAAAACATAAATGTTAATTTTATCTACGAATTTAGAAAAACATCTTTTAGAACAACTGTGCATGTGCTTCATTGGACAGGAGGGTAAAAAAAAAACGGCTGTTGGACGGTAAAGCCATCTGATGCACGGACCGAAGGAAAAATGGGACAAAATTAACAATAAAACACAATTAAAGCCTCAAACCAGCAGACTACAGTCAGAACTGGTTTAAAACCAGTTTGATTTTAAGCTGTGGTCCATCCTGATTGGTGGGAAATGATCAGGCTTATCTGGACCGCTCCTTTATTTTTAGTTTCTGAATTAAAATTAGAGGAACAGAAGGTTCTAGGCAGAGCAGCCCATATGGATTACAGCCCGTTTCCACGGTAACTGAACTCACAAAGTTGACAGAGTGGGGGGGGGGGGGGGGGTGTTGGCATGGAGGTTGATGAGCAGAGAAGGGAACAGATGAGAACCTGCTGGGTGGCTGTTTGGAAGGAAAGAGACGGTGCTGAAGTCCAACTCTGGCCTGAATTAGACTCACAGCGTGGTTCTAAAGCCGTCGTATACAAGAACCAATCAGAACGCACAGCTTCCTGAAGGCTGCGCTCAGGTGTGGCCTCCTCAGGACTAACATGCCACCATCCTCTACTGGTTTTCATTAGTCAGCTGGCAGGATCCCAGGTCATTATGGAGGAACTCTGCTTCATCTGCCTCGTCTTCAAACTCTAAACCAGGAACTAAAACGCTTGGATTGACTTTAAGGGAATAATTGTTAGTATCAGGGGTTTTTCTGGCAGCCATCTTAGATTTAGTCTTAGTCTTCAGGACGAAAACTTACTAGTTTTAGTCACACATTTTTTTTTTCCATTGGGTCCTTGATTTTCCGTTATTCCATCATGTTCTACTCACCCATCTGAGTTTAGTGTCATTTGGAGCCGTTCTGAAGATATTCCGTTAGGTTATATCCAGTAACGTCTTCCTATGGGCAACGACTTGAAGGCACAAACTAAACTGTTCATCATTTATTCTTTATGGTACGCCAACATTCAGAACATGGAGGCCAATCACTGTCCCCAGACATCCGCCGTTAGATTTGTTGAACTTTAGAAATGATGAACAGTTTAGTGTTTCATCACATGTTTCCTTTAACATGTGATGGTTTGGGCCTATGGGCTGCATGAAACATGTTCATCACATTTCCTGCTTCAAATCACTCAGATAAGCAGATTTGACCTCTGCTCCAACTTTTCCCAGTTCGGTCACTTTTATGCCCAACTCTCTGCAAATCAGGGGCAGCTTGTTTTAAAGTTCTTGATGAATGTTTGACTGCTGATGCAGAGCGCTATGATCACTCCTCTGAAACAGTTTATTAACGCCTACATTAACTTCAAATGTAGAAACCTGCCGGCAGAATATGTTGGCTTTTATTATCCTGCTGCCTGCAGTTTGTAGCACAGACCTGAAAAACGCTAACATCTACTTCCAGCCGCCACCAACAGGAGGGGAAAACCCCCAAGAGGCGAGCGGGCCTGAGGCAGCTGCTGCTGGGGATTCCCAGTGACAGCGCAGCGCCGGTATGTGGGGGTCTGAGCGGCTAGCCTCATGAGACCATCCTGATCTCGCGAGCTTTCAAGGTTTCACTCGCAGATCAGTCTGGAGACTCTCCGTTAAAGAAAATTTGGAGCCGTTCACCAAACGAACGTCCAATCAGCGTTGGCTTTGAGGCGGGTTGAGGTGTGACGCAACGAGAAGCGCGACAGTTCAGTCTAAAGAACATGGCGGCTTCAGCCGATGAAACTAGCGTTAGCGTGGCTATCGAGCAAGTTTTATCGGAATTACAGAGTATTTCTTCACTGAAAGAAGAGCAAAACACTGCTCTGGAGGCTTTTCTCAGAGGAAAAGATGTTTTTGCTCTTCTCCCGACTGGTTTCAGCAAGAGTTTGATCTATCAATCGGCTCCTCTTCGTCGTCGCTCTGTTAGTACGTCATATGCTTCGTTGATCCAATTGGTTTATTTGGCCCATCTATCACCAACATAGGCCAATCAGCTAACCAGTATTTTCGCCCCTTCCAAAAATTACTTCAACGGAAGGTTTCCAGATGGATATGAGGAACAAATCCATCTGGTGGAGTCAGGTTACTGAGCGGCTCCCACAGAGAAATAATCTTTGAAGGCAGGATGGTAATCTGGATGAACTGACTTTCTCACTTCAACATAGATTCTAACTACTTTCTACCCGCTGATCACAGCTAATATAGCAAAGCTGCTCTCTGGCATTGAACACAGGAGCAGCAGTAATCTACTGATGCTATGAAACAGCCAGTCTGTGTCAAAGTGATTAATTTATCTTTATTTTAAAAGTCTTAATTTCCCCTAAAAATGAGAACATCATCGTTGTTCGATGCTGTAGCGCACATATTGTTTACATTGCAACCGCTCTAACCAGGGAGTACCAATATGGCGGCCGGTGGCTTCATTTCAATCAGCAATCCAGGGAATAAATAGAGATCAGTGGGAGGAGCCATGCTGCACCTGGTCGATGTAGAAGGCCGTTCCTGATCGGATCTCTCTCCTCTGCTTCAGGTCCGTCTCTGTGGTGTCCCTGGACAGCGCCACATACTCCGCCTCACGTTTGGTCAACTCCTGGTTCACAAGGACGAAAATCATGATGAAGAAGAGGAGGAGGAGGGGAATTATTTGATTATTAACATTTATTCAATCGCATTAATAACTAATTATACTGTGATCTCCTTCCTTGGAAATAATGCACAGAACATTTCCATTGGAGCCACGCAAAATTCTGTAGGCAACTGTTCAGCTCAGTGACAGCACTGGGGGATATTTAAAAAAAACATAGTTTTGACTAGTTCAAATGAACTGAAATATCTTGATTATAATTCCTGATGTGTGACGTCAGATGACGTCATTTGAGATATCTCAAAAAGGCATTTTGACTCTCCGAAGATATCTTGAATTGTTATTTTTCCCTAGACATAAAATAAAAATATAAAACATCATTAAGGGCAGTCAAAATTTAGTAAATAATGTTTGTCTATGCTGTTTAAATCTTTGTATCTCTATAATGGGTCTGTATTATCAGTTGTCTTCTCAATTCAGAGGGCCCCATGCTTGTCTTTGCCAAGGGCCCCAAATTTCCTAAATCCGCCTCTGCTTCGATTCTGTCCTCCGGGTTTCCTCTGTTGAGCTGAGAATAACGTCGCCTGTCGCGGGAGCGCGCATCGCCCTAACCTCAGTCCCGATCCCTAATGGCAGTCAGGGTGGTGTTGTCTAGCCTGTATAGGTCTATGCGTCCCTCCATGGATATGCCTCCCCAGACCATCACTGACCCACCACCAAACCGGTCATGCTGAACGATGTTACAGGCAGCATAACGTTCTCCACAGCTTCTCCAGACCCTTTCACGCCTGTCACATGTGCTCAGGGTGAACCTGCTCTCATCTGTGAAAAGCACAGGGCGCCAGTGGCCGACTTGCCAATTCCGGTGTTCTGTGGTAAATGTCAATGGATTGATGCGCCATCCTGGAGGAGTTGGACTGCCTGTGCAACCTCTGTAGGGTCCAGGTAGCGCCTCATGCTAACAGTAGTGACAGTGATCCTAGCCAAATGCAAAACTGGTGAAAAAGAGTCAGAAAAGATGAGGAGGGGGAAAAATGTCAGTGGCCTCCACCTTTAAAACCATTCCTGTCCTGATGGTCGTCTCGTTGTTGCCCCTCTAGTTCACCTGTTGTTCATTTCATTAACAGCAAAGCAGCTGAAACTGATTAACAATCCCCTCTGCTACTGACCTGACCAAATCAATATCCCACAAGTTTAATTAACTTAATGCTTTACTCTGATTACAAAGTGTTCCTTTCATTTTTTTTGAGTAGTGCATATTCAGGCAAGTTGGCGTCTGTTGTTATTACATAGACATTCATTTTTACCATCAAAATATTCACATTTTTTAAATATTACAAAGGTAATAAGGTGTCTTCCTGGATTCCAATAACACTATTGGCTTTGGATTTCCCCTGAGTGCCCTATAAAGGGTTAAGGTTAAATCCTTGACTTTGGTCTGGTCTTTTGTTCCAAACTTCAGATGGACTCATCTTCTGTATTCTCAGGCTTTTTCCAAAACGTCGATCATGAAGCTAAATAACAAGGTTGGTCCACCACTGATTATTTATTAGGAATATTTAGGACTAAGAGGCTTTCCTCATGGTACTCACCAGGTACTGCATGGCTATGGATCTTCTAAGGGGTCCTGGGGGTCCGATGAGGAACACATCTTGGCCCAAAAGGTCCTTCTGCATGATCCAGCGGAGGTGCTGAGCCACGGCTTGTGGCAGCGAGTCTGAAACTAGTGAGTCAAAAACAGGGTAATGAGAATCCTGACCACAGAGTCAACGCTCGTTCACTTTCTGGGCGGTACCTACGATATTTGAGGGGAACTAGTTCCGGGTTCCGAGGGGTTTTGAGTTTGTAGGAGATCTCTCCGATGGTCACACTGTCACCTGGAAGGAGGAGGAGGAGGAGGAGGAGAGGCTGAGTGCTGCTGCTCTAACAGAAAAAACTTTTGATGTCTGAGGGTCAACAAAAAAAAGAAAACATCATGTTTACGGTGAATCCCAAAAATGTTCACATCTCTGCTGCTGCTTTTATTCAACCAAGAAGTTGTTTTCTGACAATAAATTCAATCTCAACAAACATATAAAGGTAGACAGAAGGACGCTATCTGAAATCATGATCTATAGCAGCTTTTAGGGTGTCCCCCACCCTCGGTGGCTCTCAGCTTTAGGCTCTGCGTGGTGTAGGGGGGGTCCGGGGGGATCCTCCCCTGGAAAATGTTGAAATTTAGACTCTCAAACAATAATTCCTGCATATTGAGGCGGAAAGCCTGAAAGTCCTGAAGTATGTGTGCTTCAATGGCGGTTGAGATTTCATAAGGAAGATATGAGATCATTTTAGGTACATTATGTTTCATACGTTCATTCTTCTATCAATCAGAAGAATTAACCTATGAATGCTAATGCTAATGCTACATTCACCATGATTTGAGCAGCAAAGAAGCTTGTGCTGCTTTCCAAAACAAGTTAAAATCAATCCTCTGGACTTTGTTTCCAAGTTTGAAGACGTTTCTCTTCCATCCAGGAAGATTTTTCAATTTAAAATGTCAGAAATAGCGTTTAGTTCCAGGTTTTATCCAGCAGCTGTTAGGATAGTTATCATTGATGATGTGTGAGTTAATTACACCTTAATATTAGCTGCCTGTTGTGTGTCAGAACTGATGTTTTCCCCAGTAGTCTATCTGATCAGGCCAGTTCCTCTGTCTGGCTATAAGCAGTTATCATCTTCATTCTGTACATGGCAAAGATTTGGGAATGGAATGAGAGCGGCGTCCTTCAGCTAAGAACAAAGTGGAATATTTTCTTAGGCCTGGACCCATGGATGCCTCCTCATCTGCTAACATTTATGATGTAATGATGTGATAATGTGGCATACTGAAGTATAAAACGCTTCTCTAACTGTTAATCGGGGCCACTTGCTGATAAGTGAGCCCGGTTGGTAAGCAGCTGCCTTCTGTAACTCTGAGCAACTTCTCTGATCTGAGTAAGATTATAATTTCTATCAGAATCTGTTGTCATGTCTCCGGGTTATTAAATACATATAAGTTATGAAGTGTTATTTAGAGTAAGTTTGTCCCGAGTGATCTCTTTTCAGGAAAATAACTGGAGAGAGAAAGCTATAAGTTGCAGACACAGAGCCTTGGTTTAGAAAACATGCAAATAGAAACGGATTAACGGGTCCCCCCCTTTGGAATGGGGGTCGTTTGGCTGCTTTGTTAGCCTGCAATGCCCCATACCTGTCTATGTTTCTATTTGCATGTTTCCTAAGCAAAAACCAGGCTTTGTTGGTCTGCTGGATAAAACCATGAACTCAACACTGTTTCTGACATTTTGAATTGAAAAATCTTCCTGGATGAGAAGAGAAACGTCTTCAAACTGGGAAACAATGTCCAGGGGATTGTTTTTTTTTTTTTTTTATCAACTTTTGTTGAATCTGGATTAACAACACCTTTCATGTCTCATAGCCCACTGACACCAAAAGAATGTCAAATAATTATTTTAGACTGGAAAGATGGGGCAAATGGAACAGCTGCTGACGGAAAGTCTGAAGGAAATCTTCTCACTGAGAAGCCATTTTCTACTAAGATCTTTGATTACACCTTTGACTTTGATTGAATGTTTGCTCTGGTTGAATGTTTGTTCAGCCCTGCTCTTAAATTTCGTTTGTTTTGTTGTTTTTTTCCAGAACAAGCTCGTATTTCGCTTCCATATCAGTTGCTAGCGAAGAAAAACATCCCCACAGCATAATGCTGCTACAGTCATGTTTCCCAATGGAAATGGTTTATTTTGGTCACATCTTCCTCTGCATGTTTGAAGCTTGAAGGCAAACATGAAATCTTTCTTTTGTCAGTGGCGGTTTTGCCCCACAGCTGTGTTTCAGTGGGACTGTAGGTGTGCCAATCTTTTTTCTTTCTCTACAAGCGGCTAAAAGCCGGGATATTGAGTTACATCCTAAATCTGATCTAAAGTTCTCCATAGGCTCACTGAGCTGTTCTGACATTCTCACACCGTTTGCATTTGATCACTGCTGCACCTTAAGAAATGGAAATGTCATGAGAGCTGAACAAAACAAAAATTTGTCTTGTATACACTCTGTGAGTACAAAATGACAATAAAAGTCGTCTGCTGTCATGATTCATGCAGCTATTATTTCATCCAAATGAAAAATGGAGAACAGATAAGCAGATCATGGCTTGTCTACAGTGAAAAGAAGGACTGGGTTATTTACTTTGGCCTTTTTGGAAACACAGGAAGTCTAGGGCCACAAATTTCCTATATCCGCCCCTGGTCATATAATGAGGTGCTGAGTGTCAGAGTGAAAGGTTTAAGGTAATAAGGTGAGCAGGTTTTATAGAAATTGAGGCACTAGTGCATTAAATGCAGCTGATAACACATATTTGATTAATTCTGTCTGCAGGAAGGTTGTAGCTGGTCTAATTTTCATAATTATAAAAATACCATAAATAATTGCACCACCTCTTTGCTGTTAGCTGGATATTTTCAGAAATGTTATGAGCGATGATGAGAAACCATGTGTGACAGTGGTATAAATCACATTAGAGATTAGATAAACATATCAAAAATAGTCTGGAAACCATTTTCAACTAAAGCTGTCAGAGCAGACATGTCTAAGAGTCAGTGACCTTTGACCCAGAAACCAGTCCAGCTGCGGCTTTTTCTCCTTTCAGCCAGAAACACTGGACTTTCCTCCATCAGCTGTGGATGGTGACAGAAACAAAACCTTCCTGGTTCTGGCTTTGCTCCGGCAGAGGAAGGAGAGTCCAGCCTGTAACCCACCTGAACAGGTGTTCACTAGTTTGACCTCATGGGATCTGCAGAGCCAGCCGTCCCGACCCAGAACCGAACCCAGAATGTTCCGGACCCTTCTAGAGGCCACAGCCGAGGAGCCTCGTAGCAGCTGGTAGTGCATCTTGCGGGCGCTTTCAGTTTCGTTTATGTGGAACTAAAAAGCCCCGGGTTTGGGTCAGAGCGGGAGCTACAGCGGCCTTAGTCCCATTTCATAACATCTGTCAGCTCTAACCGCCGGAGCCGGAGGAAAATAACGGAGGGACACCGGTGTCCGAGGTGGAAGTCTTCCGGTAGGATCCCTTCATCTTAAGAAAGGTTCCGCTATTTTATAAAGTCCCCGCCGGTCAGTGCAGGGCGCGCTTCCCCTGCTTTCACCACAGTGAAAAGCTGTGTTAATACACAGTTAATTAATTATGGTGAAAAGCAGTGTTAATACACAGTTAATTATTATGAAAAGCAGTGCTAAAACACAGTTAATGATGGTGAAAAGCAGTGCTAAAAAACACAGTTAATTAATTATGGTGAAAAGCAGTGCTGAACAGTTAATTATGATGAAAAGCAGTGCTAAAACACAGTCAATGATGGTGAAACGCTGTTAATACACAGGTAATTAATTATGGTGAAAAGCAGTGCTGATACACAGTTAATTAATTATGGTGAAAAGCAGGGCTAATATACAGTTAATGATGGTGAAAAGCAGTGCTAATATGCAGTTAATTATGGTGAAAAGCAGGGCTAATATACAGTTAATGATAGTGAAAAGCAGTGCTAATACACAGTTAATTAATTATGGTGAAAAGCAGGGCTAATATACAGTTAATGATGGTGAAAAGCAGTGCTAATACACAGTTAATTAATGATGGTGAAAAGCAGTGTTAATACACAGTTAATTATGATGAAAAGCAGTGCTAAAACACAGTTAATGATGGTGCAAAGCAGTGCTAAAAAACACAGTTAATTAATTATGGTGAAAAGCAGTGCTGACACAGTTAATTATGATGAAAAGCAGTGCTAAAACACAGTCAATGATGGTGAAACGCTGTTAATACACAGGTAATTAATTATGGTGAAAAGCAGTGCTGATACACATTTAATGATGGTGAAAAGCAGGGCTAATATACAGTTAATGATGGTGAAAAGCAGTGCTAATACACAGTTAATTATGGTGAAAAGCAGGGCTAATATACAGTTAATGATAGTGAAAAGCAGTGCTAATACACAGTTAATTAATTATGGTGAAAAGCAGGGCTAATATACAGTTAATGATGGTGAAAAGCAGTGCTAATACACAGTTAATTAATGATGGTGAAAAGCAGTGTTAATACACAGTTAATTATGATGAAAAGCAGTGCTAAAACACAGTTAATGATGGTGAAAAGCAGTGCTAAAAAACACAGTTAATTAATTATGGTGAAAAGCAGTGCTGACACAGTTAATTATGATGAAAAGCAGTGCTAAAACACAGTCAATGATGGTGAAACGCTGTTAATACACAGGTAATTAATTATGGTGAAAAGCAGTGCTGATACACATTTAATGATGGTGAAAAGCAGGGCTAATATACAGTTAATGATGGTGAAAAGCAGTGCTAATACACAGTTAATTATGGTGAAAAGCAGGGCTAATATACAGTTAATGATGGTGAAAAGCAGTGCTAATATGCAGTTAATTATGGTGAAAAGCAGGGCTAATATACAGTTAATGATAGTGAAAAGCAGTGCTAATACACAGTTAATTAATTATGGTGAAAAGCAGGGCTAATATGCAGTTAAGGATGGTGAAAAGCAGTGCTAATACACAGTTAATTAATGATGGTGAAAAGCAGTGTTAATACACAGTTAATTATGATGAAAAGCAGTGCTAAAACACAGTTAATGATGGTGAAAAGCAGTGCTAAAAAACACAGTTAATTAATTATGGTGAAAAGCAGTGCTGACACAGTTAATTATGATGAAAAGCAGTGCTAAAACACAGTCAATGATGGTGAAACGCTGTTAATACACAGGTAATTAATTATGGTGAAAAGCAGTGCTGATACACATTTAATGATGGTGAAAAGCAGGGCTAATATACAGTTAATGATGGTGAAAAGCAGTGCTAATACACAGTTAATTATGGTGAAAAGCAGGGCTAATATACAGTTAATGATAGTGAAAAGCAGTGCTAATACACAGTTAATTAATTATGGTGAAAAGCAGGGCTAATATACAGTTAATGATGGTGAAAAGCAGTGCTAATACACAGTTAATTAATGATGGTGAAAAGCAGTGTTAATACACAGTTAATTATGATGAAAAGCAGTGCTAAAACACAGTTAATGATGGTGAAAAGCAGTGCTAAAAAACACAGTTAATTAATTATGGTGAAAAGCAGTGCTGACAGTTAATTATGATGAAAAGCAGTGCTAAAACACAGTCAATGATGGTGAAACGCTGTTAATACACAGGTAATTAATTATGGTGAAAAGCAGTGCTGATACACATTTAATGATGGTGAAAAGCAGGGCTAATATACAGTTAATGATGGTGAAAAGCAGTGCTAATACACAGTTAATTATGGTGAAAAGCAGGGCTAATATACAGTTAATGATAGTGAAAAGCAGTGCTAATACACAGTTAACTAATTATGGTGAAAAGCAGGGCTAATATACAGTTAATGATGGTGAAAAGCAGTGCTAATACACAGTTAATTAATTATGGTGAAAAGCAGGGCTAATATACAGTTAATGATGGTGAAAAGCAGTGCTAATATACAGTTAATGATGGTGAAAAGCACTGCTAATACACAGTTAATGACGGTGAAAAGCAGTGCTAATACACAGCTAATTAATTATGGTGAAAAGCAGTGCTAATACACAGTTAATTAATTAAGGTGAAAAGCAGGGCTAATATACAGTTAATGATGGTGAAAAGCAGTGCTAATACGCAGTTAATGATGGTGAAAAGCAGGGCTAATATACAGTTAATGATAGTGAAAAGCAGTGCTAATACACAGTTAATTAATTATGGTGAAAAGCAGGGCTAATATACAGTTAATGATGAGGAAAAGCAGTGCTAATACACAGTTAATTATGGTGAAAAGCACTGCTAATACACAGTTAATGATGGTGAAAAGCAGTGCTAATACACAGCTAATTAATTATGGTGAAAAGCAGTGCTAATACACAGTTAATTAATTAAGGTGAAAAGCAGGGCTAATATACAGTTAATGATGGTGAAAAGCAGTGCTAATACGCAGTTAATTATGGTGAAAAGCAGGGCTAATATACAGTTAATGATAGTGAAAAGCAGTGCTAATACACAGTTAATTAATTATGGTGAAAAGCAGGGCTAATATACAGTTGATGGTGAAAAGCAGTGCTAATACACAGTTAATTAATGATGGTGAAAAGCAGTGTTAATACACAGTTAATTATGATGAAAAGCAGTGCTAAAACACAGTTAATGATGGTGAAAAGCAGTGCTAAAAAACACAGTTAATTAATTATGGTGAAAAGCAGTGCTGACAGTTAATTATGATGAAAAGCAGTGCTAAAACACAGTCAATGATGGTGAAACGCTGTTAATACACAGGTAATTAATTATGGTGAAAAGCAGTGCTGATACACATTTAATGATGGTGAAAAGCAGGGCTAATATACAGTTAATGATGGTGAAAAGCAGTGCTAATACACAGTTAATTATGGTGAAAAGCAGGGCTAATATACAGTTAATGATAGTGAAAAGCAGTGCTAATACACAGTTAACTAATTATGGTGAAAAGCAGGGCTAATATACAGTTAATGATGGTGAAAAGCAGTGCTAATACACAGTTAATTAATTATGGTGAAAAGCAGGGCTAATATACAGTTAATGATGGTGAAAAGCAGTGCTAATATACAGTTAATGATGGTGAAAAGCACTGCTAATACACAGTTAATGATGGTGAAAAGCAGTGCTAATACACAGCTAATTAATTATGGTGAAAAGCAGTGCTAATACACAGTTAATTAATTAAGGTGAAAAGCAGGGCTAATATACAGTTAATGATGGTGAAAAGCAGTGCTAATACGCAGTTAATTATGGTGAAAAGCAGGGCTAATATACAGTTAATGATAGTGAAAAGCAGTGCTAATACACAGTTAATTAATTATGGTGAAAAGCAGGGCTAATATACAGTTAATGATGAGGAAAAGCAGTGCTAATACACAGTTAATTATGGTGAAAAGCACTGCTAATACACAGTTAATGATGGTGAAAAGCAGTGCTAATACACAGCTAATTAATTATGGTGAAAAGCAGTGCTAATACACAGTTAATTAATTAAGGTGAAAAGCAGGGCTAATATACAGTTAATGATGGTGAAAAGCAGTGCTAATACGCAGTTAATTATGGTGAAAAGCAGGGCTAATATACAGTTAATAATAGTGAAAAGCAGTGCTAATACACAGGTAATTAACTTGGGTGAAAAGCAGTGCTGATATACAGTTAATGATGGTGAAAATCAGTGCTAATACGCAGTTAATTATGGTGAAAAGCAGGGCTAATATACAGTTAATGATGGTGAAAAGCAGTGCTAATACACAGTTAATTAATTATGGTGAAAAGCAGGGCTAATATACAGTTAATGATAGTGAAAAGCAGTGCTAATACACAGTTAATTATGGTGAAAAGGAGGGCTAATATACAGTTAATGATAGTGAAAAGCAGTGCTAATACACAGTTAATTAATTATGGTGAAAAGCAGGGCTAATATACAGTTAATGATGGTGAAAAGCAGTGCTAATACACAGTTAATGATGGTGAAAAGCAGTGCTAATACACAGTTAATGATGGTAAAAAGCAGTGCTAATACACAGCTAATTAATTATGGTGAAAAGCAGTGCTAATACACAGTTAATTAATTATGGTGAAAAGCAGGGCTAATATACAGTTAATGATGGTGAAAAGCAGTGCTAATATGCAGTTAATTATGGTGAAAAGCAGGGCTAATATACAGTTAATGATAGTGAAAAGCAGTGCTAATACACAGTTAATGATGGTGAAAAGCAGTGCTAATACGCAGTTAATGATGGTGAAAAGCAGTGCTAATATACAGTTAATGATGGTGAAAAGCAGGGCTAATACGCAGTTAATTATGGTGAAAAGCAGGGCTAATATACAGTTAATTATGGTGAAAAGCAGTACTAATACGCAGTTAATTATGGTGAAAAGCAGTGCTGATACACATTTAATGATGGTGAAAAGCAGGGCTAATATACAGTTAATGATAGTGAAAAGTAGTGCTAATACACAGTTAATTATGGTGAAAAGCAGGGCTAATATACAGTTAATAATAGTGAAAAGCAGTGCTAATACACAGTTAATTAATTATGGTGAAAAGCAAGGCTAATATACAGTTAATGATAGTGAAAAGCAGTGCTAATACACAGTTAATTATGGTGAAAAGGATGGCTAATACACAGTTAATTATGGTGAAAAGGAGGGCTAATATACAGTTAATGATAGTGAAAAGCAGTGCTAATACACAGTTAATTAATTATGGTGAAAAGCAGGGCTAATATACAGTTAATGATGGTGAAAAGCAGTGCTAATACACAGTTAATGATGGTGAAAAGCAGTGCTAATACACAGTTAATGATGGTGAAAAGCAGTGCTAATACACAGCTAATTAATTATGGTGAAAAGCAGTGCTAATATACAGTTAATGATGGTGAAAAGCAGTGCTAATATGCAGTTAATTATGGTGAAAAGCAGGGCTAATATACAGTTAATGATAGTGAAAAGCAGTGCTAATACACAGTTAATTAATTATGGTGAAAAGCAGGGCTAATATACAGTTAATGATGAGGAAAAGCAGTGCTAATACACAGTTAATTATGGTGAAAAGCACTGCTAATACACAGTTAATGATGGTGAAAAGCAGTGCTAATACACAGCTAATTAATTATGGTGAAAAGCAGTGCTAATACACAGTTAATTAATTAAGGTGAAAAGCAGGGATAATATACAGTTAATGATGGTGAAAAGCAGTGCTAATACGCAGTTAATTATGGTGAAAAGCAGGGCTAATATACAGTTAATGATAGTGAAAAGCAGTGCTAATACACAGTTAATTAATTATGGTGAAAAGCAGGGCTAATATACAGTTGATGGTGAAAAGCAGTGCTAATACACAGTTAATTAATGATGGTGAAAAGCAGTGTTAATACACAGTTAATTATGATGAAAAGCAGTGCTAAAACACAGTTAATGATGGTGAAAAGCAGTGCTAAAAAACACAGTTAATTAATTATGCTGAAAAGCAGTGCTGACAGTTAATTATGATGAAAAGCAGTGCTAAAACACAGTCAATGATGGTGAAATGCTGTTAATACACAGGTAATTAATTATGGTGAAAAGCAGTGCTGATACACATTTAATGATGGTGAAAAGCAGGGCTAATATACAGTTAATGATGGTGAAAAGCAGTGCTAATACACAGTTAATTATGGTGAAAAGCAGGGCTAATATACAGTTAATGATAGTGAAAAGCAGTGCTAATACACAGTTAACTAATTATGGTGAAAAGCAGGCTAATATACAGTTAATGATGGTGAAAAGCAGTGCTAATACACAGTTAATTAATTATGGTGAAAAGCAGGGCTAATATACAGTTAATGATGGTGAAAAGCAGTGCTAATATACAGTTAATGATGGTGAAAAGCACTGCTAATACACAGTTAATGATGGTGAAAAGCAGTGCTAATACACAGCTAATTAATTATGGTGAAAAGCAGTGCTAATACACAGTTAATTAATTAAGGTGAAAAGCAGGGCTAATATACAGTTAATGATGGTGAAAAGCAGTGCTAATACGCAGTTAATTATGGTGAAAAGCAGGGCTAATATACAGTTAATGATAGTGAAAAGCAGTGCTAATACACAGTTAATTAATTAAGGTGAAAAGCAGGGCTAATATACAGTTAATGATGGTGAAAAGCAGTGCTAATACGCAGTTAATTATAGTGAAAAGCAGGGCTAATATACAGTTAATGATAGTGAAAAGCAGTGCTAATACACAGTTAATTAATTATGGTGAAAAGCAGGGCTAATATACAGTTGATGGTGAAAAGCAGTGCTAATACACATTTAATGATGGTGAAAAGCAGGGCTAATATACAGTTAATGATAGTGAAAAGTAGTGCTAATACACAGTTAATTATGGTGAAAAGCAGGGCTAATATACAGTTAATAATAGTGAAAAGCAGTGCTAATACACAGGTAATTAACTTGGGTGAAAAGCAGTGCTGATATACAGTTAATGATGGTGAAAATCAGTGCTAATACGCAGTTAATTATGGTGAAAAGCAGGGCTAATATACAGTTAATGATGGTGAAAAGCAGTGCTAATACACAGTTAATTAATTATGGTGAAAAGCAGGGCTAATATACAGTTAATGATAGTGAAAAGCAGTGCTAATACACAGTTAATTATGGTGAAAAGGAGGGCTAATATACAGTTAATGATAGTGAAAAGCAGTGCTAATACACAGTTAATTAATTATGGTGAAAAGCAGGGCTAATATACAGTTAATGATGGTGAAAAGCAGTGCTAATACACAGTTAATGATGGTGAAAAGCAGTGCTAATACACAGTTAATGATGGTGAAAAGCAGTGCTAATACACAGCTAATTAATTATGGTGAAAAGCAGTGCTAATACACAGTTAATTAATTATGGTGAAAAGCAGGGCTAATATACAGTTAATGATGGTGAAAAGCAGTGCTAATATGCAGTTAATTATGGTGAAAAGCAGGGCTAATATACAGTTAATGATAGTGAAAAGCAGTGCTAATACACAGTTAATTAATTATGGTGAAAAGCAGGGCTAATATACAGTTAATGATGGTGAAAAGCAGTGCTAATACACAGTTAATGATGGTGAAAAGCAGTGCTAATACGCAGTTAATGATGGTGAAAAGCAGTGCTAATATACAGTTAATGATGGTGAAAAGCAGGGCTAATATACAGTTAATTATGGTGAAAAGCAGTACTAATACGCAGTTAATGATGGTGAAAAGCAGTGCTAATATACAGTTAATTATGGTGAAAAGCAGTACTAATACGCAGTTAATTATGGTGAAAAGCAGGGCTAATATACAGTTAATTATGGTGAAAAGCAGTACTAATACGCAGTTAATTATGGTGAAAAGCAGTGCTGATACACATTTAATGATGGTGAAAAGCAGGGCTAATATACAGTTAATGATAGTGAAAAGTAGTGCTAATACACAGTTAATTATGGTGAAAAGCAGGGCTAATATACAGTTGATAATAGTGAAAAGCAGTGCTAATACACAGTTAATTAATTATGGTGAAAAGCAGGGCTAATATACAGTTAATGATAGTGAAAAGCAGTGCTAATACACAGTTAATTATGGTGAAAAGGATGGCTAATACACAGTTAATTATGGTGAAAAGGAGGGCTAATATACAGTTAATGATAGTGAAAAGCAGTGCTAATACACAGTTAATTAATTATGGTGAAAAGCAGGGCTAATATACAGTTAATGATGGTGAAAAGCAGTGCTAATACACAGTTAATGATGGTGAAAAGCAGTGCTAATACACAGTTAATGATGGTGAAAAGCAGTGCTAATACACAGCTAATTAATTATGGTGAAAAGCAGTGCTAATATACAGTTAATGATGGTGAAAAGCAGTGCTAATATGCAGTTAATTATGGTCAAAAGCAGGGCTAATATACAGTTAATGATAGTGAAAAGCAGTGCTAATACACAGTTAATTAATTATGGTGAAAAGCAGGGCTAATATACAGTTAATGATGGTGAAAAGCAGTGCTAATACACAGTTAATGATGGTGAAAAGCAGTGCTAATACGCAGTTAATGGTGGTGAAAAGCAGTGCTAATATACAGTTAATGATGGTGAAAAGCAGGGCTAATATACAGTTAATTATGGTGAAAAGCAGTACTAATACGCAGTTAATGATGGTGAAAAGCAGTAATAATACCCAGTTAATGATGGTGAAAAGCAGTGCTAATACACAGTTAATGATGGTGAAAAGCAGGGCTAATATACAGTTAACTATGGTGAAAAGCAGTGCTAATACACAGTATTTATGGTGAAAAGCAGTGTCAATACACAGTTTACACTTTAAATCAGATACCAGAAAAATCAAATGTGGGGTTCCTCAAGAATCCACTCTGGGGCCCCTTCTATTGAACATCTACATCAGGGGTGTTAAACTGGTTCCAGAAAGGGCCGTGTGGCTGCAGGTTTTCTTTCCAACCAAGCAATAGCACACCAGACTCCAGTCATCTCGTCAAGTGAGTCCAGTCTTGAGTTAGTCAACATGATGACTTAATGAGATGAATGGAGTGCTCTGGTGTGCTATTGCTTGGTTGGAAAGAAAACCTGCAGCCACACGGCCCTTTCTGGAACCAGTTTGACATCCCTGATCTACATGGTCCCCTCAGCTAAGATTATAGCAAGCAATCACATCAGTTAGCATCACTATGCAGACGACACACAGCTTTACATCCCAATGTCAGCAGCTGACTATGAACCAATCAGAGCGTTGGTTAGATGCTGAGAACAGATCAATATGTGGATGAATCATCATTTTCTACAACTGAATAAAAACCAAACTGAGGTAATAATCTTTGAACCAAAGGAGCAGAGATCCAGAATTAGCTTCCAGCTATAGTTGCTACAGCTAGAAACCACTGATTATGGCTGAAATCATGATGGACTTAGAGCTGAACCTTCAGAGGCTCAGAAAGGCCGTTACTAAGTCAGCCTTTCATCACCTGAAGAACATGGACTAATGTTCAGTAGGATCTAGAGAAACTCATTCGTGCATTTATCCTTAGTAGAATTGATCACTGCATTGTGTCTTCATAGTTTGCTTTAAAAAGTCTTTGGAGGTTTCTTCCTGTTCAAAGGAAGTTTTTCCGCTCCACTGTCGCTACAAGCATGCTTAGTGTGAGGGATTGCTGAAGAGTCAATGAGTCGATGCAATCAGCTGGTTTTCCTTAGATAGAAAACTTTGAATCAATCTGACTGGATGATCTGGTGAACTGGAAAATGACCTGGGATGACATGATGTGAATTGGAGCTATAGAAACAGACTGAATAGATCATGCTGTTTGACAGAAAAGAAAAGCTTCCAGCAGCAAAGGGGGAGGGAAGGAGAGGAGAGGGGAGGGGAGGGGAGGCCCCGGTCCGAGCTGAGAGAGTAGGAAGAGCGGAGGGAGGACTCGGACAGGCTGCTCGTCTCCTCCTCAGCGGCGGTGAAGCAGGTCTCTGATTCCTCCTCTTCGGTGTTTGTCTCCCTGTCAACGCGGAGCTGAAACTCTGGCGCCATGGAGGAGGTTCTCCCCTACAGCCGCAGCCCTGCCTGGGAGGAACTGGTCAGTTAAAGCCCCGCACCGGCCGGAGGAGGACTCCTCTCACTCCTCTCCTCTCACTCCGTCCGTTTCTCACTTCGGCGGTTCCGTTTGATCTTTTTTTTACTGCGGTGATAAAGTGCCAAAGTTGAATTTTCTGTCCAAAGTTAAAGTTTTATTAAGCTGAGAGCGGCTGCTTTGCTGTTATTGCTGGTTTTCAGTAGTTTCTAAAGTCAGGTGGGTTTAGTTTGGCTGTTTTGGGCTTTACCGGCCACCGTCCTGCTGTTTCAGGACCAGCCTGTCTCTCTGTCCGTTAGAGGACAGACTTTCAGTCCACTTTGAGACATTTTCCGTCCCTCTGTGGAGGTAGCCGTGGTGTGGCGCTGTCCGTGGGTCTGCCCCTCGGTGGGTGGGTGGGGGGGCGTGGAGCCCACCGACCCACGGAGCATCCTTCCCTCCGCGGCGTGGGGAGATGACAGCGAGGAGAGACGCTTGTTCCCGGGGACCAGCGCAGTCTAACCGGCCCCGCTCTTCTTCCTGTGCCCCACAGGAGCCGGAGAAGGGGGCCGCCGCGGGGGTCCATGCCCATGTGGAGGCCGCCGCGGCCGGACCCGGACCTGGACCCGGACCCGGGGCGGTGGACGAGTCCTCCGACAGCGACGCGGAGCAGGAGGGACCCCAGAAACTGATCCGGAAGGTGTCCACCTCCGGTCAGATCAGGAGCAAGGTAAGCCCCCCCCTGATCTACTGGAAACTTGGAACCAACCTGTTGCTGATGGATCCAGGTTCTATTGGTTCTACTGGTTCTACTGGGGTTTAACGTTGATTAATTTGTCAACAGGGCCGCTGCCAGGATTTTGGGGCCCCTAAAAGACATTCAGAGGCAGTTCTAGACAGGGGACCACAGGGGGCCTCTGCCCATATAGCACTGGTCCCTTTAATGGCCCCTGTACTGAAAGTAGTGATGCACTGATGCCATTTTTTGGCCCCGATACCTGGCTGTGCAGTATCAGCCGATACTGAAATTGATGTGTGTGTATCTATGAAGAACTGCATCCTACTTGGATGTAAAATAATTGCCATCATGGCTTCATGTCAAGCTGCTGCCTACCTTTTTGAAGCAGGAAAAAGACTAAAACAAAGTGAATCCAGTAGAACTTTTTATTTCCGACCTGGAATTGGCGACAATAGTTGAAGAAATTTTTGGTGCCCTATTGGTCGGTACTCGCTGATACCGATGACACCATTTTAGTGCTGGATTGGGGCCCCCCTGATACTGGTATCAGTATCGGTGCAACACTAACTGAAAACACACACAACAAAATGTATGCAATTATTAAAAAATATATACTTTTTAAAGATCTGTTATTGAAGTGTAACTAAATCTATTTCTAATGATCATTTGCTATGAAAGAAGAGACTAATACTGATTCGTATCTGGGACCAATTTATTATTTTGCCTGATAACATTTGGTTTAATAATTATTTAGAACTTGCAGGCAGTTTTAGCTTCACCTGTGCTGAGAAATGATCACAATTTTTATCCGTTAGATCAACTGTGCAACCTGGGCTTTATGTTATGGCTGATTTATAATACTAAACACTCTTGTTCTAGTTTTTCTTTTTTGTATGCTTGTGTTTGTGTATTCTTTAGTTCTATGCCCCCCCCACCCCTAAAAAAAAATCACCGGCCCCATCACGCCCCCCTGATATATTTCGTCTACAACCACCACTGAAGACATTGATATTGGTCCCCACACACAAAAAAAATCTATGCAAGCTTTTAAACTGCTGTAAAGATTAATTGATTTGTTTCATTTTTGATCACTATTTAAAATCAGCGCCGGCTTTAGGAAATGTGGGGCCCTAGGCAAAGACAGGCAGGGGCCCCTCTGAATGGAGAAGACAACACATCAAACAGCCCCATTCTCCAGATAGAGAGATGTTAATAGAATAGACATCCATTATCTGTTCTAGGTTGTGTCCCTCTCTTCTTGTCCCTTTTCTTCTTGTTTTCCTCTCTATGTTTTGTACTCAGCTGACTTTTCATGCTGTCTCTAAAGGAATGAAAGATTTTTTCCAAGCACTAAGCTCACTTAGCTGATTGCTCCTTCCTGTGTTTCCAAAAAGGCCAAAGTAAATAACCCAGTCCTTCTTTTCACTGTAGACAAGCCATGATCTGCTTATCTGTTCTCCATTTTTCATTTGGATGAAATAATAGCTGCATGAATCATGACAGCAGACAAGATAGAGGAGAGCAGGAGGCGGGGTTACCAATCTACTCGCTCTGGAGAGCAGAGTTCGCTGCTTTTAGATGTTGTCTCCAAAGTCTCCAGTAGCAGAAAAAAGTCTCTAGATTTGGCGCTAGGAGCTTTTTAGAAATCAAAGTGCTAGAGGGGTCTGAAAAGTGGCTAAATATAGCGACTAAAGCGCTAAGTTGGCAACACTGCTCTTTGCATGGTTTGTTTTCCAATGGTTTGCTGCTGTCTGATTGGACCTTTCTGAACATGTGCAGCAAATGGACTGATCCAATATGGTGGACGCTGAAGGGAGGGGCTGAGTCACACTTAATATTATCAGCGTTCTGATGGCATTTTAGCCAAAGGATTGTTATCAAAAACATAATTAATGAGCACAAATAAGGAATAGCTGTATTAACCACACATGGAAACAGAGTTTTATGGGGCCCCCAGGAAGTTGGGGCCCTAGGCAGCTGCCTAGTATTGCCTAATGGTAAATCCTGCCCTGGCTGATGGATCCAGGTTCTACTGGTTCTACTGGGTCTGAACAGAACCTGGCTTTCACCATTAAATTCAGTTGTTTGGCTCAGCAATGAGGCTCTGCAGCAATACCCTCTGCTTTTTATTCCTCACCAATAAATAAATTTACACTTTGGAGCCACGGTACGAGCAACCTGCCGGTGACACGAGGAGACCTGATGCAGGATGGGGGGGTTTGGTCAATATATTCATGCTTCTCGCTGTTTACTGCTGAAAAATGAGGGAGAGCAAAAAATAATTTATTTCACTGCTGGATTTTCTTTTTATATTTGAAAATTTTAACGGGACAATTCTTCTTCTTTTGGGCCCTCCTCACTCAAGGCAAGGCCAGTGCAATTCAGTACAAAGACAATGCAAAGTGCTTTACATGATTAAAATATAGGAAAATAAAACATAATCAAAGCAAGTAGGAAAAATAAAAAATAAGAAAAAGGGCCCTTAGAATCCTCCTAACACCCCCCATACGGTGCCCCTGTTTGTTACTATAGTATCATACAGAAAAATGAAGTGAAAAAGATAATAAAATAGTTAATGTGGAGTTTACCTGTGATATAAAATGGATATTTTCAAGGAGTGATGCTTTTAGGGTTGCAACGCACGATTATTTTGCAAAGGATTTTAATCTGTTGATTATCTTTTCTATTGACGATCAAATAGCAAAAGGTTGTTTAAAGTAGATTTTTTTACAGAATTAAACCAGGAACTAAACTAAAACTTTTCCACTTGTGTAGTTCTGGATGAAAAGTTTTTTTTAATCTTTAATACAAAAACTTTCCTTTTTTTTTTGGTCCAATCTTGGTATAATTCCTGCTCTTAGAGGGTCGCTCTGTCAGCTGAAGGCATGTTTTACTGACTCTATACTTCCTTTATCGATTCATCGATTATTAGATTATTTGACGGTTATTCAGTAATCGATTAATCTGATGAATTGATTCAGTCCAAGATGTTTCTGTTTCTGATGATCCAGTCCTTCAGCAGATCCGTTTGGCTCTGCTCCCCATGGCTCGCCTCCAGTCATCCTCGGGGTGTGACTGGGCGGTTGTTTCTGTTTTGGCGGCAGGATGGGCTCTCGCCCAGCAGCTGCATGCAGCGAGCTGCTTCTGTTGCTTTTCTGCTTTGATCCGTTCCCTGCTGGAGGAACTCCTGCTCAGCAGATCAAACTAACTCAAACATTTCATCGTTTCATCTGTTTGTGTTGTGAAATGGTCGTATTTATTGGAGGCTCTGCAAATACTCAACAAATTAAAAAGAAAATGTTTTTGTAGGAATAAAGTTATTAAAGTTGTTTAGTAACTGGCCTTATGAGAAAAGATGATGTCAGCTGGTAAAGGAAGGCCTCGCTGCACAATGGGAGATGGATAAATGATCGGATCCTGCATTAAGTCTGTGTCATAGTTCAGGATTTAAATTATTTGCATCAGTTATTCCAGGCAGAAATAAGTCTGCTTGTTAAAGCGAATGTAAAAAATGCTTCTAAATCTCAGATATCCAGACACCTTCTTCCACAGCTTCCATTTCAGGCTGTAAATGAACTGAATGATGCAGGCAGAGGCTGTTTGATGGATTATATTGAGCTTATATCTCACCTCTAAAGCTGCAGCCGTTTTTAACTCTGGGCTAACCCCAAAAAAGTTAACAATCCACTGGACTTTGTCTCCAAGTTTGAAGACGTAGCCCAACAAAGCCTTGTTTTTGTTTAGAAAACATGCAAATAGAAATTTGTCATAATGTTACAAAGTTCTGACCCAAAAATGCAGAAAACCAAACAGAGAGACCAGGGAAAAGGTTTAACGGGTTTTATTGAAGAAATAAAACAGGCGGCTCTGAACTCTCACTCTGAACACTGCTCAACCGGAACTGCAAAGTGAGGGGAAGACACAGCGGTTAGTTCAGGCTCAGTGGGGAATTTGACCCGTGAAACTTGGAGAAGAGGTTTTGGTTGTCGACTCACGTTTCCAGAGAAGTTGTTGTATCCTTGACTCCTGTCTGTGTCCTGTGGTTCTGATTCGGTGGAGGGCGGAACAGGTTTACCCAGAATGCGGTTGATAGTTGGAGAACGGAGAAACTGACTGCCACTCAGATTTCCTGCGGTACTTGAACGGGTCATTGTGGAGAATAATCCCTTTCTCAGTGAGAAGCTCAAACGATCTCTTGGGGAGAGTGGATCCAAACCTCCTGTTTGAACCCCAGCTCAGTTTGAAGCTCAGTTGATCCTTCCAGGGAGAGAAGGTCCGAAAATCCAGTTAGCAGGACAACTTCCTGGCAAGAGGCAAAGACAAAACAAAGTTAAACTCTGGTTGACACAAACTAAGCATGGCTAGAGTACCCTAAACTGGCAAACACTCTGGCGTCGAGGTAGTGGCAGTCAGCAGCTTAAGAACACTCTGTTTAAAGAGGAAACCATCAGCAGGTGTGTGAGGAGGCGGACCAGAACCTGGTGCCTCCTGGTGGAGGAAGGGAGACAAACACAGAAACACAAAGACAAAAACAGGAGTCCTGACAAAATTGATGAACGGGTCCCCCCCTTTGGAATGGGGGTCGTTTGGCTTCTTTGTTAGCCTGCAATGCCCCATACCTGTCTATGTCTCTGAAAGGGGGTCATTAGAGGGAATTGTTGGCCTGGTTGAATAGGGGAGGTCTTCTGTTCCCCTGTAAAGGGGTTGGGGCTGCGATGATAGCGGGAAGGAATCAACTCTATCTCTGAATTGTAGGTTTTTGGAAGCTGAAATCTGAGCCCCCCTCCTCTCCCTCTGTTTAAAGTTGTAGGGAAATCAAATTTAAATGTCAAATATAGTATATAAATGTACTCTTTATCAGACCATATGGTCCCAAAAGTTAGAACATTTCTATTTTTAAAAAAAAATCCTGTATTAAAATCTTTTTTTTTTTTTCCGTTATCTTCTGCAGGCCAGTTAGTTCTACGTCAGCCTGAACACCGAAATTCATCCAATCATATATCAAAGCTCATCTGTCAATCAAATTATTTCAGTCATAGCATCTTGATTCATATGTCGCAGCTAATATATGCAACGGTTGAAATCAGAATCCTTTCCTTTCCCATTGAGTTGCGTCCCAGTGTTCACGGGGATGGACGTCTGTGTCTTCGGCAGGCGTAGAGCTAACAGAACTTGCAGCGTTGCGAGGCAAGGGCTCAAACATGTACGGCTGGAAGCCTTCTACACCAAACCAAGCTTCTGCCGCCCTGGCGTCCTCTTCCACAACATCTTCGCCCCCGCTTTCCTCCTCTGAATAAAAAATGGATGACGGAGGAGACTCATCCACGACCTCCGACACTAAACTCTCCTCCTCTTGCATGTTTCCTCTGTCCATAGCGTTCCTTGACATCGTCGTTTCTAAGTCACCAATTTAGTGCTACTTGGTTCCAATGGAATTTCCCATTGGGAACCTGCTAGCACTAAGATGCTAACTGGTTAGCAAGATGCTTCCAACAAACCGGCCACAACCAAACTTGCTTGCGAACCTTCCGCCACAACAATCCCGCCCCCTTGATAATCGACCAATCACATTCACTTTATTCACTCGTGTAAAGTCGTGCACCACTGGGAGAATTTGGAAATGCAACGTTTGGAACAGCCGCTTCCCTACGACTTTAAATGAGGTTTTTCTTTCTTAACATAGATGGCTTCCTTCCTCTCAAACCACCTGTCTTCTTTGTCCAAAATGTGAACATTCTGGTCCTCCAAAGAATGTCCTTTGTCCATCAGGTGTAGATGTAGCGCAGAGTCTTGTCCAGAGGAGGGCGCTCTTCTGTGTTGGGCCATGCGTCTGTGGAGAGGTTGTTTGGTTTCTCCAATATAAAGATCAGAGCATTCCTCGCTGCATTGACCTGCAGACACCACTCTGCTTAGATTAGGTCTGGAGGTTTGTCCTTAGGATGAACTAGTCTCTGTTTCAGGGTCTGGGTTAAACATGACATCAATCAGAAGATGAGAGGAAATGTTCCTTCACAGATGAAATGCCAGGTCTGATCTGCTTCTGTCATGCAGGACTTAATGAGCGGATGTTGCTCTAATTCGGTGACACCTAAGCTCACTTGGCCGCTTTTCCTCTGCGCAGTAAACCAGTCCCGTCCTCCCGCGGCTAAGGACCCACTTAATTATTGACTGCCCCACTCCACCCCGCCTCCATTATTCAGGATGAAGGCCGGTATATTTAGAAACTTTGGGGAAAGTAGACTCTGGGCAGAAGTTTGTTTTAAAGAAGCGGATCAGCAAACCTCTGCAGGCGTCTGTAAAAGCAGGGAGAAATGAGAAGCTGGATATTTAGGAGTTTTGGAAGCGAATGGTTGCAGGATATTCTGATCCCAGCAGCTCATTGGCTTACCGATGGATTACATCTACAAAACCTCTGCTTTAGATGATGTGACGCTGAACCAAAGGCAGACCTGCTCAGGAAGTGGAGGTAAATTAAATGTTTTTAGAGATAGAAATCTGAGAAGTGTGGTGTGCTCATATAGCACGTATCTGAGAGGTCTGTAGATGAAAGCACAGCAGCTGGTCACGCACTCAATCTGTGTCAGGACTTTGACTAGACCCTTCTACTACAGATATCTACCAATCTAAGCTCTATCTGTTTGTTGAAGGTCTATGTTCCCATGCAAGATGAACCTCAGGGTTTTAACCTCTTAAGCCCCGAAAGCTTTAGGAGCAAATTTAGCCTGAAATTAGATATGGAAATAAAGCCAGTTCAGCTTCCAAACTATAAATTGGAAATAAAGTTGTATTTGTGTGACAGAAATGCATGGAGGAATATCTTTCAGGTGGAACCACTATTTTAAATGTCCCCATGTCTGATTTATAGGTGATTAAACAAGGAAAAGCAGAGGGCGTGCAGGTGGAGCAGTGGTTAGCGTGCACGACCCATGTACGGAGTCCTCGATGCAGGCGACCCGGGTTCGAATCTGACCTGTGGTCCTTTGCTGCACGTCTCTCCCTCTTTCTCATACCTACTGTCGTAAAAACGAGCCACTACACAACAAAAAACCGCTAAAAAATAAGAAAAAAATATAGTGTTTTAAGTGAATAATTGCTTATTATAAGCAAAATAATTGTTAAGATTTTTTTTCTTATTTTAAGCAATTTATTCTCATTTATTAGTCATTATTGCTTAGAATTAAATGTCCTCTAACCAAATATTGCTCAAAACAAGCAAACAACAGGCTGAAAAACAAGGCAAATGTACTTGATACCAGTTCATTTAAAGGCTTAAAAACTAGTCTGTTTTTCTCAGCTAGAATTAATTACCTATTAATACACCTGACAAAAACTTCAAGACGTTTTTTTATTAATATTTTAGCAGAAATGTCACAGAATTAAGTGAAATAGCCCCCTAACCCTAACACAACAATCACAGTTGATTAGCTGGAATATCTTAATGAGATTGGGTCAGCTCTTAAAACAGGTTAATATGGATTGTCTTATTGTCCTGAAACAAGTAAAAATGTACTCACAGTCTAAATGTTAATGCGACTCAGTCTGCAATGTGAATTATTTTAAGAAAAAAGCTGCTCAGAATTAGTTGTATTATCTAGTTAGGATGAAAAAAAAATAATTTTCTTAAAACAAATCAAATAATCTTAACAATATTTAGTCCTACTGAGAAAATACATTGAAAAACAAGTGTAATAAGACCAAAATGCTGAATTCAAGTTTATTACACTTGTATAGATTTTCCTTTTTTGCAGTTTAGTGCTGCAAAAACTCCAAAAAAAAAAGAAAAATATTTTGCCTCGTCAAATTTTTTACCAAAATAAAACACCATAGAGCCCATTTTAAACTCTGGATGGACCCTCAGACTTTATAGATTCACATCTTTACTGTAATTTAAGCTAATTTGGACTTAATGAGTTCAATCATGTCAGATTAATTTTATTATCTAAACCTTTAGTTTAGTGAAAATTAATTCTGTATTTTTAAACAAGTTTTGAAGAGTTATAGCCGATTTTATTTCTTTTTATATTTGTATTTTTCACAGTCAAATTCCTACTGTTTGTCTCGGTCTTACTTTCTGTTTAGCTTTGATCCATGTCTTCATCGGTTTATTTCCTACCTTGTGTTTCTAGATATATTTCAGTTTTCAGGTTTTCCTTTGTCGCCCTCTTGTGTGTGTTCCTTTCCACTCAGCTTTCTCGTTGTCTCCACTCACACCTGCACCTTATCAGCTCGTTAGCTGTCAGGTCTAAGCACCTAAAACATCATACATACCTACAGGGAAAGAAAGAAGGCACAGAGACAATTGACTTAGTTTTACTCGTGAGGAGAGTAGGAGCTCAGACTTGCAGTTTCAGTAAACATTACCTCTAAATCTCAGGGTTAATTCAAAGTTTAAGCTGTTGAAGCTGTTCATCAAAGTTCAGCAGGTTGAGTGCTGCTCGTGAATCAACCACGACCTCCCCAGAAGCAAATCCACAAATCACAGTATACTTCAGAAAAGATGGCTATGAACACATGCTCATAGCACACAGCTTTATGCATTAGAACACTACACAGTAGGGGTGGAACGGTTCACAAAATCCACGGTTCGGTTCGGTTCACGGTTTCGTGGTCACGGTTTTCGGTTCGGTTCGGTTTATGTTTATTGTTACACCGAAAAATAAAAAAAATTAATAAAAATTATAAAAATTAATGAAAGTAATGAAAAAAAAATTAATGATTTGTAATTATTTTTAAAGATCCGCGGAAACCCTGGATCATTTCCGCATGTTTTGCTGCTTTGAATGTAATCATCTGGCGCTGCCCTCTACCGTCTCCAAGGAACTCAGAGCGGAGCGACGGGAGCCACAGTGGAGGCTGCAGGCTTTGCTTTGAGCAGCCGGTCTGGAGCGCAGCGGGGCGGAGCGCTGACGGAGTATGAGGGATTTCGGGGTTAGCATGACATGTTGGTCATGTTGCTGTTAGCATAAACAAAACGTGTTGCACAATGCTTGCACACTGTTGCACTTTTATCCACAACTTTCTTTCCGCCGTCATCGTAGGTCACTCTAAATGCAAAGTGGTCCCATACAGCAGACCTATAAAGTGCTGCTGGCGCGTCTTCCAACTCCTGTTCTTTCCCACTCGCCATACCCACACAATTCTCCACAACAACTGATTTTTTTCTGCTACACCCGGCTACGCTGCTTCGCTTCTTCTTCTTCTTGTTTACTACTGGTGGTTGGCTTTGGTCGCAGTACCGCCACCTTCTGCTCTGGAGTGTAAACGCTTCGCCTATGAGAAAAAGGAGCAGCGCATGAACCGAACGCAACACACGCGAACCGAACCGAGACAGTCGAACCGAACGGTTCGGACGGTTTTCATAAACCGTTCCATCCCTACTACACAGATACATTTATATGCAGTTATTCTGACATTAGCCTCTCCGTCGTTCAGTCAGCCATATATACTCTCCCTCTGCTGTCACTCTTTGCTGGTTCCTCGTCGCTGTTGTCGTCACACCTCGTCTCACCCTGGCTCCTTGTGATTGTTTTCCCCTGATGTCTCCATGGTTCTGGTTTGTGTTAAATTTTAAGTTTGATTTTTGGATTCTGCCTCAATTATTTGTGTTTACTAATTAAACTGTAAGAAATCACCTCTGCCTTTGCATCTGGGTCCTCTAAACAACAACCAAACTGTGACACTGTCGTGTTTTTAGGTTTAGACGATTGAAGATCTGTCCAGGGACGACAGATAAAAAAAAATAGCCTTTTGGCTTATTCTGCTGCATTTTCAGAAATGCTTATTAATCTACACTGACCTTGTCAAATAAATGAATAAATATAAATCTAAACTATCTCGTAAATGTAAAAAAGTAAATGAAGAGTAAGAAATTACAGTAATTTTATTAATTTGATCTTCTTTTTCAATGAAATAAAAACTGGATTGGATTTATTCTCTTCTCAGTGTCGCTCTGTCACTTTAAACACCAGTAAGACACAAGAGATAGTTGGGGGGGGGTGAATACTTTAGCAGACGCCACACGGACCTGATCTCTCCCCCTGAACGCCTCACCACAGCTCACTCCAGAATCACTCCATCCTGCCGTCACTATAGCATAAAGTCGCCGTGTCCTCGTGCTCAGTCTGTTGACATTGGACAGCAGAGGGGCTTAACTCTGAACCTGTATACACGCGTGTCCCCGCCCACCTCCTATCTTGGTGGTTGGTTGCCACAGACGACCGCTCCCTCCATGTTGGCGACCTCCATGGATGACGGTGCGCACACATGTGGCTCTGTGACTCATCTTAGCTGCTCCTCCAACCCTCGCATCTGCTGCTTTCATTTCACCGCAGCTGCAACAGATTTCTCTGAAGAGTCTCCATCGAACATCATGTAAGACATGTCAGCATGTAAAAAATAAATATTTATGTAAGAAACAGAAAGGATGCACCGCTACAAAGTTTTTCCACTATCAATGCACAATAGAAATATTGGAATAAATTCTGTTGAAACTTTAATGCAACAATTGTTGGACTTTCCTGTTTTTTGACTGTTTTTGGGCAACAGAAAAAAGTTTGATTTAAGCTTAAAACAAATAAACTCACAACTTTCATTCAAAATATAAGAATTTATTAACAAAATTAATTAAACTCCAATTCAAACATGTTTGTCCTAAAAACTAACAGAGCTTAAAAACTAAAAACTAACAGAAAGGTGGAATAACTCTTTTTTTTCACTTTTACCCGATGTATTCCAGCATCCAGCTGCCATGCACGTGGGCATTGTCAGTTTCACTATAGCTCTGGTGAATTTCAATGGTGAAGTCCTCTGGAAATCTTCAATAATTGTTGTTGATTGCAGATGTGTCTAGTAGTTCCCATTGATTTAGCTTGTAAAGCGGGGAGAATGGCGCTAGGCTTACCGCACCGTGACGTCACTGCTGGAAGATGGCAGGAGGGAGGGGCTACTATATTTGGGTAAACGAAAACGAGAGGTCTTCCAATCCGAACAAGCGCGGCACTATGACAAAATTGGCCAACGAATCTGGCTGATTATGTCATAGCAGCCGCTGAATTTAAGATTAGTTATTAACATCAGCCCAGTTTTAGTTACCTAACAGATGCTGATCTGTTTTACAAGGTCCAACATTAACCGATACGGTTGTTGATGGTGAATCCATAATAAATGCAACCTAAAAAAAACTTTTTTGGCTTTTAGGAAGAAAAGACAATTTTAAAGTCGTAGGGAACCAGCTGTTCCAACTGTCGCATTTCCAAATTCTCCCAGTGGTGCCCGACTTTACACGAGTGAATAAAGTGAATGTGATTGGTCGATTATCAAGGGGGCGGGATTGTTGTGGCGGAAGGTTTGCAATCATTTTGGTTGTGGTCGGTTTGTTGGAAGCATCTTGCTAACCAGTTAGCAACTTAGTGCTAGCAGGTTCCCAATGGGAAATTCCATTGGGACCAAGTAGCACTAAATTGGTGACTTAGAAACGACGCTGTCAAGGAACGCTATGGACAGCGGAAACATGCAAGAGGAGGAGAGTTTAGTGTCGGAGGTCGTGGATGAGTCTCCTCCGTCATCCATTTTTTATTTAGAGGAGCAAAGCGGGGATGAAGATGTTGTGGAAGAGGACGCCAGGGCGGCAGAAGCTTGGTTTGGTGTAGAAGGCTTCCAGCTGTACATGTTTGAGCCCTTGCCTCGCAACGCTGCAAGTTCTGTTAGCTCTACGCCTGCCGAAGACACAGACGTCCATCCCCGTGAACACTGGGACGCAACTCAATGGGAAAGGAAAGGATTCTGGTTTCAACCGCTGCGTATATTAGCTGCGACATATGAATCAAGATGCTATGACTGAAAAAATTTGATTGACAGATGACCGTTGATATATGATTGGATGAATTTAGGTTTTCAATACTGTCTGATAAAGAGAACATTTATAGACACGTTTAAGCCAGAATAATTTGACATTTAAATATGGTTTCCCTACGACTTTAAGGGTCTGATGAAGTTTGCTTCTCGCTAACAGCTAGCAGCTAAAACCTAGAGCAGATTAGATTAGATCAGATTAGATTAGAGCTTTAGAATGGCCTAGTTAAAGTACAGACCTCAGTCTGATCCTTCTATCAGCATCACAGTTGGTTGACTGAATCCAAATATATGTCACGCTGTTCAGTTTAGTTTGAAGCTTTTTTTTTTTTTAACCGTTTTTTATTTTTCCTCCACTTTTTTCATAAAGGACATAAAACCCAAATAAAACACATCAAAGTTTTCTGCTGCAACCAGACAAAGTGCCGTAGAGGTGTGAAGAGTTTTCCATGTGAGAAAAGCAGGCTTAAATGCATGACGGCCCAGCAGCAGTGGAGTCGTGCAGCTCCGGGTGAATGCGGCGCTCTGCTGGCGGCTCTCAGCCCGTCATTGGCTGTCTGAGCAGAGCTATGAATGTGTGACTAACGCAGAGGCTCTGTGATTGAAAGCAGAGCTAATGTCGTTCCACAGCGCTGCTGCTCCCGAGTTTTCTGCTACCTCTGAGTGATCCAGACGAGATCTGTGCTGACTTCCCTGCAGGGAAGGGAGGAGGCGTTGCAGGATGAGGAGACACCGGGGTTTTCCACAGACGGAGCCTTTTGGATGGAAACTCCTGTCTCAATGTGCCCTCGTGCAAGGCACTTAACCTTAGATCAGTTAGAGGCAGGTATAGCTTGGAGTTCTAACAGTTGATCATTAAGATGTTGAGTTTGAGTTGTTGTCCAGCACCAGTCCCTTCCAGTGTTTTTCTGTCTGTCTGTAAACAGGCTCAGACACGCGACTTCTAGCAACTCTGAACAATCCCACTAAAGGTCTGGTTATCCTCCCCCAGCAGCGTGTCACAGATATTTTTTGATTTCTGCCCAATATTGAAAGCGTGGTCTGCGCAATGTTATTCCACGCCACAACGCCAGAGGGCCAATCAGGAGCTAGCTGTGGGTCTAGATATCGCCGAGGCGGTGAGGAAGTGGGGGCAAGTTTGTGCGACAACGGAAGGACATGAGGGCCAAAAAGAGCGGGGATCCAGGTGGGAAAGGGTCCCAGCGTTCTCGCACCTCGCTCTGCTAGCTGCTCCATCTTTAGTCGTTTTCCACAATGGAGGTCAGACAAACAAAACAAGCGGGTAAAGAACCAAACAGGAAATACGCATAGAGTAGAGCGGATGGAGATGTGACCAATCAGAGGCCTCCTGTCTGAGCTCACCTACAATTTTGGGGAGGTGCAGCAGAGGGTCTGTGGAAGGGGCGGGGCATATCTGCGTTAACTGGGACACACACGCAGACGACCTGGTTTCTAGGTATTAACCGGGCTTTACTCATGAGGTGTGAAAGGACAGAGAGCGCTAATGTAGACGGCATCCTCTGTGCTCCTATTCTGCCTGTATGCATATTGGTGGGGGTCCAGTGCTGGGGGCAGACTTGATTTGAGGTGAGCTAGAACCAGCCGCTCGTAGCACTTGGTGACGATAAGGGTGAGGACCTCCGACTTAGACTCAGACAAACTTTATTGTCATCTTGCATATACACAGTATACAAAACGATATTCGAATGCATCCAGCTTTTCAACTGTGAATGAGCAGCTTAGCAGTGAAATGAACATTTCCTTTTATAAAGTGCAGCCGTGGTCAGAAAGTAAACTGTGGGAGAGACATGCTGCAAAAGGCATTGATGTGGAAGGTTCAGAGTAGTGCAGAATAAATAAAGTAAAAAATAAAGAAAGAAAAATGGTGCAAATGGCATGTAGTGCAAATATGACGTTATCAGTGTGATGCAGAGTCTCTGATTTAGTTTTTCCAACAGTTCATCAGTGTGATGGCGGTGGGGAAGAAGCTGCTGCAGAACCTGCTGGTCCTGCATTGAATGCTGTGAAGCCTCTTCCCAGAGGGCAGCAGGGAGAACAGTCCATGGTGGGGGGGTGAGGGGTCATTGATGATGTCACGGGCTGAAATGAAATGTCTTTAATGGAGGGAAGAGGAGCCCCCATGATCCTCTCTGCTGTTCTCACCTTCTTCCAGTCTGAGGCGCTGCAGCCTCCACACCACACAGTGAGACAGCTGCTCAGAACGCTCTCTATGGTGCTTCTGGAGAAGGTGGGGAGGATGGGGGGGGGCACAGGTGGGCTCTCTTCATCCTCCGCAGGAAGTCCTACCGGACGGTACTCAGGATGGGTTGGAGTTCTTGTGGATGGGGACGATGGAAGCGGACTTGAAGCAGGTCTGACTACAGCGTGGGACAGGGACAGGTTGAACTGGAAAAAATCTAAATCAGGATAAGTAATTACTTCTTAAAATAAGTGCATTTGTTCTTGGATTGAGGAGGTAAATGAGACATTTTGCCAATGGAACAAGACAATTTACATTTAAAATAAGAAAACAAAATTGCATCGTCTTATTTTAAGTTAATTTTATCTAAATATGATTATTTTATTTGGCAAATCATCTCATTTGACTCAAATTAAGGGTAAATACACTTAATTTAAGACATTTTTACTTATTTCTACATAATTTTTGCAGTTTGAAGAGGTCTGTTAGCGCTGCTACCAGCTGCCCTGAGGAAACATCCAGCGATGCCTTCAGGACCTGCAGCCTTGTGGGCTCCAATCCTGCTGAACACCGCTCCTACATCAGTGGAGAGGAGTCAGTGGCTGCAGCTCTAGTGCTCCCTCTCTCAAAATGAGCATAGAAGTTGTTAAGCTCGTTGAGGAAGGAGACATCTGAGGAGGTGGGGGAGGTGTTCGCACTCCTGTAGTCTGTGAGAAGCTGAAGGCCTTGGGGGTTGGAGTTGGAGAAGTGATCCTCCACCTCCCTGTTGTAGCGGTGTTTGGCCTTCTTGATGCAGCTCAGCCCTGGCTGCACTGAAGGCCATCGAGTAGGAGGTGAACTTCTAGGGCTTCTGGTTGGGGTTTGGCTAATATTTTGAATAATAGCTATACAAAAATATAGCATTTTCTCCACTGTCTAATTGCTGTTTCTAATTGAAACACATCAAACAAAGCTTCGGACCAGGAGGGGCGCCCTTAGCATCAGACCCTCTAGCAGGTTGGTACATATGTGTGGTATAGTTTCACAAAGGAGACCAGAGACAGGGGAATTACCCCTCTAACACTTACTGGATTGTAATTTAACCATCAGTTCAGTGAGATTTTAGCAGGCCGTGGGAGCGGGTGGGAGGAGGCGCACAGAGTAACAATTACAGACAGAAGAGAGGAGAAAATGCTAGAAACGTCCCTGAGGGTGGTGGAACGTAGGAACGTTTCAGTCTGGCTCCGGTTTGAACCAGCAATGAAAGAGCGTTGGCTAAGAGATGCACAACAGAGCCTAGGCGCTCAGAGCGCCGCCCTCTCCCAGCAGCCGCCCAGCTCAGACAGATGTGTAACCAGTCTGCTTCATGGATGCAGGCGCAGAGATTTAATGTCAAAAGTCAGGAGCGGAAATTGTCGACCAGAGGAAGGGATTCATCTAGGAAGCCTTTAGCGGAGGTACAGGTAGGTGTTGATGGCTTCTCTAAACTGGAAGTGGGTGCAGTTAGTGTCGGTGGATGGTACCTGCTGGTAGAAGGTAAACTGCTCTGTATTGTTGCACCCTATATTTTACGTCAAACTCATTGCCTTAAAGTAAAAAACATCCAGCATTCTCGTCATTTAACTCCCAAACCGACACCTCGGGATCTAGAAAACGCCTCCACTCAACAGTTAATAAGATGGAAGCGGTTTCATTGTATCGACGGTTTCCTTCTGCATTATTGTTAAAATTTCAGCAGATCCTTAGCTACCTGGTGCACAAAGCCTTCCTTTATCATTGATATTAGCATTTTCCAATTGTTGACTTATTTAAATATTGATCCAAACCTGAAGTCAGGCTCCTTGATAAGCGTTGACCTTTTGACCCTTCTGATACTTGAGCTGATTTGTTTGGAGGAAGTAAAAATTATTAGCTTCCCAAATATTTTCAGCCTGTATTGATAATCTATATTAGGAGCTGAGGTGACACCTTACCCGCTATTAACCCTGTAATGCCAAATGTATCGTATTTGATACATACGGTTTCTGAAATGTTTTGCGTCTGACACCTTTTGCATAATTTAATGGTAAAAACTTTGCTCAAAATCCTATTGTACACAATCAGATATACCTGATAACAGCCAGTAGAAGACTACACAAAAAATAATCCTGACTTATCGCATAGTAATAAATTATTAATATCAAAAATGTATTTCTGTTTTTTCTTTTTGCGTGTTTTGTTAAAAGGCCAAATAAGGACTTCAAATAAAAAAAAAAAGTAATTTTCTGTTTTGTTTTATTCTTGGATCGGGCTTTAAAGGGTTAAAAAGGGTTTTACTAATATTTTCACACATTGATGAAATCATTTCCGAGCTAAAGGTGTTATGTATTATTTACTTTACTTTTACAGCTGCTTTGTGTATCTATGCTTCTTTTTCTATGTCTGCTTCTATCTCTTGAACCCCAGTGGGCCTCAGCAGATGGCCGCTCACACTGAGCCTGGTTCTGCTGGAGGTTTCTTCCTGTTCAAAGGGAGTTTTTCCTCTCCACTGTCGCTAAAAGCATGCTTAGTGTGAGGGATTGCTGAAGAGTCAATGAGTCGATGCAATCAGCTGGTTTTCCTAAGATAGAAAACTTTGAATCAATCTGACTGGATGATCTGGTGAACTGGAAAGTGACCTGAGATGACATGATGTGAATTGGAGCTATAGAAATAAACCGAATAGAGTTGAATTGAATTATTGATTGAGGCTGTTTGGATGAAAATTATTACTGCAATAATCTCCCTTTTTGCTCCAAAATGGAAAAAATGATCTAGAAATAAGAAAAAATATCTTAAATTAAGTATATTTGAAATAAAACGATGCAATTGTGTTTTCTTATTTTAAGTGTAAATAGTTTTGTTCCATTGGGAAAATGTCTCTTTTACCTCCTCAATCCAAGAAAAATTCACTTATTTTAAGAAAAAATGATTTTTCTAGATTTTAATTTTTTTCAGTGATGTAGTTCCTCAGAAATGATTAGGATAAACCATGATATAGTCATTAGGTTTCAATCCAAAGTGCTTTGAGACGTCACAACTTTCAAATCACCTCCTTTTTCCAAATGTCAACCTGGCTCGCTCCCCCTCAGTTACCAGGCTGCACAATAAGGTGTGGGTGGGTGGAGGCCGGAGCACCGGAGGGAAACCTTCAGTCATCCAGACTCAGCAGAAAGAGAAACCAGGAAAACAAACCAGCAGGAGAACATCTCTGTTTCTATTTGTGTTGTGAAAAGTTCCGATACTCAGACTCTGTATCCGAATACGATGCTAATTTGGTTTGGCATCTATGATAACATCACGTGTTGTTTGCATATGTTGCTGTTGTTGATTTTTCATTTCTGGGTTATTTATTTTTTGCATTTATTGATTGCATTTATTGAGTTTTCCATGGTACATTTTTGTTTATTCCTTTATGTTTTTGTCATTTGTATTGAAAATGCTACGGAGTATTGAAAATGAGTTTGAAATGTTAGTAAGGTGACACTTGTTTCTACATCCTGTCATGACTCTGAACAGAAGGACCTAGTATTCAGGCAAGACAGACAGTGAGATTATTCATCCATCCATCTTCTTCCTCTTATCCGGGGTCGGGTCGTGGGGGTAGCAGCTTCAGTAGGGAGGCCCAGACGTCCCTCTCCCCAGCCTCTTGGTCCAGCTCCTCCGGGGGAATCCCAAGGCGTTCCAAGGCCAGCCCTGAAACATAGTCCCTCCAGCGTGTCCTGGGTCTCCCCCTGGGCCTCCTCCTGGTGGGACATGCCTGGATCACCTCACCAGGGAGACGTCCAGGAGGCATCCTATCCAGATGCCCAAGCAACCTCAACTGGCTCCTCTCAATGTGGAGGAGCAGCAGCTCTACACTGAGTCCTCCCCAGATGACTGAGCTCCTCCCCCTATCTCTAAGGTAGAGCCCAGACACACTACGGAGAAAACTCATTTCAGCCGCTTGTATTCGGGATCTCGTTCTTTCCATCATGACCGAAAGCTCATGACCATAGATGAGGGTAGGAACGTAGATCGACCGGTAAATCGAGAGCTTTGCTTTTTGGCTCAGCTCTCTTCACCACAACAGACCGGTACAGCGCACGCTTCACAGCAGACACCGCACCAATCCGCCTATTGATCTCCTGCTCCATCTTCCTCTCATTCGTGAACAAGACCCCAAGATACTTAAACTTCTCCACTAGGGGCAGCACATCCTCCCCAACCCGGAAAAGGCAATCTACCCTTTTCCAACTGGGATTTGGAGGCACTGATCCTCATCCTGGCCGCTTCTCACTCGGCTGTGAACCGCTCCAGTGAGAGCTGTAGATCACGCCCTGATGAAGCCAACAGGACCACATCATCATGAAAATAACATAGATGCAATCCTAAGGCCACCAACACAGATCCCCTCAAGTCCAACCCTCACCGAAAACGAGTCCGACTTACTGTCGGCAATGCGGACCAGGCTCTGACACCGCTTGTACAGAGACCTAACAGCCCTTATCAAAGGGCCCGGTACTCCATACTCCCGGAGTACCCCCCCACAGGACCCCCCGAGGGACACGGTCGAATGCCTTCTCCAGATCCACAAAACGTATGTAGACTGGTTGGGCAAACTCCCATGCACCCTCCAGAATCCTGCTGTGGGTGTAGAGCTGATCCAGTGTTCCGAGGCCAGGACGAAACACCACACTGCTCCTCCTGGATCTGAGATTCGACTATCCGACAGACCCTCCTTTCCAGAACCCCGGAATAGACCTTACCAGGGAGGCTTAAGAGTGTGATTCCTCTGTAGTTGGAACACACACTCCAGTCGGATTGTTTTTTAAATTGGGACCACCCCAGTCTGCCAATCCAGGGGAACTGCCCCCGATGTCCACGCAATGTTGTAGAGCTGTGTTAACCAACCCTGGAGCCCTGCCACTGAGGAGCTTTTTAACCACCTCAGTGACTTCAGCACGAGAGATGGGCGGACCCAAGCCGGAGTCTCCAGGCTCTGCTTCCTCAATGGAACGTGTTGGATGGATTAAGGAGGTCTTCAAAGTACTCCGCCCTCCCACATATGACGTCCCGATTTGGAGGTCAGCAGCACACCACCCCCACTATAAATAGTGTTGTTACTGCACTGCTTCCCCCTCCTGAGACGCCGGATTGTTGACCAGAATCGCTCCGAAGCTGTAGAGAAGTATTTCTCCATGGCCTCTCCGAACTCTTCCCACGCCCGAGTTTTTGCCTCAGCGACCTCCCGCTTTGACTGCCGGTACACATCAGCTGCTTCTGGAGTCCCACAGGTCAGTAAAGCCCGATAGGTCTCCTTCAGCTTGACAGCTTCCCTCACCGCTGGTGTCCACCAGCGTGTTCGAGGGTTGCCGTTGCAACATGCACCGACAACCTTGCAGCCACAGCTCAGACTAGCCGCCTCAACAATAGAGGCACGGAACATGGTCCATTCAGACTCAATGTCCCCCACCTCCCTGAGAACGTGTTCAAAACTCTGCCGGAGATAGGAACCCTCACAATATGTTTGGGCCTACCAGGTCTGACCGGTGTTCTACCCCACCATCGGAGCCAACTCACCACCAGGTAGTGGTCAGTGGAAAGCTCTGCCAGACAGTGAGATTATTCAAAAGGCGTTTATTTAAAGTACGGGCTGGGGATCTGCAGTATCAGCGTCTAGGGCGTCTGAGGCAGGAAACTCTGGAGAGAGGAAACACTGTTTAGTGACCACCTCAAAGTAACGGAGGAATATTATGAATGTGAGTCACTAACCTGGTTAACAAAATCAGGCCATAGCCAGAGATCGAGGTACGATCCAGCCGATGGGCTGCCAACAACATGCGGTGGACGCTTCCCAGAGTGTCCCAGACGCTGCGGCCCCTGAGAACATGCAGGGGTCCGAAACTATGTTAGGCAAACAGAACAGGAACAGGCTGGCTCAGAGATCCAGGAGTCCAAAGAAAGTTCAGAAAAACTGTTCAGACAGGAACAGACAGGCTCAGAGGTCCAGGAGTCCAAAGCCAGGTCAGGCAAACTGTTCAGACAGGAACAGACAGGCTCAGAGGTCCAGGAGTCCAAAGCCAGGTCAGGCAAACTGTTCAGATGGGAACAGGCAGGCTCAGTGGTTGAGACGCAGAACAGGTCAGGATCAGAAAATCAGAAACAATCAGAAATGCTAGAAACACCGTCACCACTGAAATCAGACGGGAACAGGCAGGCTCTCACCACTGGCTAAAGAGAACAGAATAATCTATCCCTGATGACTAGATGCAAGCAGATTAAATACTGTAAAAGTAAAAATATGTTTTTTTTAGAGAGCTGTGACCTTCCAGCAAATTAAACCAATGAATTGTTGCTGTAGCAGCTAAATCTATATAGTATAAACTGCTCCACAGTTAATGAACTGAGTGATATAGTTTCCTGTAGGTCAGAATAAAGGAGGTTGAGGATTAAACTGGTCTTCCTCTCCAAGGACTTAGTCTTAGGAAGGTTTAACCTTCGTTTGATTAGAGCAGCAGTAAGCTCTAGCTGGAGAAAGAGGTGAGAAGTCAGGAGAATTTCATCAGGCTAATTAGACTGTGAGGCTGAGAAAGGAAAAGCAATCTGGGACAGAGAAGTTATCCCATTAGAAGGCGGGATCATTGATCCAGTTTGCTGCGGCTTGTGTCCATAAATGCCCCCCCCCCATCAGTATTATCAAAGGCAGGACATGGGCCTGTTCTGCCTCCCTATGAGGGGACTCCAGCTCCGCTCTTATCCACAACAAACAGCTGCTGTATCCATTTGAACCACCCCTGCCTTTGTCCATTGTGTCCGTGTGTGTGTGTTTGTGCAGTTTGGAGGCGGCGTGTCACGCTGCCAGGAGCCAGGCAATGTGTGGGTGGAAGGTCCGTGTTGCTCAGGTTACTGCTTTCTCCTCAGCACAGGACTTGCTCTCTGTCTCGCAGTTTAGTAGATGAGAGGAGCAGTGCACAGAGGCAGGCAGCGGGCTATTTATAGATCACTTCTGGCCTACTTGGCAACAGGAAGGAGATGAAGACAAGGAGAGGAACTATGGAGGCCAAGGAGGAGCAAAATAGAAAATAGAGCTGGAGCGCAGATTGAAGGGCCATGCAGGAATAAGGCTCTGAAAACTCCAACTAGATGGTCCAGCATCTTTGTTTATCACAGCGGGAGCACAGACCCCCATCCACCCCCAACCCCCCACCCCCCTCATGGAGGAGCTCAGAATGTGTTTCTGTGCCAAATGATCAAACCAAGTCATCAGTAATTATTTATTTACTGGTTTCCATACTGGTTAAAATAATTCCACCTTAAGCAGAGTTTCCTATTTATTGACATCCATCTATGATAGCTAATAAATAAAAGAGCAAGGCTGGGAGAACACTAGTTTCCTAATAAAGGACGTTTGGTCTTGGTCAAACTAGTTTCTTCATGAAAGAGCTGAGAAATCGCATCTTCTCTGCGTAATATTTCCCAGAAATGGTCGGGCCTTAGAAGGCCAGTGAGGCTGTAAAGCGTCATTCAGGCCTTAAAGCAAGGCAGTATAGTGTCGCTCTGGCCTTAGAGTGTCGGTCAGGCCTAATGCTAGGTTCAGACGGCACGCGAAAGAAGCAGCAACAAAGCGGCTGCTTCTTCATTTTTGATTCTTATACACATTAAGGTCCAACGCACCTTAACAGCGAACATATTCTGTCGGCAGGTTTCTACATTTGAAGTTAATTTAGGCGTTAATAAACTGTTTCAGAGGAGTGATCATAGCGCTCTGCATCAGCAGTGCTGTGTCTGACTCCCTGCCAGCTCCCAGATCAGCTTCTCTCAGTGGTTGATGCGGCGCGTCCAGCAGCTAAAGTTACATTTTTCCATCTCAAGCAGCAGCTGCGTTTGCTGCGCGTCGCGCGCGTCAGATGCTCAAACGCTCCCGACGCGCTACTTCAGCTGCTCAGACGCGCTGCGCCTGCTGTTCAAAACGCGCTGCTGGACATTTTGATGCGCCTTGAAGCGCGTCAACCTTACACTTTGCATGTAAACTAGCTGTTCCTGCTGCCTCTGCTGCTTGCAGTGTGAATGCAGCATAAGAACGTTGGTCAGGCCTTAAAATGTCGGTCAGTTCTAGAGTCGTCAGGACTTAGAGCGTCGGCGTCGAGTTAAGGAAGCAAGAATCAGAAGCCTACCTGGCATTTCTGCTCCTCTTCTAATCTTCTAAGTAACATTTGCCAATGCTTGGCATTAGCATCAGCGGACCAGGCAACTGGCTAACAGAGAGTTTGTGATAAATAAATAAAGAACCATCCTATTCTACAGTTTACTATACTCATAGTGATGATTTCTTTTGCAGTAATCAGGGTTGTTAATAGACTTAGACTTAGGCTTAGACAGAACCTTATTGATCCTTGGGAAGACTCCCTCCGGAAATTAAGGTTACCAGCAGCTTACAGGGCAAAAAAGTATTAAAAAATATATATATATACTTTTTAAAATAGTAATTCAAACAAGTAATATTCTTATCTTTCAAGCTCAGGAAATTTTTGTTTTGCTGAACCCCTAGAACCCTACGGACCCACCGGTGGGTCCAGCTGCTACGTGACCTCGTAATTTTAACAAACCCCCAGTATTGATGTAAAAAACACATTTGGCACAGTTTGGTGACATTTTTGGATAAATGTGCCAAAATGGCCCCTCCGCCTAAGAAATTTCTCATTAATACCATTCTAAAATAAATATGATTCATCTGATTGAGTCCAAATTTGGTATATTTTTACACAACATTTAGATTTAAAAGTCTCTACTACTTTTTTGTGCTATAAATAATATTTTCATAGTGTTTTGCAATGTTTATTTCAAAGAAAATTTTGGCGAGGTTCAAAAAATGCAAAATATTTTGTATTTTGTCCCTATTATTTCAGGCAGGGTCAAAGCTACAATGGTGCTGACACCAGAAAACCATTCTATGACATCTTACCTTTACAGAGGTACCAAAAGTTTCTTCTTAAATCTAATAGCTGTGAGGCTATAAGTGATTTACTTTTGTGTGTTTTTGTCAGGCAGACATTTATTTATACCCCCTGAGGGTGTAAGAGCTTAAGCTTTGGAGACCAACAGCTTACTGATCCACTATAGTTTGGTGGAATCAACAACACATGGCTTTGCTACAGATCCAGAATCTCCCCAGTGGAGAGATACAGGTCCTGAAACTGATGGAGCTCCAGGTCCTGAAGCAGATGGAGCTCCAGGTCCTGAAGCCGATGGAGCTCCAGGTCCTGAAGCCGATGGAGCTCCAGGTCCTGAAGCCGATGGAGCTCCAGGTCCTGATGCTGATGTAGCTCCAGGTCCTGAAGCCGAGCTCCAGGTCCTGAAGCCGATGGAGCTCCAGGTCCTGATGCTGATGTAGCTCCAGGTCCTGAAGCCGATGGAGCTCCAGGTCCTGAAGCCGATGGAGCTCCAGGTCCTGAAGCCGATGGAGCTCCAGGTCCTGAAGCCGATGGAGCTCCAGGTCCTGATGCTGATGTAGCTCCAGGTCCTGAAGCCGATGGAGCTCCAGGTCCTGAAGCCGATGGAGCTCCAGGTCCTGAAGCCGATGGAGCTCCAGGTCCTGAAGCCGATGGAGCTCCAGGTCCTGATGCTGATGTAGCTCCAGGTCCTGAAGCCGATGGAGCTCCAGGTCCTGAAGCCGATGGAGCTCCAGGTCCTGAAGCCGATGGAGCTCCAGGTCCTGATGCTGATGTAGCTCCAGGTCCTGAAGCCGATGGAGCTCCAGGTCCTGAAGCCGATGGAGCTCCAGGTCCTGAAGCCGATGGAGCTCCAGGTCCTGAAACCAATGGAGCTCCAGGTCCTGAAGCCGATGGAGCTCCAGGTCCTGATGCTGATGTAGCTCCAGGTCCTGATGCCGATGTAGCTCCAGGTCCTGAAGCCCGATGGAGCTCCAGGTCCTGAAACCAATGGAGCTCCAGGTCCTGAAGCCGATGGAGCTCCAGGTCCTGAAGCCAATGGAGCTCCAGGTCCTGAAACCAATGGAGCTCCAGGTCCTTAAGCCCGATGGAGCTCCAGGTCCTGAAGCCGATGGAGCTCCAGGTCCTGAAGCCCATGGAGCTCCAGGTCCTGAAGCCGATGGAGCTCCAGGTCCTGATGCTGATGTAGCTCCAGGTCCTGAAGCCTGATGGAGCTCCAGGTCCTGAAGCCAATGGAGCTCCAGGTCCTGAAGCCGATGGAGCTCCAGGTCCTGAAGCTGATGGAGCTCCAGGTCCTGAAGCTAATGGAGCTCCAGGTCCTGATGTAGCTCCAGGTCCTGAAGCTGATGGAGCTCCAGGTCCTGAAGCCAATGGAGCTCCAGGTCCTGAAGCCAATGGAGCTCCAGGTCCTGAAGCCAATGGAGCTCCAGGTCCTGAAGCCGATGGAGCTCCAGGTCCTGAAGCCGATGGAGCTCCAGGTCCTGAAGCCGATGGAGCTCCAGGTCCTGATGCTGATGTAGCTCCAGGTCCTGAAGCCGATGGAGCTCCAGGTCCTGAAGCCGATGGAGCTCCAGGTCCTGAAGCCGATGGAGCTCCAGGTCCTGATGCTGATGTAGCTCCAGGTCCTGAAGCCGATGGAGCTCCAGGTCCTGAAGCCGATGGAGCTCCAGGTCCTGAAGCCGATGGAGCTCCAGGTCCTGAAACCAATGGAGCTCCAGGTCCTGAAGCCGATGGAGCTCCAGGTCCTGATGCTGATGTAGCTCCAGGTCCTGATGCCGATGTAGCTCCAGGTCCTGAAGCCCGATGGAGCTCCAGGTCCTGAAACCAATGGAGCTCCAGGTCCTGAAGCCGATGGAGCTCCAGGTCCTGAAGCCAATGGAGCTCCAGGTCCTGAAACCAATGGAGCTCCAGGTCCTTAAGCCCGATGGAGCTCCAGGTCCTGAAGCCGATGGAGCTCCAGGTCCTGAAGCCCATGGAGCTCCAGGTCCTGAAGCCGATGGAGCTCCAGGTCCTGATGCTGATGTAGCTCCAGGTCCTGAAGCCTGATGGAGCTCCAGGTCCTGAAGCCAATGGAGCTCCAGGTCCTGAAGCCGATGGAGCTCCAGGTCCTGAAGCTGATGGAGCTCCAGGTCCTGAAGCTAATGGAGCTCCAGGTCCTGATGTAGCTCCAGGTCCTGAAGCTGATGGAGCTCCAGGTCCTGAAGCCAATGGAGCTCCAGGTCCTGAAGCCAATGGAGCTCCAGGTCCTGATGCCGATGGAGCTCCAGGTCCTGAAGCCGATGGAGCTCCAGGTCCTGCGTCTCGCTGTCAGAGAAATAAAGAAGTATTGGGAGGTTCCCAGTTGTCCTGTTTATGATTAAGGCTGTTTTCTAGTTCGGTTTCCTCCTTTAAATGATCATGTTTGCTCTCTGTTCCAATCCAGGAAATTAAAATCCAGACTACATCCTGAAAGCTGTTGTTTGCATTTGAGAGATAGAAACATTGATAGATGAGCCCAGTCAGCTGGCCTCAGAGCCACGGTGTAACGCCCCCTACCCGCATGAACTGGAGGGTGCATTTATTTCCCTACGCCTAAAAGACGTTCAACATTCTAAAAGAGGGATACAGACCTGGGAGCACTACGAAGCAGAGCTTCCATTTTTAAATCATGAATACATTTTGGACTTGATGGTTGAAGCAAAGGTTGGGTTTTAGCTTGTTGTGCTTTATTCGGGTTTTTGTATTAAAACTTAAAGATATATGTTGCATCTTGTGGTTGCATAAGTTTGGTCTTTCTGTGCCGTGATGAGTTAACTCTGCATTGATTTAGCACTAATGGTCATTCTTCCTGTGGCTGCAGAGGACTCGGGTCTCAGGTCTCTGTGGTTTTCTTACATCAGATGTGTGACTCCTTAGAAATTTTTTTCTTCTCTTGTCTTATTGTTGGCTGATAAAACATGAAAAGTCTTTGGAGGTTAGGTCATGATCTTGGCACTGAAGGCTCGATTTGGCTCCTTTCTTCGATCTGCTTAGCTCTGTCCGACTCTCATTGTCTCCACCTGTTCCTGCTTTCTATTTAAGCCGCTTGTTCTCAGCCATCAGTGCCAGATTATTCGAGCCGAGTGTGAGAGTTTTCTAGTCTTCCTCTGAGTTTCTGATTATTTGATCCTGACTGATTTCTGCCCCTAGACTTCTGAGTTTTGGTTGCCCCTGTTCTGCTCTGTTTGCCTGATCTGTTTCCGGACTGTTACCTGGATTCTAGATGTTGGAGCTTGGCCTGTTTTCCAGTGTAGTCCTGTTTCTCTGACTGTGACTAACTGGATGTGCTCTCTTCATCCTCTGACATGGGAGCTCGTCTGCCTGGCTGTGTGTTTCCTGGACAGGGCTGCCTGTGGAGCTGGTTGACAGTTGCCTTTTGTATCTATGCTTCTTTTTCTATGTCTGCTTCTGTCTCCTCGAAAAGAGTCGATGCATCAACAAAGGTGTTGATGGCAGCAGCACAGCTGATATTTCTCTCCAGGATGGAGTCACAGCCCAACAGGAACAGACCAGATGAAGCTACTATGAGAAAAAGCAGAGAGAGCAGAACGTTAGAGATGGAACTAACAGATTCTGCAGAGTGGGAGAATAGAGATAGAATGAAGCAGAATGATGAAAAAGGGGTCCCTATGTCCTCCAGCAGTCTAAGCCTATAGCAGCAGAACTATAGAGATAGATCAGGATAACCTGAGCCACTCCAACTAGAAGCTTTATCAAAAAGGAAAGTTTTAAGCCTAGCCTTAAAAGTAGACAGGGTGTCTGCCTCACGGACTAAAACTGGTAGTTGGTTCTACAGGAGAGGAGCCTGATAACTAAAAGATCTGCCTCCCATTCTACTTTTAGAAATTCTAGGAACCACTAGTAAACCTGCAGATTGAGAGCGAAGTGCTCTGTTAGGAACATAAGGAACAATCAGATCTCTGATATCAGATGGAGCTTGGCCATTTAAGGCTTTATATGTGAGAAGGAGGATTTTAAATTCTATTCTGGATTTAACAGTAGATGTCTGATATTTAAAGGATATGGATTGGTTTTGGGCCGTCCCCGTCAATGCTGAGCAGCGCCCAGCATTGGGCTCCCTATAAACACCAGTTAGCTTAGCACCCATAGCAACAAAGGAAGTCCCTGAACGCAGGTTAGCTCTTTTCTTGTAGTGGGACGGTTGGGGTTTATATGAGGATATGATTTCATCCCCCTGGCTGTCTGTCCCAGTCCCACTTTGAACATGGAAGCAGGCGAGCTGCTCAGGCCTTATACGGCAGTCCCATTTGAGGTATTTCACCTTAAGCCGCTGCAGGAATTTGCTCCTACAACCTGCAGAAAACAAGCAAAGAGAATTAGACAGACGGCGTGTTTGGGAAAATCCTTTTCCTGCTCTGCTTTTCATCCTTTTCCTTAAAGTTTCTGTTTATTTCCTAACAGATGAATCGGGAAGTCAATGACTAAACAGGACTAAAACTAACATAGATTTTTGTCATTTAGACTAAGACTGAAACTAAATCGGGAAGGCAATGACTAAATAGGACTAAAACTAAAATAGATTTTTGTCATATAGACTAAGACTGAAACTAAATCAGGAAATCAATGACTAAATAGGACTAAAACTAACATAGATTTTTGTCATTTAGACTAAGACTGAAACTAAATTGGGAAGGCAATGACTAAATAGGACTAAAACTAAAATAGATTTTTGTCATTTAGACTAAGACTGAAACTAAATCGGGAAGGCAATGACTAAATAGGACTAAAACTAAAATAGATTTTTGTTATTTAGACTAAGACTGAAACTAAATCGGGAAATCAATGACTAAATAGGACTAAAACTAAAATAGATTTTTGTTATTTAGACTAAGACTGAAACTAAATCAGGAAATCAATGACTAAATAGGACTAAAACTAACATAGATTTTTGTCATTTAGACTAAGACTGAAACTAAATCGGAAAAGGCAATGACTAAATAGGACTAAAACTAACATAGATTTTTGTCATTTAGACTAAGACTGAAACTAAATTGGAAAGGCAATGACTAAACAGGACTAAAACTAAAATAGATTTTTGTTATTTAGACTAAGACTGAAACTAAATCAGGAAATCAATGACTAAATAGGACTAAAACTAAAATAGATTTTTGTTATTTAGACTAAGACTGAAACTAAATCAGGAAATCAATGACTAAATAGGACTAAAACTAAAATAGATTTTTGTCATATAGACTAAGACTGAAACTAAATCGGGAAGGCAATGACTAAACAGGACTAAGACTAAAATAGATTTTTGTCATTTAGACTAAGACTGAAACTAAATCAGGAAATCAATGACTAAATAGGACTAAAACTAAAATAGATTTTTGTTATTTAGACTAAGACTGAAACTAAATCGGGAAATCAATGACTAAATAGGACTAAAACTAACATAGATTTTTGTCATTTAGACTAAGACTGAAACTAAATCGGAAAAGGCAATGACTAAATAGGACTAAAACTAACATAGATTTTTGTCATTTAGACTAAGACTGAAACTAAATTGGAAAGGCAATCACTAAACAGGACTAAAACTAAAATAGATTTTTGTTGTTTAGACTAAGACTGAAACTAAATCAGGAAATCAATGACTAAATAGGACTAAAACTAAAATAGATTTTTGTTATTTAGACTAAGACTGAAACTAAATCAGGAAATCAATGACTAAATAGGACTAAAACTAAAATAGATTTTTGTCATTTAGACTAAGACTGAAACTAAATCAGGAAATCAATGACTAAATAGGACTAAAACTAAAATAGATTTTTGTTATTTAGACTAAGACTGAAACTAAATCGGGAAATCAATGACTAAATAGGACTAAAACTAACATAGATTTTTGTCATTTAGACTAAGACTGAAACTAAATCGGAAAAGGCAATGACTAAATAGGACTAAAACTAACATAGATTTTTGTCATTTAGACTAAGACTGAAACTAAATTGGAAAGGCAATCACTAAACAGGACTAAAACTAAAATAGATTTTTGTTGTTTAGACTAAGACTGAAACTAAATCAGGAAATCAATGACTAAATAGGACTAAAACTAAAATAGATTTTTGTTATTTAGACTAAGACTGAAACTAAATCAGGAAATCAATGACTAAATAGGACTAAAACTAAAATAGATTTTTGTCATTTAGACTAAGACTGAAACTAAATCAGGAAATCAATGACTAAATAGGACTAAAACTAAAATAGATTTTTGTTATTTAGACTAAGACTGAAACTAAATCGGGAAATCAATGACTAAATAGGACTAAAACTAACATAGATTTTTGTCATTTAGACTAAGACTGAAACTAAATCGGAAAAGGCAATGACTAAATAGGACTAAAACTAACATAGATTTTTGTCATTTAGACTAAGACTGAAACTAAATTGGAAAGGCAATCACTAAACAGGACTAAAACTAAAATAGATTTTTGTTATTTAGACTAAGACTGAAACTAAATCAGGAAATCAATGACTAAATAGGACTAAAACTAAAATAGATTTTTGTTATTTAGACTAAGACTGAAACTAAATCAGGAAATCAATGACTAAATAGGACTAAAACTAAAATAGATTTTTGTTATTTAGACTAAGACTGAAACTAAATCAGGAAATCAATGACTAAATAGGACTAAAACTAAAATAGATTTTTGTCATATAGACTAAGACTGAAACTAAATCGGGAAGGCAATGACTAAACAGGACTAAGACTAAAATAGATTTTTGTCATTTAGACTAAGACTGAAACTAAATCAGGAAATCAATGACTAAATAGGACTAAAACTAAAATAGATTTTTGTTATTTAGACTAAGACTGAAACTAAATCGGGAAATCAATGACTAAATAGGACTAAAACTAACATAGATTTTTGTCATTTAGACTAAGACTGAAACTAAATCGGAAAAGGCAATGACTAAATAGGACTAAAACTAACATAGATTTTTGTCATTTAGACTAAGACTGAAACTAAATTGGGAAGGCAATGACTAAATAGGACTAAAACGAAAATAGATTTTTGTTATTTAGACTAAGACTGAAACTAAATCGGGAAGGCAATGACTAAATAGGACTAAAACTAACATAGATTTTTGTCATATAGACTAAGACTGAAACTAAATCGGGAAGGCAATGACTAAACAGGACTAAGACTAAAATAGATTTTTGTCATTTAGACCAAGACTAAATTTAAAAAGCTGACGAGGTTAACACTGGTTGGAGGGGAACTGGGTTTCCTGTTTTCAAGCCTTAGAAAGCAGGAGAGGCTCACTGATGGCTCATCATGTTTACGGTCCAGTGTGATGCACTGGTGCGTCCATATGGGCCGTCTCCACTCTAAGCATGTTTTCTCTGTTTAAGTTGACACAGCTGGTGGGCAGGATGTCAGATCCAGAGCTCTACGTCTGTTTGTAATTCTCTCCCCTTCCTCTGCTATAAATAACCTCAGCATGTGTGTGTCCGTGTGCGACGCAGAGAAAGATGTCCTCGCTCTGAGCTTTTGCATCTGTTTGCGCTTGTGTGTGTTTAATCTTTACTGTTCCGTGTCTGGCTTTATTAGCCGCTTACGTCCAGCGTGTGTTTGCGTGCGTGTGAAGGTTGATGTGGCCGTAATGATGATGGCTTTGTGTGCTGTTCCACGCTATGATTGATTGGCTGTGACACGGAGAGCCTCACACTACACAGGATAGAAAGCTGTTTAAGTTTTATTAAAATTATCCCAGAGTTTGTTTCTGCTGAAACACCTCTTTAGGTTCAACTGATGCTGGACCATTATGCTGAATTTCAGGTTTTAAATACAAAAAGAAAAAACAGGAAGAGAAAATTATGATTTTGCAGCCCTGGAGCTTTTATCTAATTCCTCTTGATTGATCGAAATGAACTCAGATTGAGTTGAAATCATTTTCCTTCTTATATAGGATTAGAAGTTTTACTCTTTTTGAATCATCTTTTTCTCCTAAAAGTTTTGTTCCAATCGATGCAGTGAAAACATTTTGTTAGATGTTCTTCCTCCAAATGCCGCCTCACCCCCTTATGAAATGAATTCTGTTCTATTCTACTAACTGAAGTCTAACATTTTACTAAAGAGAAAGAACTCTAGAAAAAATAGGAAAAAATAAATTTACTGCAGGTTTTGGTTAAAGGGGCAGTTAATGTTTATAGAAATCGCTTGGCTGTTATTTATAAATTAAAGTCATAAGGAAGTCATATTTAGACGTCAAATCATTCTGGCTTAAACATGAACATAAATGTTCTCTTTATCAGATCATATTGTCCCAGAAAATAGAAAATTTGTTTAAAAAAAAAAAAACATTTCTTAAAACCTTTATAGGGCAAGTTTGCGTCTTTGATCACTTGTATACCCCTTACAAATGGAGTCCCTCAGTGAGGTCTAGAAGCATAAGATCTATATCCAGCAATTTATCAAAGATCCTGCTACATCGCTGTATGTGATTTTGGCATTTGACCAATTAGATGAGCCCTGGAATGATATATTACCTGCTGGAAATGAAGTTGAAAAAGGTAACAGGTTAAGAAAATAGTTAAAAAGCTAATTGAAAAGATGAAAAGTAAAGCTAAAAAGTTAATGAGCCTTCTTAACAATTATATTTAGGTTAATAAACTAAAAAATGTCAGTGCCAGTATCACCATTAATGCCTCTAAGGTGATGTTGGACCAAAAAAGATGTGTTTCTTTCACTCTCATTGTTTTTCATGAATTTCTTCTAGAAGCACTTATTTTTGTTATTTTTCTAAATATATTCGGGCAAATTGCTGTTTCTTGTTATTACATTGACCTTAATTTCCGCCATTAAAATATCCATATTTTTTTAATGTTACAGAAATAATAAGGTCTTGGTCTGGATTCCAAAAACACTATTGGCTTGAAATTTGGATTTACAAATTATTTCACTGAGTGTCAAGCAAAGGTTTAAAATTAGTGTTGTTGTTTTTTTTCCGTTATCTTATGCAGGTCAGTTTCTTATATGTTGATTTTACTAACAGCTGTTAGAGAGGAGAAAACTGCATCAGACCCTTAAAGTCGTAGGGAAATCATATTTAAATGTCAAATTATTCTGGCTTAAACGTGTATATAAATGTTCTCTTTATCAGACAATATTGTCCCAAAATTAAGAACATTTCTATTTAAAAAGTAATTCCTTTCTTAAAATCTGTTTTGTTTTTTTTTTTGTTATCTTCTGCAGGCCAGTTGGTTCTACGTCAGCCTGAACACCTAAATTCGGCCAATCATATATCAACGATCATCTGTCAATCAAATGTTTTCGGTCATAGCATCTTGATTCATCTGTCGCAGCTGATATACGCAACGGTTGAAACCAGAATCCTTTCCTTTCCCATTGAGTTGCGTCCCAGTGTCCACGGGGATGGACGTCTGTGTCTTCGGCAGGCGTAGAGCTAACAGAACTGGCAGCGTTGCGAGGCGAGGGCTCAAACATGTACGGCTGGAAGCCTTCTACACCAAACCAAGCTTCTGCCGCCCTGGCGTCCTCTTCCACAACATCTTCGTCCCCGCTTTCCTCCTCTAAATAAAAAATGGATGACGGAGGAGACTCATCCACGACCTCCGACACTAAACTCTCCTCCTCTTGCATGTTTCCGCTGTCCATAGCGTCCCTTGACAGCGTCGTTTCTAAGTCACCAATGTAGTGCTACTTGGTCCCAATGGAATTTCCCATTGGGAACCTGCTAGCACTAAGTTGCTAACTGGTTAGCAAGATGCTTCCGACAAACCGGCCACAACCAAACTTGCTTGCGAACCTTCCGCCACAACAATCCCGCCCCCTTGATAATCGACCAATCACATTCTCTGTATTCACTGGTGTAAAGTCAGGCACCCCTGGGAGAATTCGGAAATGCAACGGTTGGAACAGCTGCTTCCCTACGACTTTAAAAAAAACTAAAACACCTGAGTTAAACTGAGAAGGGAGGGCTGGGTGTTACTAACAGTTATCTAGAGGATAAACTAAATATAGTGTTGCACCGATGCCATTTTCTGGCCCCGATACCCGATACCTGGCTGTGCAATATCAGCCGATACCGATACCATCTGTTTGAAATTAATGTGTGTGTGTATATATGAAGAACTGCACACTACTTGGATGTAAAATAATTTCCATCATGGCTTCATGTCAAGCTGCCTCCTTCCTTTGTGAAGCAGCAAAAAGACTAAAACAAGTGAATCCAGTAGAACTTTTTATTCCCTACCTGGAATGGGTGACAATAGTTGAAGAAACTTTTGGCTCTCAAAATGGTATCAGTGCCCTATTTGTTGGTACTCAACGATACCGATACCACCATTTTAGTGCTGGATCGGGGCCCCGCCTGATACTGGTATCAGTATCGGTGCAACACTAGTAAAATACATCGATAATTAAGAAAGGATCTAAACCTGCAGGAATGAGCCTCTACAGCAAGAATGAACGGTTTATAAGGAACAATTATATAAGGCAAGACATTTCGAACATAATGAGCAGAAATGGGGCTTGATGATATGAACTTATAGCATGATATATTTTATAATATGAATTAATTTCAATATGGATATATACAAGATTAAAGCTTTACAAAGTCTAACAGAAATGGCCTCAACAGATGCCTGTACCAACGTATGATATTAGAAAATGTTTATTTAAAAAAAACACATAAGAGTTACATACACAAACCAAGAACATCAGTCAGTGACACGTAATATAATTGTGGACACTGATACATGCTAAAATCTTGGCATTTAAACTTATTGGATGAAATTACATTGAGATATGTATTTTATGTCTCAAAAACAAGTGAAACTCTAAACACAAAGAGGATTTTATTCACATCAACGGGTCAATCAAGCGGAAATTCAGTTTGGGAGATTTCACTGTAAGGCCTGACCGATGCTCTCTGAAGATGAGAATTTGAACAAGTACTCCGACAAAATCCTCAATAAACAAGCTTTGCTTTACAAATCTCTTCAAATGCTCCCGATTTTACAAACTTTGATTCTAATTCATATGTGAGTCACTTTGAGATTGGTTTTACCAACCTGATGGAAGACGCCCAGAAAGCTGATACTTCACAGTTCCTGATTCCTCATCGCGCTCGCCGCCTTCTAGGTTTCTCCATCTGTTTGCTCCATCTCTGTTGGTTTTTCTCTCCTTGACACATTGCTTTAGTGACTGAGGTGTATTTAAGCTTTTTTAGAGAAATCAGAGGTTTGTCTGTATTTAATGGGCCTTCAGGGTTCTACTGGCCTGTTCAAACATATTCTGCCAGCAGGTTTCTACATTTGAAGTTAATTTAGGCGTTAATAAACTGTTTCAGAGGAGTGATCATAGCGCTCTGCATCAGCAGTGCTGTGTCCGTCTCTAGACGCTTGTTACGGCCTCCCTCCCGTTTCTGGGGAGAGAGGGGAGTAACTGGACAGCCACAAAAAAAATTCAAAAACCAAGTGAATGTTAGAAAATAAAACAAGGGATTTATTGGTTAAAGAAAAAATCCCCAGCAACTCATACAAATGGTGGGGGAGAAAGGGACGACTAGGCGGTGCCAAATCAAAGAAAACAATAAAACAAAAACAGGGCCTACCTACAGTCTAAGCTAAATAAAACAAATGAAACAAAAAACCCTGCTAACCTAATCCAACAAAAAGATTCACCAAAACTTTACATGGGTGGCATCCACCTACTTACCTAGTGTGTTTAACAGAAAGTCTCCTACGTGATGAAATGTACAGGGTACCCCGACCTTACCTTGTCCACTAACTCCCACCACAGACCATTAAACACACAGAACAGAACATGCAGCAAGCAAGCCAAGGGAGGGAGGATTGATTCTCTCCAAGGGTGGAGAGAATCAATCAAGGGAAGATAGATCCCAGCTTCTTCTACCTGTGTAGAAGCAAAGGGAAGGGGGGAGGGGAAAGAAAAACAAACAGCCTGGCAGGCATGTAACAACGCTGCAGGACCTTTTGGGCGCCTTGATGCACGTCAACCATTGACTTTGCATGTAAACTAGCTGCTCCCGCTGCCTCTGGCGGTCTGAACATAGCGGGAGTGTCGGTGTCCATCTTGGTTGTGTTTTCTGATGGGGAGCTCTAATGAAGCCGTTGTTTCTTTTGTTTCTGCAGACGAGCATAAAGGAAGGATTGTTACTCAAACAGACAAGCTCCTTCCAGAGGTGGAAGAAGCGCTACTTCAAGCTGAGAGGCCGAACTCTTTACTACGCCAAAGATGCCAAGGTAGCTCCACCACCTATTTACCCTCTGGGATGTAGAATAACCAGCAGATCTCTTATTTTAGACAGAAACACCAAACTGCTTTTAAAGGAGAACCTTTTTTGTTTTTGCAGACAGTTTTTATTCTGGTCAAACTTATACTAAGTATTTTTAGGAAATCAGAGAGTGAAATATAGATTCACTACCTGTTATTCTGGACAGGTTTGTTCTTATATTTGTTTCCTTCAAACGAGAGACCGTGGTTTCCTTATGAGTAGTGTTTGACTTGCCTACTAGCTGTATTAATTTAACTACAACTATTATCAAAAATACTCACACTACAGACACCTTTATTAAAACTTGTTTTAAAGGATGACACCTAAAACATATTTTCTTAACCGAATAATGAAAAACAAGATGAAATTACTGGAGGGATATAAAATGCTATAAAGTAAATGTAATTCTAGCTATTAAGGCCCAATCCTCCTGAGTGTAAGGAGGCGGCTAACTTTAGCTGGATTTCTCACGTGAATCTGGTGGAGATTCACAGTCTGCAGCGAGAAACGCCTGGAGTCGTGATAAAATCCACACCGGAAAGAACAGAGTGGGACAGAACGCTTTGCAGCGTTCGTGGAGTAACTGTAACCAACAGACTGTAACGAACTTGGTGACATCTGAAAGGAGCCTGGCCTGAACTCACTGCAAAGGTAAGCATCTTTAAATGTTACATCCTGAGCTGAAAGGAATATTAAAAGGCTGCGGTGTTAATGCTAATATTAGAGAAGCAGGTGATATCGACAATAGATCTATCTGAAACTATTTACTATCCTGATGTCCTTTGCACCCTTTAGGTCAAGGAAAAGTCCGGTCAGTGAGGAATAATCAATGGATCATTATTTATACCTAAAACTAAAACGTTCGCGTTGATTTAATGAATTTATTGTTTATCAGTAAAAGAATTAAAAAATAATAATTTTCGTTGCAATCACTGAGTCTGGGAGCGGCCATCTTTGCCCAAATATAGTAGCCCCTCCCTCCTGCCATCTTCCAGCAGTGACGTCACGGTGCGGTAAGCCTAGCGCCATTCTCCCCGCTTTACAAGCTAAATCAATGGGAACTACTAGACACATCTGCAATCAACAACAATTATTGAAGATTTCCAGAGGACTTCACCATTGAAATTCACCAGAGCTATAGTGAAACTGACAATGCCCACGTGCATGGCAGCTGGATGCTGGAATACATCGGGTAAAAGTGAAAAAAAGAGTTATTCCACCTTTCTGATTCCTGATCCTCCACGGACGGGTTGGTCGTTGGATCGCCAACTTGAAGAGGGAGGATTTGCCATCGAACTTCTGGCCAGAGAAAAAACCCGTAATATGTAGCCAACATTTGGAAGAAGAATGTTTTCAAGATGACTTGGATAATAGCGCGTTGTGACAAACACCAGATACAGCACTGGGACTTGATCAACAGCCGATACCGCACCGTGACAATGTCACTAACCAGTAGGTGGCAGTAGAGTTCTTTGACAAACATGGACGCCTCCAGTAAAGCACATTCACATGAAAATTACTCTGAATTAAAAACACTGATCATTTATTGAACAGGATGGAATAATTTCAGATTTAAAGAACTTTCAGAAGTTTGGATTCTGAATATGACCGGATTTTCCTTTAAATACTGGTCATTTTACACTTCAGCTGACATACAGCCATACACTAGATCTCATCTCCATTTAGCCTTTGAGCTACTAAACAACTGTCTGGACCCAAAATGATGACTACTCAAGTTGGTTGCACTAACTCCTCCTTTTCTGGATGATTTTTGAAGGATTATTCAGTTTAGTTTTGGATGCTGTGCAGCTGAAAAGGCTTCATTACTTCCTTCACCTTTGGAGAGCCATAATGGCTTTATGCTGATGAAGATTCTCATTCATCCAGGTCATAGTCATTCCGTAAAAGTAAAAAAAAAACAAAAAAACAATCCACTGGACTTGGTTTCCAAGATTTGAAGACGGTTCGCTTCCTCTCCAGGAAGCTTTCTCAATTCAAATGTCTGGATCCGCAGTGAGTTTGAGTCTTTATATAGGGATAGACGGATGGACGGATGGATGGATAGATGTTTCAGTATCTATAACAACCCAAACACACAGGATTTCAGAATCAGACATCCCCAGTTATTTATTTCATAAACTTACCAGATCTGAACGTCCTGTTAAAAAACTTCACACCCATGAGTAGAGGTAATGCAGCCTGATGATATTTACACCGCATCAGATAACGTTCCGTAACGCAATAGTTACTTTTACTAGTAACAAGTTACTTTTATTGTGGAGTAACTCAGTTAGTAACTCAGTTACTTTTTGGGAGAAGTAACTAGTAACTATAACTAATTACTTTTTCAAAGTAACGTGCCCAACACTCTCAATCACCCGCAAAACGGGAGGTGGCAGGAGGTGATGAGCTCTGCTATACTTCCATACTGCAGAGGACCTACTGCGCATGTAGAACTTTTAACCAGAGTCAATGGGCAAAGATTTTTGCGCCCTAGGGCGGAAATACGCCACCAATCGGATGAAAAATGGAATTACGCTTTACTGGTCATTAAAGATGAAATATTTATCTTGCACATCTAAAAATACATATAAGAAAATAGACATATATATTTTTTCTGTCTTAATCATGGTCATTGGTTGGGTGGAGCGGCACCCTAGCGCCCTCTACTGGCCAGCCACCACTGCTGTGAACCATTACAATACTGACCGCTACAGAAGATCCTCATTGCCCTCATCCATCACCATCTACTATTACATCTTAACTTTTTATAACTTTTCGTTTACCTTTCAATTTAAAAAGTATTTTTAAATGAAACGGAGTAATCCTCTAACGAGGGGTTTAAAAACCCGAAAATAACCTAAAGAGGTAATAATTCTAGTCATTCCGTAAAAATTCAAAAAATATCCACTGGACTTGGTTTTCAAGATTTGAAGACGTTTCTCCACCTCTCCAGGAAGCTTTCTCAATTCAAATGTCTGGATCCGCAGTGAGTTTGAGTCTTATATGGACAAGGCCTTGTATTGCTTGGAAACATGCAAATGGTAACGGATGAATGGGTCGTTTGGTTCCATCGTTAGCCTGTAATATCTGAACCTGTCTATGATTCTAGGAGTTGGTCGTTAAAGGGGGGATTGCCGTTAAGGGGGGGATTGTCTCCTGTAATACCTGAAACCTGTCTATGATTGTTAAGGGTCGGTCGTTAAGGAGGTATTGTTCGCCGGCTGGAGCGGGTAGGTCCCTCGTTCCTCTGTGATGGGGTGGGGCGTTTGGTGATATCTGGAAGGGATCATGTCTATGATTGAGTTGTATGTTTTTGGAAGCTGGAATCTGAGGCCACCACCTCTGTTTAAAGTTGGTTTTTCTCTCTTAACATAGATGGCTTAATGACTATGACCTGGATGACTGAGAACCTTCATCAGCAATTCTAGTAATAATATTTTTCCTCTGTCTTTCTTGTCAGACACTGAATTCTGGACCACAGAACGCAGAGGAAGAGACCACATCTCAGTTAACAGATTCAACATTTCTTTCTCTGCTGCAAAGAACTAAAGTGACGTCAGCTGAGCTGCCCCACAGCCTGACGTCCCAGAATCTCCTAAAATGCTGGCAAACGCTAAACTTTCTATGGATTTTTCAATTCTGGGTGTATACATAGAATATTCATAACAAGTCCAGAACTTCTGTCCAACGACAGCCTAAGTTCTGCATAACGCACAGCAGCATAATGCCCATGAAATCCCCAGCAGCAGCTGCCTCGTGCTACGTTCAGACAGCATGCAGCAGAAGCAGCTGGTTTACATGCAGTCAATGGTTGACACGCATCAAGGCGCAGCAACAGGCCCTGCAGCGTCTAGAGCAGCAGGAACAGCGCATCATGAGCTTCTGAGCATCTGAGGCGCACAACATTACATCTAGTTCACTGCACTAGTACATTACACCAGTACACTACATCTAGTACAGTACACCTAGCACACTACACTAGTACACTACACTAGTACATTACACCTAGTACACTACATCTAGTACAGTACACCTAGCACACTACACTAGTACACTACACTAGTACAGTACACCTAGCACACTACACTAGTACACTACACTAGTACATTACACCTAGTACACTACATCTAGTACAGTACACCTAGCACACTACACTAGTACACTACACTAGTACATTACACCTAGTACACTACATCTAGTACAGTACACCTAGTACACTACACTAGTACACTACACTAGTACACTACACCTAGTACACTACATCTAGTACAGTACACCAAGTACACTACACTAGTACACTACACCTAGTACACTACATCTAGTACACTACATCTAGTACAGTACACCAAGTACACTACACTAGTACACTACACCTAGTACACTACATCTAGTACAGTACCCCTAGTATACTACACTAGTACACTACACTAGTACACTACACCCAGTACACTATACCTAGTACACTACACTTAGTACACTACATCTAGCACAGTTCACCTAGTACAATACAATAGTACACTACACCTAGTACAGTACTTCTAGTGCACTACATCTAGTACACTACAATAGTACACTACACCTAGTACCCTACACTAGTACAGTACAACTAGTACACTACACTAGTACACTACATCTAGTAAAGTAGACCTAGTACACTACACCTAGTACACTACATCTAGTACACTACATCTAGTACAGTACACCTAGTACACTACACTAGTACACTACACTAGTACACTACATCTATTACAGTACACCTAGTACACTACACTAGTACACTACACCTAGTAAACTACACTAGTACACTACACCTAGTACATTACACCTAGTACACTACTTCTAGTGCACTACACCTAGTACATTACACCTAGTACACTACATCTAGTACACTACAATAGTACACTACACCTAGTACACTACATCTAACACAGTACTTCTAGTGCACTACATCTAGTACACTACGCTAGTACACTACAATAGTACACTACACCTAGTACCCTACACTAGTACAGTACACCTAGTACACCATACTAGTACACTACACTAGTACCCTACGCCTAGTACACTACACTTAGTACAGTACATTTAGTACACCACATCTAGTACACTACACCTAGTACACTACACTAGTACACTACACTAGTACACTACACCCAGTACACTACACCTAGTACACTACACTTAGTACACTACATCTAGCACAGTTCACCTAGTAAAATACAATAGTACACTACATCTAGTAAAGTACACCAAGTACACTACACTAGTACACTGCACCTAGTACACTACATCTAGTACAGTACCCCTAGTACATTACACTAGTACACTACACTAGTACACTACACCCAGTACACTACACCTAGTACACTACACTTAGTACACTACACCCAGTACACTACACCTAGTACACTACACTTAGTACACTACATCTAGCACAGTTCACCTAGTACAATATAATAGTACACTACACCTAGTACACTACTTCTAGTGCACTACATCTAGTACACTACAATAGTACACTACACCTAGTACCCTACACTAGTACAGTACACCTAGTACACTACACTAGTACACTACATCTAGTAAAGTAGACCTAGTACACTACACCTAGTACACTACATCTAGTACACTACATCTAGTACAGTACACCTAGTACACTACACTAGTACACTACACTAGTACACTACATCTAGTACAGTACACCTAGTACACTACACTAGTACACTACACCTAGTAAACTACACTAGTACACTACACCTAGTACATTACACCTAGTACACTACTTCTAGTGCACTACATCTAGTACACTACAATAGTACATTACACCTAGTACACTACATCTAACACACTACTTCTAGTGCACTACATCTAGTACACTACACTAGTACACTACAATAGTACACTACACCTAGTACCCTACACTAGTACAGTACACCTAGTACACCACACTAGTACACTACACTAGTACCCTACGCCTAGTACACCACACTTAGTACAGTACATTAAGTACACCACATCTAGTACACTACACCTAGTACACAACACCTAGTACACTACACTAGTACACTACAACTAGTACACTACAGTTAGTACACTACACTAGTACACTATCCCTAGTACACTACACTAGTACAGTACATTTAGTACACCACATCTAGTTCACTACATCTAGTACACTACACCTAGTGCACTACATCTAGTACACTACATCTAGTACACTACACCCAGTACACTGCCTCTAATACACTACCACTAGTACACTACACCTAGTACACTACACTAGTACACTACACCTAGTACACTACACTAGTACAGTACATTTAGTACACTACACTAGTACCCTACGCCTAGTACACTACACTTAGTACAGTACATTAAGTACACCACATCTAGTTCACTACACCTAGTACACTACACTAGTACACTGCACTAGTACACTACACCTAGTACACTACACTAGTACACTACACTAGTACACTAACCCTAGTACACTACACTAGTACAGTACATTTAGTACACCACATCTAGTACACTATACCTAGTACACTACAGTTAGTACACTACACTAGTACACTACCCCAAGTACACTACACTAGTACAATACATTTAGTACACCACATCTAGTTCACTACATCTAGTACACTACACCTAGTGCACTAAATCTAGTACACTACATCTAGTACACTACACCCAGTACACTACCTCTAATACACTACCACTAGTACACTACACCTAGTACACTACATCTAGTACACTACATCTAGTACACTATACTAGTACAGTACATTTAGTACACCACATCTAGTTCACTACATCTAGTACAGTATATTTAGTACACCACATCTAGTTCACTACATTTAGTACACTACACCTAGTGCACTACATCTAGTACACTACACCCAGTACACTACCTCTAATACACCACAACTAGTACACTACACCTAGTACACTACACTAGTACAGTGCATTTAGTACACCACATCTAGTCCACTACATCTAGTACACTACTTCTAGTACACTACATCTAGTGCACTACACTAGTACAGTACATTTAGTACACCACATCTAGTTCACTACATCTAGTACACTACTTCTAGTACACTACATCTAGTGCACTACACTAGTACAGTACATTTAGTACACCACATCTAGTTCACTACCTCTAATACACTACCACTAGTACACTACATCTGGTGCACTACATCTAGTACACTACACCCAGTACACTACCTCTAATACACCACATCTAGTCCACTACATCTAGTACACTACTTCTAGTACACTACATCTAGTGCACTACACTAGTACAGTACATTAGTACACCACATCTAGTTCACTACCTCTAATACACTACCACTAGTACACTACATCTGGTACACTACACCTAGTACACTACCTCAAATACTCTACCATTAGTACACTACTTTCATTAGGCTCATAAATGTTTTTTTATAAATCTGATGTAATGTTCTAATCTTGAAATGCTGTGTTTGTATCATCTGTACGTTGAAATTCACCACGATGAACAAAAATAAAGGCTTGAAATCTTCAGTCTGCATGTAATTAATCTGTAATCTGTCTAATCTACTGAATAGCATTAAGGCTAAGAGTTAAAGCAGTCGTTTAGATAAAGGGTTGACAAAAGAAAAAGTTCAGTTACTTTCTGCTTAAGGACTTAGGTGTGTCACAACAATCTGCACCGATGGCTGGTGGGTTTTATTGTGAAGTATAAGCTGGTAGTACTCTAAGCTGTGCAACATATAGAGAGGCTCTAGCTACTCCTACGAAGCTTTGCTTAGAGCCTAAAAGGCTCTGTAGTATTCACACTTTTTAACCTTTCTCTCCTTTCTGTTTTCTAACCTAACTGCCATTCTCTGAAACACGTGCCCGCCTCTGTATTCGCACGTGCACTAGTCCGGCAGCGCTTTGGCACGCTGGCAGGAGCGGGCGCTGCGCCGGGTGTCCAGGAGCCGCGTGTGCTGGAGACTTCTGTCCGTGTGCTGGACGGGCGCACGGCGCTCCCCCCCACCTCTGGGTGCCAGTGGATCTGAGGAGGGCCTAGTGAGAATCCGGGTCAGCACAGCGAAGCCTGGGGCCCAGTTTAACAATATACAGTGGTTCCTCCTTCATGCCATGTGGCTACAGGGTCCGGTCCCTGTGCTTTCTCTGTATGCCATGAAGGTTCTGTATATCGTCATTAAGCCCAGATTGGGCCCCAAACGGGTTTAGAGAAGGTAGAGCTTTAACACAGGTTAGCTGGACTAAGCTGTTGTTGAGAGAAGAGTTTGGCTTTCTCTGACTCTAAGCAGTGACCTGATCTGATCTACGTCCCCATGATCACCTGAGACCAAAATAAAACAACTCATTTCCAACGGTTACGCAATCCTTTCTCCAACACTCAGACCTCGTGTCATTTCCTTTTACAAACATGAAAAATAGGACAATTAACTACAGCTATTATGCTTTTAAATAGACTAAAGCTTAACCCCTTGAAGCCTGAATTGATATACATGGAAATATAAAAAGACTTTTTGTTCCTGTTTTGCCCTTCAATGGGATGCCAAATTAAAACAGTTAATGTTACTCAATAAAAAGAAAGGAAGGTAAATATATTTTGTAGCAGCAGTTATAACTGCATAATAACACACTTTGACTGGCACTGAGGTGATGCAAAAACTCTATGGCGGCTGTTTGCCTACACTGCAAAAATGTTCTGAAAAATGTCTTAAAATAAGTGTTTTTACCCTTAATATGACTAGGAAAATAAGATGATCATCCAAAGGAATGAGCATTTTTACCCTTAAAACAAGATAATTACATATTATGGACCTGAAATAAGCAGTTGATTTGTTTTTATTTATTTTTTCTCATTCTCTCTTCTCACCTGCTCAATTCAAGAAAAAAATGCTGTTATTTTAAGAGAAAATGTCTAACTTAGATTTACATTTTTCGCAGTGTAATACAAGTGGTTTGTTGCTTATTAGCAACATCAGGCATTAACGGGTTAAATGTAGAATGCTTCTTTATCAGGGTTCCTGTGGATCCTTAAAAAGTCTTGAAAGGCATTGAATTCTTCAATATAAAACTAAGGCCTTAATTGTTATTAAAAGGTCTTAAATCAGTCTTTCATGGGTCTTAAAATTGTTACCATGTCATATGAAGGATTTTAGTTTAAACATTGAAATAGTTTACAATATTTGTATTTATTTTTTTACATTTACCAGGAATCAAAGCAGTGGAGTCACACGTGCGAAGCGTGAAAAACCAAGTGTCAAATTCTAGTGAACCAAAAACAGCAGGTATTTATGCGATAAATGCTGAAAAAATGGGATTTCCTTTAATTCAGTTTGATCTGGTTCCCAGATACACGTAGCTGAATTACTGTCCGTAGTTGAAGCGCCTGCACTACCTGGCAAAATGTGTTTAATCCCAAAAACATTTCCACATGTCCCAACAGTCCCGACTGGAATCTAAAAGGGACAACCACAAATTAGGGTGATGGCATGGAGGCCTTCAGACCTCAGGGGATTGGAGCTTAAAATAATAAATTATCATAGAATTTGTGAAGCAAAATCAAAAGATTAAGAAGTATTTTTTTAATCGCATATATTTGAGACAAATGTCACGTGGAAAAATACAATTGTTTAATTTATTATTATTCTAATCAGTGTATAATTAAAATGACCACTGTTGGTCCGTGAAATCAGCAGCCATGTTTTTATTCACAGAATTAAAACAAATAGAGAAAAAAACAAAAATGAATCTGATTGTCTTGTTTCCATGTTGATCAGAATAAAATCGATTAAACTAAAAACAAACAAGCAGAGCAGAACATGCAGAACTCCTCCTCTAGACCAGAGGTCACCAACCGTGGGTACCAAGGGGCCCTCAGGGGCCCTAATGGGGGTGTGTGTGTGTGTGTGTGTGTGTGTGTGGGGGGGTGCAGGGGGGCACAGCATCTTCTGAAAACAGCACAACTCAACAGTTCACTAAGACTGAGATTTAGATTTTATTCTGCTGCTCTTCTTTTTTAATCATTTATAGAGAATTTCATAATTTCATTCATACAGAATATTTATAAAAGTTTCACAATGACAATATAAAGAAAATTAGGGGTTAAAAAGAAAGAATAAAACTGTGCTTATTATGTATGAAGTTAATATGAACACTGATCCCCCCTCCCTTAAACATAGCTGGTGGAATCCACTCAAACCAGGCTGATAAACCAGGAGGTGACAGATGCTGCGTTTCAGAGAATATCCAAACTTTCCCGTTTGAACAATGAAGGAATTTTAAAGAAGCACAATAAACAGCAGCTTAGTTCCTTCTGTATAGATGTAATTAATGTCCACTGTCCTACATGTCCACCCACTCTGGTGTCTCCTAGATGGCTTGGCTGGCTGAGCTGCCCCACAGTAATAATCTAACCTCCTCGCTGATCCATCATGGAGGCTCCATCTCAGCAGCTCTGCAGCTCCTCCTCTGCTCCTCCTCCTCATTAGACTGAATAGCACATCACAGAATCTTAATCCATCCATGGCGTTCGATCGGCCCGTGGCTGAACCAGGCCAGAACCCTGTTGGCGTTGTTCCGATCGGGACGAGTGACTTGAAGGAAAGGAGCCTAGCTCAGGCTGCTGCTGAGATGTTGAGCTGGGGAGCGGATTTATGGATAATAAACGCTCTGCTTATGTCCACCTGTCATCCAGCTGTCATTACAACTTCATGCAAACTTCTTTCTATGACGAGTAGAGCTGCTGGTCAGATGGTTGCAGCTATCTAAGAGACATATTCAGTTCTATTCAGTTTATTTCTATAGCTCCAGTTTATTTCTATAGCTCCAATTCACATCATGTCATCTCAGGTCACTTTCCAGTTCAACCAGATCATCCAGTCAGATTGATCCAAAGTTTTCTATCTAAGGAAAACCAGCTGATTGCATCGACTCATTGACTCTTCAGCAATCCCTCACACTAAGCATGCTTGTAGCGACAGTGGAGAGGAAAAACTCCCTTTGAACAGGAAGAAACCTCCAGCAGAACCAGGCTCAGTGTGAGCGGCCATCTGCTGAGGCCGACTGGGGTTCAAGGAGACAGAAGCATACATAGAAAAAGAAGCATAGATACAAAAGGCAACTGTCAATCAGCTCCACAGGCGGCCCCGTCCAGGAAACACACAGCCAGGCAGACGAGCTCCGAGCCAGCTCCCATGAGGATGAAGAGAGCACATCCAGTTAGTCACAGTCAGAGAAACAGGACTACACTGGAAAACAGGCCGAGCTCCAACATCTAGAAACAAAGGTGTTGATGGCAGCAGCACAGCTGATATTTCTCTCCAGGATGGAGTCACAGCCAAACAGGAACAGACCAGATGAAGCTACTATGAGAAAAAGCAGAGAGAGCAGAACGTTAGAGATGTTTTCCACCTTGACTGGCAGCCATATGCAAAAGTGCTGATGCAGGCGTCCACAGAGTAGCTGCTGGCTGGGGTTCCACTTCCTCCATTCTGGCCTGGAGAGAGGGCTGTTGCCTGTGCATTTCCTCTGACAGCAGCTCCCTCCTCCTCCATGCAGGCGGAGGGTATCCCGTTGACAGCTTCGGTTCTTGGCCGGCAGCCCGTTTGGCTCAGCGGCGTGCCTCACACATCACAGCACGGCGAGGATGTCATCTTCCTGTTTGTAGACGCTAGCTCTGCTCTACGTCTGGAGCTTCTCCAGCTCCTCTAGTAAACACGTGAAACGAAGCAGCGCAGTTTCCACCATCATCAGAGAAACACAACGACAGAGAGGGCAGCTCTAGGGACACAAACCGACCCCAAAACATTCCCGGCACCGGGAGCCGACCGTGGAGGATAAAGAAATCCAGCAAATTCTAATTATTCCTCATTTTTCAAGATTAATTTACTTTGTGTCAAAAAGATTAAGTTTAGATATTTAACATTTGTAATTACTTAAAGCTAATTAAAGAACACCTAAAACATCCATACATATCGACCTATAAAGTTATTAAGTGGTTTTAGTTTTAACCAGCTTTTTATTCTATTACCTTTACATTTTCATAACAGATTTATGAAAACGAATGTGTAATTCCAGGCCGATGTGCGCCGGCGTTTAGCTGCGGTGATAACGGCTGTAGAAGCTCTTTGCTGATCAACCTGACCCGACTGGAAGGGAGAAACGTAGAAAACTTTAAACAGTTTAAACACTTTAAATCATTTGAACAGACCTCAGGGCGATGATGAATAATGCATAATAGCCTTAATAAATCATTGATAATCACACGATCAAAGGTATCAATGGTAAAACAAAATCTGAATCTGAGAAACTTTAAAAAAAGCTTTAAAAATAATTCAGTTAATCCTTTAATCCCCGTGATTGATTTGAGACGGATTATTCTGTTAGATTATTACAGTTTACTGTAGCATCCATCATCCATCCATCATCCATCCATCCATCATCCATCCATCCATCATCCATCCATCATCCATCCATCCATCATCCATCCATCATCCATCCATCCATCATCCATCCATCCATCCATCATCCATCATCCATCCATCCATCATCCATCCATCATCCATCCATCCATCATCCATCATCCATCCATCATCCATCCATCATCCATCCATCCATCATCCATCCATCCATCATCCATCCATCCATCCATCATCCATCCATCCATCCATCCATCCATCATCCATCCATCCATCATCCATCCATCATCCATCCATCCATCATCCATCCATCATCCATCCATCATCCATCATCCATCCATCATCCATCCATCATCCATCCATCCATCATCCATCCATCATCCATCCATCCATCATCCATCCATCCATCATCCATCCATCATCCATCCATCCATCATCCATCATCCATCCATCATCCATCCATCATCCATCCATCCATCATCCATCCATCATCCATCCATCCATCATCCATCCATCCATCCATCATCCATCATCCATCCATCATCCATCCATCATCCATCCATCCATCATCCATCCATCCATCATCCATCCATCCATCCATCATCCATCCATCCATCCATCATCCATCCATCATCCATCCATCCATCATCCATCATCCATCCATCCATCATCCATCCATCCATCATCCATCCATCATCCATCCATCCATCATCCATCCATCCATCATCCATCCATCCATCCATCCATCCATCCATCATCCATCCATCCATCATCCATCCATTATCCATCCATCATCCATCCATCCATCATCCATCCATCCATCATCCATCCATCATCCATCCATCCATCCATCATCCATCCATCCATCCATCATCCATCATCCATCCATCCATCATCCATCCATCCATCATCCATCCATCATCCATCCATCCATCATCCATCCATCATCCATCCATCATCCATCATCCATCCATCATCCATCCATCATCCATCCATCCATCATCCATCCATCATCCATCCATCCATCATCCATCCATCCATCATCCATCCATCATCCATCCATCCATCATCCATCATCCATCCATCATCCATCCATCATCCATCCATCCATCATCCATCCATCATCCATCCATCCATCATCCATCCATCCATCCATCATCCATCATCCATCCATCATCCATCCATCATCCATCCATCCATCATCCATCCATCCATCATCCATCCATCCATCCATCATCCATCCATCCATCCATCATCCATCCATCATCCATCCATCCATCATCCATCATCCATCCATCCATCATCCATCCATCCATCATCCATCCATCATCCATCCATCCATCATCCATCCATCCATCATCCATCCATCCATCCATCCATCCATCCATCCATCCATCCATCCATCCATCCATTATCCATCCATCATCCATCCATCCATCATCCATCCATCCATCATCCATCCATCCATCATCCATCCATCCATCCATCATCCATCCTTCATCCATCCATCATCCATCCATCCATCATCCATCCATTATCCATCCATCATCCATCCATCCATCATCCATCATCCATCCATCCATCATCCATCCATCATCCATCCATCCATCCATCATCCATCCATCATCCATCCATCATCCATCCATCCATCATCCATCCATCATCCATCCATCCATCATCCATCCATCATCCATCCATCCATCATCCATCCATCCATCCATCATCCATCCATCATCCATCATCCATCCATCCATCCATCATCCATCCATCCATCATCCATCCATCATCCATCATCCATCATCCATCATCCATCCATCCATCCATCATCCATCCATCATCCATCCATCATCCATCCATCCATCATCCATCATCCATCATCCATCCATCATCCATCCATCCATCATCCATCCATCCATCATCCATCATCCATCCATCATCCATCCATCCATCATCCATCCATCCATCATCCATCCATCATCCATCATCCATCCATCATCCATCCATCCATCATCCATCATCCATCCATCATCCATCCATCATCCATCCATCCATCATCCATCCATCATCCATCCATCCATCATCCATCATCCATCCATCATCAATCCATCCATCATCCATCATCCATCCATCATCCATCCATCATCCATCCATCCATCATCCATCCATTCATCATCCATCCATCATCCATCCATCCATCATCCATCATCCATCATCCATCCATCATCCATCCATCCATCATCCATCCATCATCCATCCATCCATCATCCATCCATCATCCATCCATCATCCATCCATCCATCATCCATCCATCATCCATCCATCCCTCATCCATCCATCCATCCATCCATCATCCATCCATCATCCATCCATCCATCATCCATCCATCATCCATCCATCCATCATCCATCCATCCATCATCCATCCATCATCCATCCATCCATCATCCATCCATCATCCATCCATCCATCATCCATCCATCCATCATCCATTCATCATCCATCCATCCATCATCCATCCATCATCCATCCATCCATCATCCATCCATCCATCCATCCATCATCCATCCATCCATCCATCATCCATCCATCCATCATCCATCCATTATCCATCCATCATCCATCCATCCATTATCCATCCATCCATCATCCATTATCCATCCATCATCCATCCATCCATCATCCATCCATCCATCATCCATCCATCATCCATCCATCCATCATCCATCCTTCATCCATCCATCATCCATCCATCATCCATCCATCATTCATCCTTCATCCATCCATCATCCATCCATCATCCATCCATCCATCCATCATCCATCCATCCATCATCCATCCATCATCCATCCATCCATCCATCCATCATCCATCCATCATCCATCCATCCATCCATCCATCATCCATCCATCCATCATCCATCCATCCATCATCCATCCATTATCCATCCATCATCCATCCATCCATCATCCATCCATCATCCATCCATCCATCCATCATCCATCCTTCATCCATCCATCATCCATCCATCATCCATCCATCATCCATCCATCCATCCTTCATCCATCCATCCTTCATCCATCCATTATCCATCCATCCATCATCCATCCATCCATCATCCATCCATCATCCATCCATCCATCCATCATCCATCCTTCATCCATCCATCATCCATCCATCATCCATCCATCCATCCTTCATCCATCCATCCTTCATCCATCCATCCATCATCCATCCATCCATCATCCATCCATCATCCATCCATTATCCATCCATCATCCATCCATCCATCATCCATCCATCATCCATCATCATCCATCATCCATCCATCATCCATCCATCCATCCATCATCCATCCTTCATCCATCCATCATCCATCCTTCATCCATCCATCATCCATCCATCCATCATCCATCCATCCATCCATCATCCATCCATCCATCCATCATCCATCCATCATCCATCCATCCATCATCCATCCATCCATCATCCATCCATCATCCATCCATCCATCCATCATCCATCCTTCATCCATCCATCATCCATCCTTCATCCATCCATCATCCATCCATCCATCATCCATCCATCCATCATCCATCCATCCATCCATCATCCATCCATCATCCATCCATCCATCATCCATCATCCATCCTTCCATCATCCATCCATCCATCATCCATCCATTATCCATCCATCATCCATCCATCCATCATCCATCCATCCATCCATCATCCATCTATCCATCATCCATCCATCATCCATCATCCATCCTTCATCCATCCATCATCCATCCATCATCCATCCATCCATCATCCATCCTTCATCCATCCATCATCCATCCATCATCCATCCATCCTTCATCCATCCATCCATCCATCCATCATCCATCCATCCATCCATCATCCATCCATCCATTTATTATCCATCCATCATCCATCCATCATCCATCCATCCATCCATCATCCATCCTTCATCCATTCATCATCCATCAATCCATCCATCATCCATCCATCCATCATCCATCCATCCATCATCCATCCATTATCAATCCATCATCCATCCATCCATCATCCATCCATCCATCCATCATCCATCCATCCATCCATCATCCATCATCCATCCATCCATCATCCATCCATCCATCCATCATCCATCCTTCATCCATCCATCATCCATCCATCATCCATCCTTCATCCATCCATCATCCATCCATCCATCATCCATCCATCCATCATCCATCCATCCATCATCCATCCATCATCCATCCATCCATCCATCCATCATCCATCCATCCATCATCCATCCATTATCCATCCATCATCCATCCATCCATCATCCATCCATCCATCATCCATCAATCCATCCATCCATCCTTCATCCATCCATCCATCCATCCATCATCCATCCATCATCCATCCAGCATCCATCCAGCATCCATCCACCCATCCATCATCCATCCATCCATCCTTCCATCATCCATCCATCCATCATCCATCAATCCATCCATCCATCCATCCATCAGCCATTCATCCATCCATCCATCCACCATCCATACATCATCCATCCATCATCCATCCATCCATCATCCATCAATCCATCCATCCATCCATCCATCATTCATCAATCCATCCATCCATCCATCCATCATTCATCCACCCATCATCCATCCAGCCATCCATCCATCCATCCATCATCCATCCATCATCCATCCATCATCCATCCATCCATCATCCATTCATCCATCCATCCACCATCCATCCATCCAGCATCCATCCACCCATCCATCCATCCATCCATCATCCATCCTTCCATCATCCATCCATCCATCATCCATCAATCCATCCATCCATCCTTCATCCATCCATCCATCCATCATCCATCCATCATCCATCCAGCATCCATCCACCCATCCATCATCCATCCATCCTTCCATCATCCATCCATCCATCATCCATCAATCCATCCATCCATCCATCCATCCATCAGCCATTCATCCATCCATCCATCCACCATCCATCCATCATCCATCAATCCATCCATCCATCATCCATCCATCATCCATCATCCATCCATCCATCATCCATCCATCCATACATCCATCCATCCATCATTCATCCACCCATCCATCCATCCATCATTCATCAATTCATCCATCCATCCATCATCCATCATCCATCCATCCATCATCCATCATCCATCCATCCATCCATCATCCATCCATCATCCTTCCATCCATCATCCATCCATCCATCCATCATCCATCCATCATTCATCAATCCATCCATCCATCATCCATCCATCCATCATCCTTCCATCCATCATTCATCAATCCATCCATCCATCAACCATCCATCCATCCATCATCCATCCATCATCCATCCATCCATCAATCCATCCATCCATCATCCATCCATCCATCCATCAATCCATCATCCATCCATCCATCATCCATCCATCCATCCATCCATCCATCCATCAACCATCCATCCATCTATCCGTCAAACATCCATCCATCCATCCAGCAATCCATCCATCCATCCATCCATCATCCATCCATCCATCTATCCATCAACCATCCATCCATCCATCCATCATCCATCCATCCATCCATCCATCATCCATCCATCCATCATCCATCCATTATCCATCCATCATCCATCCATCCATCATCCATCCATCCATCAATCCATCCATCCATCCTTCATCCATCCATCCATCCATCCATCATCCATCCATCATCCATCCAGCATCCATCCAGCATCCATCCACCCATCCATCATCCATCCATCCATCCTTCCATCATCCATCCATCCATCATCCATCAATCCATCCATCCATCCATCCATCCATCAGCCATTCATCCATCCATCCATCCACCATCCATACATCATCCATCCATCATCCATCCATCCATCATCCATCAATCCATCCATCCATCCATCCATCATTCATCAATCCATCCATCCATCCATCATTCATCCACCCATCATCCATCCAGCCATCCATCCATCCATCCATCATCCATCCATCATCCATCCATCATCCATCCATCCATCATCCATTCATCCATCCATCCACCATCCATCCATCCAGCATCCATCCACCCATCCATCCATCCATCATCCATCCATCCATCATCCATCCTTCCATCATCCATCCTTCCATCATCCATCCATCCATCATCCATCAATCCATCCATCCTTCATCCATCCATCCATCATCCATCCATCATCCATCCAGCATCCATCCACCCATCCATCATCCATCCATCCTTCCATCATCCATCCATCCATCATCCATCAATCCATCCATCCATCCATCCATCCATCAGCCATTCATCCATCCATCCATCCACCATCCATCCATCATCCATCAATCCATCCATCCATCATCCATCATCCATCCATCATCCATCATCCATCCATCCATCATCCATCCATCCATACATCCATCCATCATTCATCCACCCATCCATCCATCCATCATTCATCAATCCATCCATCCATCATCCATCCATCATCCATCCATCCATCATCCATCATCCATCCATCCATCCATCCATCATCCATCCATCATCCTTCCATCCATCATCCATCATCCATCCATCCATCCATCATCCATCCATCATTCATCAATCCATCCATCCATCATCCATCCATCCATCATCCTTCCATCCATCATTCATCAATCCATCCATCCATCAACCATCCATCCATCCATCATCCATCCATCATCCATCCATCCATCAATCCATCCATCCATCATCCATCCATCCATCCATCAATCCATCCATCCATCCATCCATCCATCATCCATCCATCCATCCATCCATCCATCCATCAACCATCCATCCATCTATCCGTCAAACATCCATCCAGCAATCCATCCATCCATCATCCATCCATCCATCTATCCATCAACCATCCATCCATCCATCCGTCAAACATCCATCCATCCATCCATCATACCCAAACACCTAAGGACAAGTTAAAACATCAATTAACCTCAAATGTTTTTCTTATTTATCTCAAAATGTGTGTCAGGTTCTGTAGCTAAAGCTAAAAATAGAGAAGCTAGAGCAGCGTAGAAGTAGAAGGTGTCTGATTTATATATTGATAATTCAGAATGACAGTACAGTGAGTATATCAGGAAGTATGTCTGTAAACCTCCATTTATGAGGTTCTTTCAGATCCAGAAAGTCCAGACTGGGTAAAATTAAACCTTAGCTGGTTTACATGAGCATTTATAGGATATGCTTTACATCTGCTCTTCTCAATGAAACAAAGTAAAATCTTTAAATATTCCTGAGCCTAACACATCTTATTAAACAGATGTATTTTTAATACAGCAGAAATCTTCATTTCTTTCTATCGTCCATCAAATGCTGTCCTTAATATTTGCCATAAGTGTTGCATTAGCTTCCAAGTTTCCTTTTAAGCTCTGCATCGCTGTGGCCATGAGGTGTGTCTCCCACTGCCTCACCTTTGTCTTCATACAACCATAGGCTGATCTGCAGTAAATAAAGGAAGAGAGCTCATTGTGTTGTTTTCTCTTGTGTTCCTCATCTTCTCTGGATCCTCACCTTCCATCCTCTCCTGGCTGCAGTCCCTGATCTTTGATGAGGTGGACCTATCAGACGCCAGCGTTGCAGAGTCCAGCACAAAGAATGTCAACAACAGCTTCACAGTGAGTGCTCCTTCCTGGCTTTTCATTACTTTAAAAGACATTTCATCCCAGCGCTGCGTGTCCCGAGCCCGTGACATCATCAATGACCCCTCACCCCCCCACCATGGACTGTTCTCCCTGCTGCCCTCTGGGATGCTGCAGCAGCTTCTTCCCCACCGCCATCACACTGAGGAACTGTTTTGTGGAATGGGTTATTTTATTTATAAAAAATTAATAATTCATGTCAGAACTGTAAATATACAGTCATATGTTTATATTAATGGTTTTGATGTATTTTTTACTTTTTTCAAGGCTGAACTTTAAAAATGGAGAGCTGTTCTTGACATAATTTCATTTTGTTTACATTTGTGTACACAAAAAGACAAAATAAATAATAAGTCTAAGACTTAAATGAGAAGTCTGCTCATCAAGGAATAATCAGTGGATCATTATTTAGACCTAAAAATAAAACGTTAGCAATGATTTAATGAATTTAGTGTTAATCAGTAAAGAAATAAAAACAGTCATTTTCATAACAATCACTGAGTCTGTGAGCGGCCATTTTTGCCCAAGTATAGTAGCCCCTCTCACCTGCCATCTTCCAGCAGTGACGTCACGGTGCGGTAAGCCTAGCGCCATTCTCCCCGCTTTACAAGCTAAATCAATGGGAACTACTAGACACATCTGCAATCAACAACAATTATTGAAGATTTCCAGAGGACTTCACCATTGAAATTCACCAGAGCTATAGTGAAACTGACAAAAAGAGTTATTCCACCTTTCTGATTCCTGATCCTCCACGGACGGGTTGGTCGTTGGATCGCCAACTTGAAGAGGGAGGATTTGCCATCGAACTTCTGGCCAGAGAAAAAACCCGTAATATGTAGCCAACATTTGGAAGAAGAATGTTTTCAAGATGACTTGGATAATAGCGCGTTGTGACAAACACCAGATACAGCACTGGGACTTGATCAACAGCCGATACCGCACCGTGACAATGTCACTAACCAGTAGGTGGCAGTAGTGTTCTTTGACAAACATTGATGCCTCCAGTAAAGCACATTCACATGAAAATTACTCTGAATTAAAAACACTGATCATTTATTGAACAGGATGGAATCATTTCAGATTTAAAGAACTTTCAGAAATTTGAATTCTGAATATGAGCTGACTTTTTCTTTAATGCTGACCTTCCCACCAGCCGTGACGACAGTCACAACCAAGTCAACCCTTCTCTAACGTTCTTCCATCTTGGTCCGCTGTTTTCCTCTGGAAGGTTTGGCTCTCTAACATCGCAGTCAGTGGAAACTTTACATAAAACAGCAGCTTCCTTTAAATCCTGTTTGGTTTTCTTAACGATGCCTCAATCACACTATTAAAGTCGTTTCTCTTCCCACTATCACCAACCTCTGATCTGCAGAACATTTATTTTCTCCCTAAGAAAATAGATATTTAACAGCTAAGATGCTAAGCGTTGAAAAGTATTGACGTAGGGAATAAGTAGAATCCTCATCCGCTGATTTTCAGCTACAGTAACCAGGTTTTTAAAAATATAACCTGTGTATCAAAGGTATGACGTCTGTAGATTGGAGCAATGCAGCCAAAACAGCAAACCTCAAAACAAACCTGTCATGGTAAACCCAGTTTGTTTTGTTTTTCTAGAATCTTTGAGAATTTGAAGCCTAAAACCAGGTTCTTCAGATTGGTGTTTAACTGGTTTTAGGTTGTAAAATGTTTCATGCATGATGTGTTTTATCTGCTATTTTAAATCTTGAAGTACTCTGTAGTGTTTAATGCAGTTTACGCAATTTTTCCAACACACTGACTGTAAAGCAAAAGCCTTGATTTACTGTAAAACATGTATTACTATTAAATCTTTTCATGAACTGTATAGAAGCTACAGAAAACAGAGCGTCCTGCCCTGAGCAGTTATAACACGTCAATGAACAAAAGGGACATAAGTAACATAAGTTTCCCACTTTCCTTGGCTGGTCCTTTGCTGCTCCTTGGCTAGTTCTTGGCTGGTCCTTGATGGGCCCTTGGCTAGTTCTTGGGTGGCCCTTGATGGGCCCTTGGCTGGTCCTTGATGGGCCCTTGTCTGCTCCTTGATGGGCCCTTGGCTGGTCCTTGATGGGCCCTTGTCTGCTCCTTGATGGGCCCTTGTCTGGTCCTTGATGGGCCCTTGTCTGCTCCTTGATGGGCCCTTGTCTGCTCCTTGATGGGCCCTTGTCTGGTCCTTGATGGGCCCTTGTCTGCTCCTTGATGGGCCCTTGGCTGGTCCTTGATGGGCCCTTGTCTGGTCCTTGGCTGGTCCTTGATGGGCCCTTGGCTAGTTCTTGGCTGGCCCTTGATGGGCCCTTGGCTGGTCCTTGATGGGCCCTTGACTAGTTCTTGGCTGGCCCTTGATGGTCCCTTGGCTGGTCCTTGATGGGCCCTTGGCTGCTCCTTGATGGGCCCTTGTCTGGTCCTTGATGGGCCCTTGGCTAGTTCTTGGCTGGCCCTTGATGGGCCCTTGGCTGGTTCTTGGCTGGCCCTTGATGGGCCCTTGGCTGGTCCTTGATGGGTTCCTTGGCTGGTCCTTGGCTGCTCCTTGATGGGCCCTTGGCTGGTCCTTGATGGGCCCTTGGCTGGTTCTTGGCTGGCCCTTGATGGGCCTTTGGCTGGTCCTCGGCTGGTCCTTGATTGGCCTTTGGCAGGTCCTTGGCTGGTCCTTGATGGGCCCTTGTCTGGTCCTTGGCTGGTCCTTGATGGGCCCTTGGCTGGTTCTTGGCTGGCCCTTGATGGGCCCTTGGCTGGTCCTTGATGGGCCCTTGGCTGGTTCTTGGCTGGCCCTTGATGGGCCCTCGGCTGGTCCTTGATGGGCCTTTGGCTGGTCCTTGATGGGCCCTTGGCTGGTCCTTGATGGGCCTTTGGCTGATCCTCGGCTGGTCCTTGATGGGCCTTTGGCTGGTCCTTGATGGGCCTTTGGCTGGTCCTCGGCTCGTCCTTGATGGGCCTTTGGCTGGTCCTTGATGGGCCCTTGGCTGGTCCTTGATGGGCCCTTGGCTGGTCCTTGATGGGCCTTTGGCTGATCCTCGGCTGGTCCTTGATGGGCCTTTGGCTGGTCCTTGATGGGCCTTTGGCTGGTCCTCGGCTCGTCCTTGATGGGCCTTTGGCTGGTCCTTGATGGGCCCTTGGCTGGTCCTTGATGGGCCTTTGGCTGGTCCTCAGCTGGTCCTTGATGGTCCTTGGCTGGTCCTTGATGGGCCCTCGGCTGCTTCTTGGCTGGCCCTTGATGGGCCCTTGGCTGGTCTTTGGCTGCTCCTTGATGGGCCCTTTCTGGTCCTTGGCTGGTCCTTGATGGGCCCTTGGCTGGTTCTTGGCTAGCCCTTGATGGGCCCTTGGCTGGTCCTTGATGGGCCCTTGGCTGGCCCTTGATGGGCCCTTGGCTGGTCCTTGGCTGCTCCTTGATGGGCCCTTGGCTGCTTCTTGGCTGGTCCTTGATGGGCCCTTGGCTGGTCTTTGGCTGTTCCTTGATGGGCCCTTGGCTGGTCCTTGGCTGGCCCTTGATGGGCCCTTGGCTGGTCTTTGGCTGTTCCTTGATGGGCCCTTGGCTGCTTCTTGGCTGGTCCTTGATGGGCCCTTTGCTGGTCCTTGGCTGCTCCTTGATGGGCCCTTGGCCGGTTCTTGGCTGGCCCTTGATGGGCCCTTGGCTGGTCCTTGATGGGCCCTTGGCTGGTTCTTGGCTGGCCCTTGATTCCTTTTTAAACATGAATCTTTGTTCTAAAACATTCTTTCTGTCCTGATTTGTGGACATTAAGATCTAAAGAGAAGCATCATCTCCTGGTCAGACTCTGTAATTCAGTGAAAGGGTGGAATGGGGGTCGTTTGGCTTCTTTGTTAGCCTGCAATGCCCCTTACCTGTCTATGTCTCTGAAAGGGGGGTCGTTAGAGGGAATAGTTAGCCTGGCTGAATAGGTGAGGTCTTCTGTCCCCTGTAGGGGGTTGGGGCTGCGATGATAGAGGGAAGGGATTAATTGAATTGCTGCGTTGTAGGTTTGTCCCGCTATCATCGCAACCATCCATTTTTAATTGAAAAAGCTTCCTGGATGGAAGAGAAGCGTCGTCAAACTTGGAAACAAAGTCCAGTGAATTTTTTTTTTTTTTTTTTTGTTTGTTTTTCTGGAATTACTATGACCTGGATGACTGAGAATCTTCACCAGCATGTGAGGCTTTATGTTGCCCGCCATATTCTCTCTGTGAGAGGACATCAGATGTCCTTCCCTCAGTCTCTGCGTCCTCAGAGGGTCTCTATGAGGACACTCAGGGTTGTGTAAACTTAGTTTCATGCTTCTCTGCAAGACTCTGGAGCACAAGGCTGATCGTTGTGTCTGTCGGGACCTGCAGGGAAATCTGGAACGTTATGAGCTAAATAGGACTGAAAGTGAAATAGTCTGTGGTTCCCTCTGCTTCCTCCCCAGGGGTGTTGCTATAAAAAGAAGTGAAGGGGAGGAGGAGGAGGAGGAAGGCTTGGGAGCAGCGCCCTAAGGGGAGCATGTGGCTATTTTTAGCAGCGCCTTGAAACGCTTCCCTGAGTGCCTACGTGTGCCTGCTTCATGAGTGATATGACAGCGATATGATGTTAAAGGAAACAAATATCCATGAATGTTTCATCGTGGTTGCTTCAGAAGTTATGTAAAGGTTAAATAACCGGGGGGGGGGGGGGGGGGGGGGGGGGGGGTTCAAAGATCCAGAGACAGAATAAAAAGCAGAAAGACTGAGGCTGAAGAGATTCCAGGCGGCGCTTTAAGACTGCTAAGACAAACAGAGCGAAAGGTCGGCCAGCAGAGGAAATCCTGGAGTGATGTCACTGTGCCGCTGACTGCATTCGCACACATGCTCCTTTGAGGGGGGGTGGGTCTCCAGCCAGAACGGGAGCGAGCGGCAAGGAGAAGCAGAGAGAGTACAGAGGCAGAGGAGGAAGAGGAGCGGGGAATGATGCAGACTGAAGCAGAAAGGTAAGGTTGTTCACCTGCTGCTGTTTCTATGGGTTTACAGTCAGGGAGCGCGGCTGCTCAGCTGTCCGTCCGTCCGTCCGGGGCGTCCTGCCCCCTCAGGAGGACGACCGAAGCCGCCGGTGCTGCCGGGTGGAGGAGATGGTAGAATCCATGGAGCCACGCTGGCTTCATGCTGTCTGCGCTGTACTGAGGTCTGTGATGAAATCCTCCACCTGCAGCCGTTTTATTTAGCAAAACAAACTAATCCAGCATGCAGGCTGCTGCACTCTAATAGATGCATCGATTGGTTATTAATATGGTTTAAACCTTTGGACAAAATGTTCAGCCACATCTACTGTGTATTAGAACATGAAGCCTCATTTAAGCTTTACTGAGATTCTGCAGTGGTTAAAAAAGAGCTGCGGTGTTTGTTTGGAGGGTCGGTTGTAGAAGGAGCACCTTGAGCTCCACGTGAGGAAGCACTCAGAGGTGGCCGGAGAGCCCCTCCTCTTTTTAGCAGCAGCCCCCCCTCCTCCCCACACTCCGAATTCACAGGGAAATTAAAAGCAAAGCCCACTAGATCCCATTCTGCATTTTCTTTGCAGTTTTGTGAGATATCAGGTTTTTTCATAGCAGGGGTCGGCAACCATGGTGATGCTCGGTGCTGCTTCTTGCAGCAAGAAGGTTGAAGGTTTGATTCCCGGCCCGGGGTCTTTCTGCCTGGAGTTTGCTTGTTCTCCCTGAGCATGCGTGTGTTCTCTCCGGGTACTCCGGCTTCTTCCCACAGTCCAAAAACATGACTGTTAGTTTGATCGGCTCCTCTAAATCAGGGTTAACCAATTTAAAATCAGTGCGATCTGGATAAAGAATTTTTTTTGAAGCAGAGAACAGCAATCGTTCAGTTTGGTTTATAGACAATTTCCTTATTCCCATATTTTCTCAAACCCCTGAACTGATGGTTTGTTCTTTTCTTTCTTTTTCTGTCTTAATGTTGGCAGTGGGCTTTAGGCTGCCCTGCAAGGCTTTAAACCTGGGTTTAACCGGAGACTAAGCCATTCTCAAGCACATATCAAGGTGCTCATTCTGAGCCTGGATCCAGATTTATTGTTGATTCTGTTCATGGTGGAGAATCCTGCTTCACAGCAGCAGGTTGAGCCAAACATCCTCTAAATGTGCAGGGTCATCTTTGAGCACGCCATTTCACTTTTCTTTCACCAGTTCACCGCAGTTCTTCCAGCAGTCCACACTTTCTCTGCTCTCTTTTTCTCATCGTCTTCTCCTTCTTTCCCATCGCCCGGCTTGCCACAGGTTTGCCTGCTGTGTCTAAAAGTAGCAGCAGCAGCAACCCAGACTGACAGCTCATTGGCTCATTTGGATCACGTGCAGCCTGGAGCCGGACGCTCCCCAGGGCTTTACCGTATTAACAGGAGAAGAGGCGCAATTGAAATTAGACACTGTCGTTGGACAACAAGCAGTAATTTATAAATGTTTTAAATCAGGTTGGGTCCAGATCCAGACCGCGGTCCGCTAATCCCTGACCTCTGGTCTAAATTCTCCTTAGCTGTGTGTGAATGGTTGTTTACCTGTTTGTCTCTGTGTTGCCCTGCGGCGGACTGGAGACCTGTCCAGGGTGGACTCTGCGTCCCCCGAGAGACACACCATCTGGGATTAGCGGGACAGAAAATGGATGTATAAAGAGCCATGTTGGACCAAAAAAACTAAATTGATCTGAAGCTGCAAAATGTAAAAAATCGTATGTTTGGTTTTATTTATATTTTTAGGATTTGGGGAAAAAATGTTAAATTTCCCATCCCTTCATCAGAGCGCTACCTGTTGTATCTGTCATGATCGGTTCAGAATTAAACCCACATGCAGAACACTACAAAGGAGACTGATGAAAAGTTTAACAGAGTTTATTTGAGGTTGGTACAAAAACTAGATAATGTTCAGGAAACAGGTCCGGACTGGATACTCAGGCGTCTGCAGAGATGACAGTTTGGTTAACCAGGTGGATTTGAGAAGTTGTTGAGATTTCAGATTTACTCAGAAAATACCTTGGTTTGGTCCTGGCTTTCTTCTCTGAGGGAGGGAACCGGTTGGGTCCAGAGACTGTTGGTTTAGCAGAGTGCTCAGCAGCTGCAGCGTGTAACTTCTGACTGTTTGTCTGACCTTGGCTTGAGTGATTAGCTCTCATCCAGAGAGCAGCAGGTGGATGCCAAAGTGAGATCTTCAGGTTTGGCTCTCTAGGGCAGGCAGGCTGGTTCAGGTTAAGCTCTCCCAGAGCTTCACACGAGAGACAGGTTTCCCTAGGAGCGAGAAGACAAGGCTGGTTAGTTAGGTTTAACTCGGAGACAATGTTCAAGATTTTAGAGGCTCAGGTTCGCTAACCAAACTTAGCTAACACTGCGGCGTCGAAGGAAGGTCTGGCAGCTGCTTAAGTAGTGGAGGTCCTCTAATGGGCTGACGAGCTCCAGGTGTGCTGGAGGGCTCCAGCCCAGAGGACCCACGGCGCACTCTGCTGGAGAAAGGTGGAATTTCTCCAGATCCCAACAGTATCTATGAACGGTTTTCTATGCTTGGACCAAACTAGCAGCAGTAGTGGTTCTTGGAGATGCAATCTACTTCTTAAATCTATATTTGCTCTCCTCTAATTTATCCGGAAGTTCTGCAATCGCTCTTTTTCTCTCCCTCCCAGCTCGGCGGTCGGCTGCATATTTATTATATCAAATCACTCTTTTTATTATTTGACAGCTTCTCCTCCATTCTTCTTTGAATCCTCTTTTCTCATCAACTATCTTCCTTTTTCCCTTTGGGATCCATGGAGACCCCCCCCCCCCACACTTTGTTTACAGCCACCTGCCTGGCACCGCACCGCGCTGAAACCTGCTGCAGGATATGAGGCAAATCTTCCTCAGCAGAAATGCTAAAATTCGTTGTTTACATTTATTTATTATGCACATTTTACAGCATTGGAAACATAATGAATGTTTGTTTGACCTCCTGCACAGCATATTAAAGCAGACAAACAAAAAAATCCATCATTTTCCATTGTCATACATTTTTGAAAAATACTTCAGGGAGCTGCAACCGACCCCTGAGTTTTAGGGTCTGCTATGGTCTGATTTTAGAGCTGCTGATCAGACAAACTCACCACTTGTAGCTCCATCTAATGGTCAGGCCTTCTGTTGCTTTGTTGCTTTGTTGAGGATTACTAGCCTAGTAAACTAGCCCCTCCCACAAGCGGCCAAAATCCTTTTTGCCTGCAGTGGTCTAGCTTTGATCAGTGCCCCAGGCCCTAGAACTGGATGTGTTTTGAATGTCTGAATGCAAAGTGTGCGGGGTTTGAGGGCGTGACGACAAAGCTACAGGACGCGGGAGAAAGTACCACAAGGAAGACGGCAGCAACTATTGAATAGTTTTGGTTTGACGCAGCTTTGGAATCAGTTCTGGAAGGATTAGACTTTGGGTTTTCGTTGAAACATGAGCAGGAAGAGATTCTACGCTCATTCATTTTTAAGAAGGACGTATTTGCCGATTTACCAACAGGCTGTTTGTTTCAACTCCCCCACCAGCTTCCTGTGGCGCTTCCTACGTCACCGTCAGTTGCTCTCATTGGTCAGAGCGTCGGCCAATAGGCACAGACATGGTTTGAAAGACAACGGGTTGTTCTCATCAACAATCTTCCGACGTCTCATTCATCGGAGCCAGACTAGATTACACATTTATTCTTACATTCAGTCTGGTTTATCAGGCTATGGGATTATGGGATTATGTTATCATTGACAAAAGTTAATTTTTTTTCACTAACTTCAACTCACAAATTGATATAGATCAATTCAGCTCTATTGTTTTTATAGCTCAAAATTCAAATAATGTCATCCAGGTCTCTTTATATCTTTATAGATCCAGATCAATCAGATCATCCATTCAGTTTAAAAGGTTTAAAGTTTTAATTCTAAAGAAAACCGGCTGATTGCATCCAGTCATTAACTTGCAGGACATGCTCCATCTGGATGAGTATGCAACCATCGACTCTTTGGCAATCCTTCACACAAAGCATGTATGCTGCAACAGTGGAGAGGAAAAACTCCCTTTTAACAGGGAAGAAACTTCCAGGACTAAACACTGGAAAACAGGCCAAGCTCCAACATCTAGAAACAAAGGTGTTGATGGCAGCAGCACAGCTGATATTTCTCTCCAGGATGGAGTCACAGCCAAACAGGAACAGACCAGATGAAGCTACTATGAGAAAAAGCAGAGAGAGCAGAACGTTAGAGATTGAACTAACAGATTCTGCAGAGTGGGAGAATAGAGATAGAATGAAGCAGAATGATGAAAAAGGGGTCCCTATGTCCTCCAGCAGTCTAAGCCTATAGCAGTAGAACTACAGCTGGTTGTAATATTTAGCAGATAAAAGAAGGGAGTTCTAGAAACGTCTTTGATGTGGGATTTAGAGAACATTCAGTAACTTGCTTCCTTCAGCCTTCCTGTTCTGTACTAAAATCCTTGAGTCATAGAGAACACAGTTTGCTTTCTAAGATTTTCTTTTTTCATCTTATGTTATTTTAACCTTCTCACTGATACCGGAAAACTTTCAACGTTCCAACAATTCTCAGTCTGAAGAGTGTTTGTATCCCTTAACCCTGGTAGAGGTTATTTATGCTGTAAATCGGGATCAGAAACAGGTCAGAGTTTTGGGTTTAGCAGGAACCAAACCTAATTATCCTTTAGTCTTCTTCTCACCAGCATATTTCGTAGTGCCTCTTTTTTCAGATGTGTGGGCCTGTTGTCTGTACGGCTGCAGCTTCAGCCATTCAGAAGGACACTGAAGGGATTTCAGGAAAATTGGGCAAATCAGAATCACAAGGAAGTAGTTTGTGACGAATAAATGGGAAGACAGAGGACAGATGGATCAGGAGGTGCTGAGCTGCAGGAAGCGTTACCTTACGACGAGTGGAAACGGTGGAAAGATGTTTTCTAATCATTTCAGCTTCTATACTCTTTACTACACTATGTAATTTGCTTGGATGCACATTGGCCAATCAGCTTAAAGGGAAACATTCTGTCATAAAGTTAAAACTCACAGCATCTTAAAGGACTTTTTAACTAAATTTGCTTGTTTTATTATTTTATAAAATGCAAGAAAAAATATTTTCTGTGAAAATGCAAATGGGAAATTCTCGACAAAGTGTAAAAATGTATTTGATTTACCAACGCTAAATATATGTGACTAGAATGGTTCCCCATGAGGACCAGCAAGCAGTGAAACCTTTTACTGTAACAGCTCCTCCTTTAGGTCCCTGTGATGGTCGTCCCAGTCGAGGGGGGTCAGTCCTCTCCACTCTGTGCCACCGACCCGGTAGCAGTCTCTCAGCTCGGTTTTCGTTCTCGCTGCTAGGCAGACATCTTTACAGCGGCCCCATGTTAGCCGCTTGGCATCAGCAGCCTAGGACAGAAACGGCCTTTCTCTCCAGTTTGTTCAGTCTCTTTCTGTCCCTCTCTGCGCTGCCAGGGGCCCAGCAGACGACAGCGTAGAAGAGGGCTGATGCCACCACAGAGTCAGAGAAGGTTTGAAGCAGGGGCCTGCTCACTGCAAAGGACCTCAGCCTCCTCAGGAGGTGGAGGGAGGCGGCTCTGGCCCTTCTTATACAGCGAGTCCAGTTTGACCTAGCCTGGTCCTTGGCTGTTCCTTGCCTTGGCTGGTGCTTGGCTGGTCCTTGGCTGTTCCTTGGCTGGTCCTCGGCTTGCCCTTGCCTTGGCTGGTCCTCGGCTGGTCCTCGGCTGATCCTCGGCTGGCCCTTGGCTGGCCCTTGGCTGGTCCTCGGCTGGTCCTTGGCTGGTCCTTGGCTAGTCCTTGGCTGTTCCATGGCTGGTCCTCAGCTGGTCCTTGCCTTGGCTGGTCATTGGGTGGTCCTTGGTTGGTCCTTGGCTGGACCTCGGCTTGCCCTTGCCTTGGCTGGTCCTCGGCTGGTCCTTGGTTGGTCCTTGGCTGATCCTCGGCTGGCCCTTGGCTGTTCCTTGGCTGGTCCTCGGCTGGTCCTTGCCTTGGCTTGTCCTTGGCTGTTCCTTGGCTGGTCCTTGCCTTGGCTTGTCCTTGGCTGGTCCTTGGTTGGTCCTTGGCTGGTCCTCGGCTTGCCCTTGCCTTGGCTGGTCCTTGGCTGGTCCTTTTTAAACATCAATCTTTGTAGTAAGATATTCTTTCTGTCATGATTTTTGGACATTAAGATCTAAAGAGAAGCGCCATCTCCTGGTCAGACCCTGTAATTCAGTGAAAGTCAGAGGAAATCATATGCACACGCAGGAGAAGGACTGTTGCTGGAAGTTTGGGGGGATTTTGTTGCCATTCGGCTGCCGTTTGACTAGGAGGGGCCATTTTGAATGGCTGCTACTGTATTGGATCTATAAACTTAAAGAACAGATTGTAACATCTGTTTATTGGGGAGAAATTTACACAGTTTTTGTTTAACTGTTCAACACTATACAAAAGAATCTTTTGTATTTTTGGTGATTTGTGCTATTTTCTAACAGGGCTTGGTTTGGACTATTGTTCCTCTGCAGTATAAATGCTCTAAAAAGAACATTGTCTTTGCTTTTTATGATCATTTCTATCATTGGATATAAACTGTTCCCACAAAGGGATTGGATTCATGGCGGGATATCAATGCTTCCTGATTGCTTTAGAATCTGCCAGTCGATGCAGCTGATCTTAAAGTTTAACAGAAAAAGTTGGTTTGACGTGTGATCCTGGCCTCCATGCTGAAGCTCCCAGCTGTGCCTAAATGCTCACATGTTAATGGGAAACACACCCAGCTGGAAGGTACTTTGGAAAAGCATTTCTTTGTTTTCACACGGCTTTAACTGTTGCTTCTCTCGTTAGATTTCCGCACCGCCTTTCTTTCTTTGCCACTTGTCGTTGCGTAACTCTCACTCGTCTGATGCGTTCATTCCCTCTGAAGGTCACTCATCCAGAGTGGTTTTCTACACTTGAGGGATGCCTGGAAGCTCTCTGGAAGACAGCCATCCCCCGTTTCCCCTGGCAACCAGTCTTATCGCTGCTTCACTGTACGCACGGACGCATTGAAACAGACACGCGCGCGTTTACATCCACCCAGGGGGAAGAGCTAGCAGCAGAGTGTACACCAGCTCGCACGCTGATCGTCACGGTTACTAGCAGGAAACCAAGATGCTTTGTGATAAACTCAGAAAAACATTGATTTCTCCAAGGAGCTACGAAGACAAACGGGAGGGAAATGCAAGCTGAGCAGCGTATAGTAACCGACTGATTGGCCGGCTGTTTGCAGACACACACAGAGCTGTGATCGCAGTCTCACCGTCAGTAATTCAGGAGTCGTCGTCTCCAGTTAACGACGGAGGAAGAAGGCTGATCTAATTAGCTGTTTCCAGCTGGGAGGAACCATCACTAAAAACCAAAACCAGTCAAAACTATTCATGTTTATTCCTCCAGTATAAATCCTAATGTTTAAAAACACGTTTGTAGAAGTTTTAGGATCAACTTCAGCTTTTTACTCCAGTAAAAGTGTAAAAGTAGCATTTTTAAAACTACTTCAAATATAAAAGTAATACAGGAAAAACTGTTTAAGGCCAGAAGCTTTACTGCTCTACCCTATTAAAGGAACATTTTTTCTACAATTCTGGATGATAACTTTATTAGACTTCAGTTTAATAGTTTTATAACTAAAGGTAACAGCGTCCCATCATCTTGATGAACTATTTATGTTGGTTTGTGGTGAGCAACAAGTCGGGGCAGCACCGAGTCCAAACACAAAGAAATTAATTGTCTGGATGAAACTAATTATTTTGATGGTTTTTATATTTTTTAAATACCAACAGGCTAGAATAAAAATGAGCTTAAATGGCACAAAACTAACAACATTATTTTTAAAATGGAAGGAGAAGAAAGTTGAAAGTTTTTCTAAAATATGATTACTTCAGTAAAGTATAGATGGCCAATATTTCTACTTACTTGACAAACTCTGACCAAAACACACCAACGAACGATTCCTGAGAATCGGTTCGTTCTCAGAACTTATGCTGCAGACGTGTTTGATAGGGAGTCAATTAAAATCAGAAGAAGAATCAGAAGAATTTGAATTCTTACCCCCCAATAAACCGTCGTAAAGGAGATGTCATAAACGGCATGTCGCTCGGAGGCGGGGGGGTTTATGTAACCCTGCTCCACCATATGTGCGTTCCCACATGATTACTCCCTGGTTTGCTCTCAACAGCTTGTGACTTGCTATTAAACTGAGAACTTTATCTCAATGCTCTTATAAAGGAACACGTTTTAATTGATTCATATTCTGAAGCTATTTTCTTACTTCATTGTAAAACATCGCAATAAATAAAATAAACCCGTTTTACAGAAGGAAGGCCATGCAGGGACGTTCATCGGGTTTATCCGATTCCCAGCATTTGATGGAAGGCAACATGTGGCTTCAAAGCATGTTTATCTGCATTTTAGTTGTTTCTTTCACAAAAGGAAAATAGAAAACTCAAAAAGATTAGATTTATGTTTAAATCCAAAGCCGAAAAAGTTAGCTCCCAAAAGTAGCATATCTCATTTCCAGTGCAGATGTGGAACAGAGGAATAAAACAGAAAGGATTTAAAGGCATTTATTCTAGCAAATATTACATTATGAAACATTAGCCAGGGCTACCGTTAGCCCATCTGCAGCAGCCAGGGCTAACGTTAGCCCGTCTGCAGCAGCCAGGGCTACCGTTAGCCCATCTGCAGCAGCCAGGACTAATGTTAGCCCGTCTGCAGCAGCCAGGGCTACCGTTAGCCCATCTGCAGCAGCCAGGGCTAACGTTAGCCCGTCTGCAGCAGCCAGGGCTACCGTTAGCCCATCTGCAGCAGCCAGGGCTAATGTTAGCCCATCTGCAGCAGCCAGGGCTAACGTTAGCCCGTCAGCTGCAGCCAGGGCTAACGTTAGCCCGTCTGCAGCAGCCAGGGCTACCGTTAGCCCGTAAGCAGCAGCCAGGGCTACCGTTAGCCCATCTGCAGCAGCCAGGGCTAACGTTAGCCTGTCTGCAGCAGCCAGGGCTAAGGTTAGCCCATCTGCAGAAGCCAGGGCTACCGTTAGCCCATCTGCAGCAGCCAGGGCTAACGTTAGCCCGTCTGCAGCAGCCAGGGCTAAGGTTAGCCCGTCTGCAGAAGCCAGGGCTACCGTTAGCCCATCTGCAGCAGCCCTCTCTCTGCATAGCCGAGTTTGAAGTACTGCTGGCTCTGATGCCGAGTTTTTTGGTTTATTTGGCAAAATGTTCATTTGATTTGTTTTTATCTGACTGTGTTTATTATTATTCCCCCAATAAATGAATAAAATCATAATTGATCATTGTCTAGAGACAATTAATGTCATCATTTAAACAATGATTAATGTCCAATACCAGAACCATAACTTGGTCGTTTTGAGAGAGTGCAGTGCTGCCAGTGGCCTTTAGGGGGCAGCAAACCTGGAAGCTACAGCGCCCCTAGTGGCTAAAAGTTACACCGCGCTGCTTTAAGCTATCTGCAGAGATCCGTGTCTCACACTGTGGGAATGACTGTACATCAGTCTATTCATGCTTCGCTCTGATTGGTCAGTCTGAGGAATCTTTCCTCTTATGAAACGGGTGTTTGAAATGTGTAAAATGATTCTGGTAGATCTTTTCTCTTCGACTTCTATCTATTTTGATTCTGGTCCAGTTTATCCGGTAATGAATCTTTGCAGAAATGTAAGGTTGTCACATCATGCTAACTGTGATCTTTGTGTTGAGATCCTAATCAGTCACTAACATCGCTGGTTGAGGGTGGAGTCTCATCCGTTAGTGAAACATCACTTCTTCCTGAGCCTCTGGACTCTCTGCTGTGAACAGGGAATCTCAGAGTGGAGAGAAGAGACAGAGGAGCATCAAAAAGTGATGGAGTGATGAAAGCAGGCTGCGTGTCTCCTCACTCTGCCTCCAGGGACCATCCTTTAAACACTGACTGGTTCTAATCACCCTTTCCTGCCAGTAACGTTCTGCCAGCCTGAAGCTTGGTAGAAGGATGCTGAAGCAAAGCGAGCTGCCAACTCAACAAGGTGTGAGCGAGCGAGAAGTTTAGAAAACAAGGAGGGGTTTCTCATCCTCCTCCCGCCTCAGAGGGCCGAGCCCATCGCTCTCTCTCTCTGCACGGAGCGGAGGAGGGCTGGCAGCAGAAACGCTTCCCTCTCACGTCTCCTCCTCCTCACAGTCCCCCTTCCTCTCCCTCCAGGTGATCACCCCGTTCCGTAGGCTCATCCTCTGCGCCGAGAACAGGAAAGAAATGGAGGACTGGATCAGTTCGCTCAAGTCTGTCCAGTCCAGAGAGCATTACGAGGTAAGGGCCACTTTCTGTACCACATCTGGGCCACTTAGCGTAGACAGGAGGGGAAGCCTCGGGAGAAAAGACATCAGATCTGACGTTAGACGGATGCCTTCTCAGTTAACGGTGTTTAGGGTAAACTGCATGAAACCTGATCGATAAGATGGAATCAGGAGCTTCAAGGGATTTGTAGATGGTTGCATAAAAGTTGAGCTAATCAGAGGACCTGATGGGGTCGTTAAAGCAAATGACGTCCCACGGTGGAGAAAATGCAGCTAAGCTTAAGAAATAACTGTAAACAAGCTGCCATCAAAGGCAGCTTCTCCCATCTACTCCCATCCTCACAAACCTTTCTTCAAAAAGCAACCATCTTCCCCTGGAAATCCCTGCTGTCATCAGAGATGTCCGCCCCGGGCTGAGCGCTGACAGTGACACGCTGTGGCATGCTGAAGGGGGGGGGTACAGCGACTCTGATTTGAGAGGGAAATCTTATATAAGACCCCTTCCCTTAGCCCCTCGCTGCACTGCAGTGCAGAGCACGCCTGTTTGCACACAAACACGACCCAGCGAGGTGCATGGAGACGTCCTCTTTCCCGGCACCTGTTACGGGTCCACTGATCAAACAAAGTGGGAGCAGGGCTGTGCCAGCTGCAGCAGACGCAACGCCCACACTGTACAGTGCACCACTCTCATTAGGGCCGCGATGTCTGGAGGGAAGCCTCCCTGCTTCCTGAACGCAGCTCCGTTTCTGATGCAGCTGGATTTAAATGATGTTTCCTTCTTTAGGAGATCTGTGCTGTAACTGTAGCTGCATTTCCATTTACAAACCTGCAAAACTTTCTCACTATTCTGACAATCAGCAATGGTGAAAACACACTATTTTGCTTTAATTGTTTAATAATAATAAACATTTGTTTAACCAACATATTGGGAAAAAAAAAAACAACCCTCAATCTATTTCCTATCGTGTTCTTTTTAACTATATTAACGTCCAGCTGAGGATCATGTGTCTTATGCTACGTTCAGACAGTAAGCAGCAGAAGCAGCTATTTTACAAGCAAAGTCAATGGTTGACGTACATCAAGGCGCAGCAAAAGATCCTGCAGCGCGTTTAGAGCAGCAGTGTGACGCGCTTCACAAGCAGCAGCTGCTGGAGTTTAAAATTTTAGCTTCAGCTGCTGGACCCGCTGCATCAACCAATGAGAGAAGCTGATCTGGGAGCTGGCAGGGAGTCAGACACAGCACTGCTGATGCAGAGCGCTATGATCACTCCTCTGAAACAGTTTATTAACGCCTAAATTAACTTCAAATGTAGAAACCTGCCGGCAGAATATGTTGGCTTTTATTATCCTGCTGCCTGCAGTTTGTAGCACAGACCTGAAAAACGCTAACATCTACTTCTAGCCGCCACCAACAGGAGGGGAAAACCCCCAAGAGGCGAGCGGGCCTGAGGCAGCTGCTGCTGGGGATTCCCAGTGACAGCGCAGCGCCGGTATGTGGGGGTCTGAGCGGCTCCCACAGAGAAATAATCTTTGAAGGCAGGATGGTAATCTGGATGAACTGACTGCACAGACCATGTTTTCAGGAGGACTTTCTCACTTCAACATAGATTCTAACTACTTTTTACCCGCTGATCACAGCAGATATAGCTGCCATTGTTCCATGCAGAGAAAAGATAGGGTAGCTCCGCCCACCGTGCATCAGACCCACTTTACAACCGTGCAGCTAGAGCAGCAACTAGAGTCAGAACAAAACTTGCATGTGCTGCTTCATGTTTGCTGCTCCTGCTGCGTATGGTGTGAACATAGCATTCTGCGGTGTCTAAACTTCGTTTCAAGCGCAGTTTTGCAAAACACACTTCAGCAATTTGGGGTCCCAAGCAAAACTGACTTGAATTCCCCCAAAAAATCTGAACTGTACTGAAACTGTACTGATACTTGAAAGCAATCCAGCTGATTTTACTTTTATACCAAGCAATGCTTAAAACACAGAATTTCTAGCTAAAGAAAAAAAATGATTTATATAATTTGGATGTTTCAGAATTAGAAATGTGTCACGCTGTCAGGAGAATAAACAGCAGGCGTAAATGGATACCAGACAGTCGATGTCTGCTACCACTAATGATAGATTATCACGCTGGATAATTGGTACGGAGGAAAAGCTTCGCCAACTTCATCAAAACTATTTTAAAAAAAGCTGGTTTATGTCAGCTACCTGCAGTGCCATCGTCTGGGGGCCCCAGGCCAACTCAGGGCCCTGGGCCATATCTTGGTTTGCTTGCCTTGTTGCTACGGCCCACTTTAAGCATAATATCGCCACCTAAGGGGCTGGAGGGAGAAGGTCAGCGTCCTGCTGTCGTTACAAACATAACAGGATCAAAAATTGTTTGTAAATAATGATTAAACTCAGGACTCAGGAATTTATTAGATTTATCTAATCATTTTTATTGATTGAACAAAGAGGAAATTCTAGATACCTTTATTCTCTATTTCTCTCTCTCTCTTTCTCTCTCTCTCTCTCTCTCTATATATATTTATATTGAGCAGATTTTAATTGTCTGAATTACTGCCGTATTAACAGTGTTGACTGTTAATACAGTGACAAATAAAATGTAATATATTACATATTACAGGTTACCATTGAAAGAGACATCAGACGTTGCTTTAAAATATTACCTTCTATGTAAAGTAATAAGTTACTGATTATTTTTAGTGTTGCACCGATGCTGATACCAGTACAGGGTTTATACAGGAATTAATAACTCAAATTTTATGCATTTTAATGCTTTTTTAATGCTCTTAGAAATAATTTTAATGCCACCAACAGGTAGCCGTCGACAGGCTGCAGCCAGGTCCCAAATTTCTCGTTTTCCAACCACTTTTGTTGAAATTAGCTTTTTTTCCCCCCGTTCCTAGGTTTTTCTCCAACTCTAGCTTCTTTTCTGAACATACAGCTTTGCGATCAACCGGAAGCAGTTCCACGCAAATATATCGTGATATAATATGGCTGACGAAAATGTTTTTTTAAACAATTTTTTTTTAATAAAGCATTTTAAATGCCACAATAACTACATTTAATGAATTTTAATGCCAATTAAGGTCTTAATTTAAACAATAATAATTTAATGACTTTTAATGATTTTTAATGACCCGTGGAAACCCTGCAGTATCGGGCAGGGCCTTGGTGAGCCCAACCAATAGGGCACCGATATCATTTGAGAGCCTAAAGTTTCTTCAACTATTGTCACCCACTCCAGGTAGGCAATAAAAAGTTCTACTGGATTCACTTTGTTTTAGTCTTTTTCCTGCTTCACAAAGGTAGGCAGCAGCTTGACATGAAGCCATGATGGCAATTATTTTACATCCAGGTAGTCTGCAGTTCTTCATATACTCAGATCAATTTCAAACAGATGGTATCAGTATGGGCTGATACTGCACAGCCAGGTATCGGGTATCAGGGCCAAAAAATGGCATCGGTGCAACACTAGTTTTTATTAATGCATAAATAAACACTTTTCTAAAATGACAGTTCTGATTGAAACGCGTTAACCGCCTCAGGAGCTGTGGGAATATTCTGTCTCGTCTTAATTCTCCGTTGCTGCCTGAATATAATATGTTACCTTAATGCATTTGTTTGGTAACATGTTACCCCAGCTCTGCATGTTATCCTTTCACTAGATCTCATGTTTTAGACTAACATTACCAGTATTTCAATAAGCCATTAATCACATTTAATTATGAGTTATTTGCCCCAATTATGCTGCAAATATAGTCAAGTTTGAAAACTTGACTGTATTTGCAAGTTATTATTATTATTCTAGCATTACTATGGTGGATTGGATGGTGAATGGAAATGCAGCTCGTTACACCCAGATAATCATCAGGGCTGTTTGTTCTCTGCTGCTCATTCTCCCTCCCAACTGGAGTCACGCTGACACCTGGTCAGGATTCAGCCCTCATGTTCCCTGAACTGGTAGGAACGCGTCTCCCACTTGATGTTGGAAACACAAACAGAACCTCTGCCTCCAAATCCAACATGGCCGCCACATACCTGTAATTTGTAGGCTTGAGCTTAAAACTAGAGCCAGGCTCTGAGACAAAGTGGACTCAGGTTGTGGTATGATAACTTCATCCCATAAATGTTCAACATTTTTCCCATAATGTTTCGACTTTATTGTCGTAACATTATGACTTTATTCTTGTAATGTTGCGACTTTATTCTCGTAATATTATGCTTTTATTCTCATAATGTTGCGACTTTATTCTCGTAATATTATGAATTGATTATTGTAATATTCTGACTTTATTCTCGTTATGTTGCGACTTTATTCTCGTAACATTATGACTTTATTCTCTTAATGTTGCGACTTTATTCTCTTAATGTTGCGACTTTATTCTTGTAATGTTGCGACTTTATTCTCGTAATATTATGCTTTTATTCTCATAATGTTGCGACTTTATTCTCGTAATATTATGAATTGATTATTGTAATATTCTGACTTTATTCTCGTTATGTTGCGACTTTATTCTCGTAACATTATGACTTTATTCTCGTAATGTTGCGACTTTATTCTCGTAATATTCTGACTTTATTCTCGTTATGTTGCGACTTCATTCTCGTAACATTATGACTTTATTCTCGTAATGTTGCGACTTTATTCTCGTAATATTCTGACTTTATTCTTGTAATGTTGCGACTTTATTCTCGTAATATTATGCTTTTATTCTCATAATGTTGCGACTTTATTCTCGTAATATTATGAATTGATTATTGTAATATTCTGACTTTATTCTCGTTATGTTGCGACTTTATTCTCGTAACATTATGACTTTATTCTCTTAATGTTGCGACTTTATTCTCTTAATTTTGCGACTTTATTCTTGTAATATTCTGACTTTATTCTCGTAATGTTGCGACTTTATTCTCGTAATATTCTGACTTTATTCTCGTTATGTTGCGACTTCATTCTCGTAACATTATGACTTTATTCTCGTAATGTTGCGACTTTATTCTCGTAATATTCTGACTTTATTCTTGTAATGTTGCGACTTTATTCTCGTAATATTATGCTTTTATTCTCATAATGTTGCGACTTTATTCTCGTAATATTATGAATTGATTATTGTAATATTCTGACTTTATTCTCGTTATGTTGCGACTTTATTCTCGTAACATTATGACTTTATTCTCTTAATGTTGCGACTTTATTCTCTTAATGTTGCGACTTTATTCTCTTAATGTTGCGACTTTATTCTTGTAATATTCTGACTTTATTCTCGTAATGTTGCGACTTTATTCTCGTAATATTCTGACTTTATTCTCGTTATGTTGCGACTTCATTCTCGTAACATTATGACTTTATTCTCGTAATGTTGCGACTTTATTCTCGTAATATTCTGACTTTATTCTCGTAATGTTGTGACTTTATTCTCGTAATATTATGACTATTCTCGTAATCTTGCGACTTTATTCTCGTAATGTTGCGACTTTATTCTCGTAATATTATGACTTTATTCTCGTAATGTTGCAACTTTATTCTCGTAATATTATGACTTTATTCTCATAATGTTGCGACTTTATTCTTGTAATATTATGACTTTATTCTCATAATCTTGCGACTTTATTCTCGTAATGTTGCGACTTTATTCTCGTAATATTATGACTTTATTCTCGTAATCTTGCGACTTTACAGTATTCTCGTAATGTTGCAACTTTATTCTCGTCATATTATGACTTTATTCTCTTAATCTTGCGACTTTATTCTCGTAATGTTGCGACTTTATTCTCGTAATATTATGACTTTATTCTCGTAAAATTATGACTTTATTCTCGTAATCTTGCGACTTTATTCTCGTAATGTTGCGACTTTATTCTCGTAATATTGACTTTATTCTCGTAATCTTGCGACTTTACAGTATTCTCGTAATGTTGCGACTTTATTCTCGTAACATTATGACTTTATTCTCGTAATGTTGCGACTTTATTCTCGTAATATTATGACATCATTCTCTTAATTTTGCAACTTTATTCTTGCAATATTATGACTTTATTCTCTTAATTTTGCGACTTTATTCTCGTAATATTAGGACTTTATTCTCGTAATGTTGCGACTTTATGCTCGAATATTATGACTTTATTCTCGTAATATTATGACTTTATTCTCGTAATCTTGCGACTTTATTCTCGTAATGTTGCGACTTTATTCTCGAATATTATGACTTTATTCTCGTAATATTATGACTTTATTCTCTTAATTTTGCGACTTTATTCTCGTAATATTATGACTTTATTCTCGTAATGTTGTGACTTTATTCTCGTAATATTATGACTTTATTCTCTTAATTTTGCGACTTTATTCTCGTAATATTAGGACTTTATTCTCGTAATGTTGCGACTTTATTCTCGAATATTATGACTTTATTCTCGTAATATTATGACTTTATTCTCGTAATCTTGCGACTTTATTCTCGTAATGTTGCGACTTTATTCTCGTAATATTGACTTTATTCTCGTAATCTTGCGACTTTACAGTATTCTCGTAATGTTGCGACTTTATTCTCGTAATAATATGACTTTATTCTCGTAATGTTGCGACTTTATTCTCGTAATATTATGCTTTTATTCTCATAATGTTGCGACTTTATTCTAGTAATATTATGAATTGATTATTGTAATATTCTGACTTTATTCTCGTTTTGTTGCGACTTTATTCTCGTAACATTATGACTTTATTCTCTTAATGATGCGACTTTATTCTCTTAATGTTGCGACTTTATTCTCTTAATGTTGCTACTTTATTCTTGTAATATTCTGACTTTAGTCTCGTAATGTTGCGACTTTATTCTCGTAATATTCTGACTTTATTCTTGTAATGTTGTGACTTTATTCTCGTAATATTAGGACTTTATTCTCGTAATGTTGTGACTTTATTCTCGTAATATTATGACTTTATTCTCGTAATGTTGCGACTTTATTCTCGTAATATTATGACTTTATTCTCGTAATATTATGACTTTATTCTCGTAATTTTGCGACTTTATTCTCGTAATATTAGGACTTTATTCTCGCAATGTTGCGACTTTATTCTCGTAATATTATGACTTTATTCTCGTGATCTTGCGACTTTATTCTCGTAATATTATGACTTTATTCTCGTGATCTTGCGACTTTATTCTCGTAATGTTGCGACTTTATTCTCGTAATATTGACTTTATTCTCGTAATCTTGCGACTTTACAGTATTCTCGTAATGTTGCGACTTTATTCTCGTAATAATATGACTTTATTCTCGTAATGTTGCGACTTTATTCTCGTAATATTATGACTTTATTCTCGTAATGTTGCGACTTTATTCTCGTAATATTATGACATCATTCTCTTAATTTTCGACTTTATTCTTGCAATATTATGACTTTATTCTCTTAATTTTGCGACTTTATTCTCGTAATATTATGACTTTAGTCTCGTAATTTTGCGACTTTATTCTCGTAATATTATGACTTTATTCTCTTAATTTTGCGACTTTATTCTCGTAATATTCGGACTTTATTCTCGTAATGTTGCGACTTTATTCTCGTAATATTATGACTTTATTCTCTTAATTTTGCGACTTTATTCTCGTAATATTATGACTTTAGTCTCGTAATTTTGCGACTTTATTCTCGTAATATTAGGACTTTATTCTCGTAATGTTGCGACTTTATTCTAGTAATATTAGGACTTTATTCTCGTAATGTTGCGACTTTATTCTCATAATATTATGACTTTATTCTCATAATGTTGCGACTTTATTCGCATAATATTATGACTTTATTCGCATAATATTATGACTTCATTCTCTTAATTTTGTGACTTTATTCTCGTAATATTATGACTTTGTTCTCGTAATGTTGCGACTTTATTCTCATAATATTATGACTTTATTCTCTTAATTTTGCGACTTTATTCTCGTAATATTATGACTTTATTCTCTTAATGTTGCGACTTTATTCTCATAATATGACTTTATTCTCTTAATTTTGCGACTTTATTTTCGTAATATTATGACTTTGTTCTCGTAATGTTGCGACTTTATTCTCGTAATATTATTACTTTAGTCTCGTAATGTTGCGACTTTATTCTCGTAATATTATGACTTTATTCTCTTAATTTTAAGACTTTATTCTCGTAATATATGGACTTTATTCTTGTAATGTTGCGACTTTATTCTCGTAATATTATGACTTTATTCTCTTAATTTTGCGACTTTATTCTCGTAATATTATGACTTTATTCTCGTAATGTTGCGACTTTATTCTCATAATATTATGACTTTATTCTCTTAATTTTGCGACTTTATTCTCGTAATATTATGACTTTGTTCTCGTAATGTTGCGACTTTATTCTCGTACCATTATGACTTTATTCTCTTAGTGTCGTTAGAGCGGGGGCTTTCTGGGGATCCGACAGCCCGTACGTTAGCACCGAAGGGAGGGGCTCCTGGCGGGGTGTCAGCCTGTGAATAGTTGTTAATGAGAAGGTGTTGATTGTTATCACTCAGTGCACTGTGCTTGCTCTTCTCTGACTGTTTTCTCAGTGCTGCCAACCTGTCTTAACTTCTCCTTTGTCAGACGGCACAGTTTAATGTGGAACATTTCTCAGGGATGCACAACTGGTACGCCTGCTCCCATGCACGGCCCACCTTTTGCAACGTCTGTAAAGATAGCTTGTCTGGGGTCACATCCCATGGCCTCTCCTGTGAAGGTAAACGACACTCTGCACCCTGCATACACACTGCTAAACATGGAAATACTCCAGTAGGAATAGTTCTCCTGTTTTGCATCAGATGAGATGTCTCAGCTGAACTATTCATTCTGAATTAAAATGTCTTTGAAAGCTGAAGAAAGAAAGTGATTTTTAACAGCTTGAATTCAGGTTTACAGGCTCTGAAAACATCAGTCTTTGTCTCATTCTGCCACAAGTGTATTTAGATGGATTTTCAGGTCTCAAACCAACATTAGCATGAAACGAAAGGAAAATATGAGGATTTCCTCCTTTAAAGGGTCAAAATCTGAGCACACATTCATTTCCGGCCCCTTCAGTCCCTAGACTGAACCAAATCCAGCTCTCCCCCCGCCCTCGGACTTCACGTCAGTGGCCAGGTCCATCTGGATGTCATTATTCTGCAACCGGAAATACAATATGGACGTTTCAACATGGGAGCAACATCACCATATCTGAATGTCACATTGAAGATGATGTAGTTCTTCATCATGTATGTAACTTTAACTCAATGAGCCTTAATAAAATACCCTGCTCGTTCTGAATCCAGCGGATGTTTGAGCCTCACAGGTTTGATGAACATCAGGAAACAAAAAACAAAGAACAACAAAACTGCATCTTTTTGGGCGACATGCAAAAATGGGTTCGGCTCAGCTTCAAGACGTGGCGATGGCGGCATCAAACCAAGGAGAAACATTTCCTCAGCAGCAACAGAAACTCTGATCTGGACATATTTCTGGAAGGAAAACCTGTTAAATGCTGCAGGAGAATCGAGGGTCAAAGTTCATCCTTCAGCGTTCAACCAGAGATGGACCGGCCAGACTACAAAATAAAATCAATGATGGAATACTGGCTTAGGAAAAAAGTTAAAATCAATCCACTGGGCTTTGTTTCCAAGTTTGAAGACGTTTCTCTTCCATCCAGGAAGCTTTTTCAATTCAAATGTCAGAAATAGCGTTTAGTTCCAGGTTTAGTTTAGAAAACATGCAAATAGAAACGGATGAACGGGTCCCCCCTTTGGAATGGGGGTCGTTGGGCCTGGTGAATAGGTGAGGTGTCCTGTTCTCCTGTAAAGGCGTTAGGGCTGCGATGATAGTGGGAAGGAATCAACACTATTAGGAATAGTTGTTCACAGAAACCCTCCATGCAGCCTGGCTGTATCTACATGTCCAAAGGTGATGGAAACGTAGACCAGACTGTAGCTGTCTGGGTGTTGCTGGACTGCTCTGCAAAGCATTTCATGAAAATTAAAGCAAGTTTCTGTTTGGAAAAGGTTTTACAAAACAAACTCAACTTTAATTTCACTATTGCTTTCCACTCAAGGCTTAAAGTCCTGATAAAATCTGCTGAAATCTGTGGTTTGAATTGAACAACTTCAGGGGAAGGATTATTTTTTGCTAGTTCTGTGTGTTTACAGATCGTATTGTTAACCCAGGAAGCCCGGTCACAGAAGATTTAAAGAAGTCCGGTCAGCAGGAATAATCAATGGATCATTATTTATACTTAAACTAATACCTTCACAGTGATTTAATGAACTTAGCGTTAATCAGTAAAAAAAAAAAAATTTGTGGCGATCACTGAGTCTGGGAGCGGCCATTTTTGCCCAACTATAGCAACACTCAGTCCTGACACCTCCCGGCAGTGACGTCACGGTGCGGTAAGCCTAGCGCCATTCTCCCCGCTTTACAAGCTAAATCAATGGGAACTACTAGACACATCTGCAATCAACAACAATTATTGAAGATTTCCAGAGGACTTCAACATTGAAATTCACCAGAGCTATAGTGAAACTGACAATGCCCACGTGCATGGCAGCTGGATGCTGGAATACATCGGGGAAAAGTGAAAAAAAGAGTTATTCCACCTTTCTGATTCCTGATCCTCCACGGACGGGTTGGTCGTTGGATCGCCAACTTGAAGAGGGAGGATTTGTCATCGAACTTCTGGCCAGAGAAAAAACCCGTAATATGTAGCCAACATTTGGAAGAAGAATGTTTTCAAGATGACTTGGATAATAGCGCGTTGTGACAAACATCAGATACAGCACTGGGACTTGATCAACAGCCGATACCGCACCGTGACAATGTCACTAACCAGTAGGTGGCAGTAGTGTTCTTTGACAAACATGGATGCCTCCAGTAAAGCACATTCACATGAAAATTACTCTGAATTAAAAACACTGATCATTTATTGAACAGGATGGAATCATTTCAGATTTAAAGAACTTTCAGAAGTTTGGATTCTGAATATGAGCGACTTTTCCTTTGAACCTCTGAACAGAAGGCAATGAGGACTTTCTACCAGAACTACAGGGTCCATCAGAGATCAGACTCTGTAGGCCAATGTCCCATAATGCTCCAGGTGAGCCCATTCTTGTAGCTACCATGGGAAGCTAGCTTTGGTTGTATTTCCAGATGGCTGTGGGTTTAAAAACGCCGGTGTGAATGTTAAGCTAATGCTTACCTGTTAGGGTAGGCTCATTACCCTCCTCTATGAAGCCATGTTCTCTCCAGATCAGAAGGCATCGAGAACAAACGTTAGATTAGATTAAATTATGGAGGTTTAATTATTTATCTCAAGAGACACAAATCAAGTTTGTTAGTTAAAAAGCCTCGAATGAAACGCTTCAAGAGAGTCAAACTCCTCTATCAGCTGCTTTGATCAGTCGTTTCTATAAATAACTGTAACATGTTAAATTTACATTTATATCAACACTCATTAATCAATTATTGAAATAATCCTCAGTAGGGCTGGGCGATAATTCAATAACGATATATATCGATCGATAGACGTGTGGCGCAATAGAAAAAAATAGGCTCGATAAAAGTTCGATAAAGAAACGCAGTTTTCCTTCCTTCTCATTGTAGCCTAGCATGTAGGTTTATGCTAGTCACTACTTCCTCCCAACCAATCACAATCGCGGACCCAGGCACGCCGTCACCAAGCGCCGCCCTCTCAAACCACAACACAGAGCACATGAAGATATCGCAGCAGGAGAGGCGGAGGAAATTGTTCCAAAGAAGGGTTTTTGTAGTTCGCCAGTCTGGCAGTATTTCGGTCATGGCAAGTCGGACAAAAAACAAACCACAGTCATCTGTAAAATGTGTCGGGAACCAGTGAAACCAGTCTGATAACACAACCAACTTTTTTTTTTTATCATCAGCCGCTCACACCCGCAGGAGTATGAGCTGTGTAGGCCCCGCCGCGACTCTCCTCCGAGGAATCTTCGGGAATTTCGGGAAAATATATATATATATATTCAGTTCTGGGCAGTTTCCCACGTAGTTCTAACAATTGAGAGAAAAATGCTGAGGGGCCAGAAACTTCAAAGTAATAACTCAGGTTAAAGCAGGAAACTAAGCTGAACCAGGTTTATTTGTTATATTTATTTTGGTCACTTTAGTTTATTCTTTGTCAGTATTTAATAACATAACTCAGGTCGTTTAAGTTATTTTTCTTTAAAACAATTCTGTTATGGTTAAAAAAGTTTGTTAAATAAATATTTTATTGGAAGTCTGTGTTTGTGTTCTTTATTAAAATTAAATAATTTAGCAATATCATAAAAATTCCAGGCAGAGCTGCACATGAAATATGGTTTCAAATCTTTTCAATAATTATCGATATCGATCAATATGCATTTTTTTTATCGATAAGCTTTTTTTCTATATCGCCCAGCCCTAATCCTCAGCTAATTTAGTAATCTATTCATCGTTAACTGGAGTGTAGAGACTCTAAAACATGCCTTTAGCTGACAGAGCCACCCAGAGCTAATACAGAAGAGGATTAGGGCCACTGGAAAAAAAGGTACATGATTTTTGAATATTATTTCAGTTTAATATGGGAAACAAGTCAGAATTCTGACTTTAATCTCAGAATTCCGACTTTAATCTCAGAACTCTGACTGTAATCTCAGAATTCTGACTGCATTCTGACAGCTAACAAACATGTTAGCATCAAGCCGTATCCATGTCTGTTTTAGAGACCAGCTCTCTTTTTTAATCTCCTTCAGCTCTTCCATCAATCAAACAGCATCAGCAGGGACCCTCAGGGAACAGTCTCCTAATTCCATCATTTTCCACCAATGTGTTCCTGTGCCTCCGAAATATCTTTGTCAGTAAAACTGGGTGCTCCACATCTCTGCCTTCATGGAGCCCATCTACATTAAGATCCACAATTCTCAGATTAAAGTCAGAATTATGAGAAAAAGTCAGAATTCTGAGATTAAAGTAAGAATTATAAGATTAAAGTCATAATTCTGAGATTAAAGTCAGAATTATAAGATTAAAGTCAGAATTCTGAGATTAAAGTCAAAATTCTGAGATTAAAGTCGGAATTCTAAGATTAAAGTCAGAATTCTGAATTTAAAGTCGGAATTCTAAAATTAAATTTGGAATTCTAGATTACAGTCAGAATTCTGAGAAAAAAGTCAGAATTATAAGATTAAAGTCAGAATTCTGAAATTAAAGTCAGAATTATAAGATTAAAGTCAGAATTCTGAGATTAAAGTAAGAATTCTGAGAATAAAGTCAGAATTCTGACTTTTTCCATAATAAACTGAAATAAAAAATCTTTTTTTTTTCAGTGGCCCTAATTCTCTTAAGTATTAATCAAAAAAAATAATCAACAGATCAAATGATTTTCAAAATAATTGTTGCAGCAATATTATAAAATCACAGTCTCAGAAATCAGCGCAGCTTGAAGTTCCCTTCCTTTCTGTAGAGCTGGACAGTCAGCGGGTTTGATTTATGTTCCTTTATATTTCATAAACTCTTCATCCAAGAGTCAGTGTTTTATTCCAGTCTGCTTTGTGATGCCGGGCCATTAGGGACTGTGCTATCATGTCCACTGAATTCTCTTGATGCTCTGCTAATGCTCCCTAACAGCATTTAGTGGTAGACAAGATTGAAGCATTGATTGTTGCTCCCGGATATGATTCAGACCTGTAGTATCTGTGCCGGCTGCAGAGTGACATCGCTGTTGATTGTTTGGTACAGTTGTACATGAGCTGGGTGGGGTGACTGGAAGGAAAGCTCCCCAGAGAGCAGGCATTATTCATCAGTCTGCTAAGTGCTTTGTCTCCTCTGAAGAAAACAGCCAGTGCAGTCTCTGTGTTTTGGTGTGAGAGATAATCCTGCTATATTTACTAAATGCCTCTCGTGTCTCACTTAGACCAGTGTTTTTCACCCCAGGACCTCCAGGCACACTGCCTGTAGGTTTTAGATCTTTTCTCTGCTTTAACTCCTGCACCCCCGCCATGATGCTGGATTTTCCTCTGAGAGGAAGAATGTCATGGTTTTGGTTCTGTTCAAGTTTTATCTCTCAGTTTTCAATGGTTTTATTTCCATTTTTGTGTTCTAGTTATTATTTTATTGTATTTGAGTTCTTAGGTATTTCTTGTTTGCCCTTTCTCTTGTGTCAGTCTCCTTCTCCTAGCTCCCTTCTAGTCTCCTCTGTCCACACCTGCTCCCAATCTACTGATTACCATGCTCTTTGTGTGTCTCTCCGATATATGCACCTCCTGTTCAGTCACTCTTGGTTGGTTTGTACTGTCAAGTGGGTTGGAGGTTTGACAGGACCCAAATGCAGACACAAAAACTGAAGTGGTTTGTTGAAGATTCAATTAACCAAAAGTTCACCAGAAGCAAATATCCAAAACATAAATCCACTAAAACTGAAAACCAGGATTACTCGCAAGAAGGGGGCAAAGAAATGACGACAAACCAGCAAACAGTGATAGAGCAGAAGGTGCATATATGGGAGAGAGAAACAAAGACCAGGCTAATCAGCAGATTGGGAGCAGATGTGGACAGAGGCAAGAAGGGAGTTAGGGAAGAGGAGACTGACACAAGAGGGCAAACAAGAAATATCTAAGAACTCAAATACAATCAAAAATAACTAGAACACAAACTCAGTGGTCAAACTCTTATTCTATTACAAAGAATAAGAAAAAGAATCATTGTTTGCCCACTGAGCGATTTGCCCACAACCACCTTACGACGGCCAACTGAATTTCAAACAGGTTTGATTTTCTCCCGACCTCACGATTCCTGATGGGGAGGTGGTCGTTAGAGGCTGATCGCCCCTTGTTACCCCCTGTACACTACACCACGCACCATCAGGCTGAAAGTCGGCCTGATCGAAAAAATCTCGCACGACTGGATAGTCGGCCCAAACAGGGCAAAAAATCATATAGTGTATGCACCGGCTTTATTTGTGCAGGGCAAGATGCCTTGAGGACCCGGGTTGAAAAACACAGACTTAGAGCATCCAGATTTTACACATTAACAGCTAACAGCAGGTCGGCCTTTACACTGAGGAGGATTCAGAACAACTTAGGGTCGAGATAAGAGAAATCAGCTCTGCTATGGACCCTACTGCATCTACGAGTTTGTTCTCAGCCAAACCAGGAGATGGTGCTTCTCCCTTCGTCTTTCAACTATCACTCTCCTGAAGTCAAGTAAAGAGGCAGCTGAAGAGACTGGATCACAGTAAGTCATCACGTCCGGATGGTCTCAGTTCCAGGGATGTGGAAGACCTCCTGCCTTGTTCCAGGACCAAAGACTAAGACTAGTCCTCAGTGACTATAGACCTGTTGCCCTGACATCCCACATCATGAAGGTCTTATAGAGACTTCTGTTGGTTCACCTCAGTAAGCTAACCAGCAGCTATCAGGACCTGCCGTTTGCTTATTGCCATGGAGATGGAGCTGGTGATGTCATCATCCACCTGCTTCAACAAACCCACTGTTGTTTAGACGTGTTGTTTGATTTCTACCAAACATTTAACACCATTCAGCCTGACTGACTTTGGGAGAAACTCCAGCAGACTCAGGTGGATACATCAACAACCACCTGGATCAAAGACTACCTGATGTCATGATGGGTTTAAGGTTCTTAGCCCACATGCAGAACACAACGGAGGCTGGGTAAAAGTTTAACAGAGTTTATTGAAAGTTTCAACAACACAAGATAATGTACTGGTTCTGGAACTGGTCTGGGCAGGTTCACTGAAGTCTGCAGAGATGATAGTTTGGTTAGTGGAGCAGGCAGATGAGTTATGAGTTCTTGATTATTCAGATTCTACCTTGACTGAGTCCAGGCTTCTCTTTGAGAGAGAGGGAACTGTTGGGTCCAGAGACTGTTGGTTCAGCAGAGGATACGACCAGCTGCAGCGTCTAACTTCTGACTTTGAATGGCAGACCTTGATCAGAGTTTCCAGCTCTTAACTAAGAGCAGCAGGGAATCCACATAGGAGTCTTCAGGTTTGGTTCACCAGAGCAGATTGGCAGGTTAAGCTCACCCAGAGCTTCAGGCTAGGGACAGGTTTCCTGTGAGACAAAAACAGGGAAGAGTTAGAATCTGATCTCTCAACAGAGACAACTACATTCTTTCAGTTTCAGAGTCTCAGGTTCGCTAACCAAACTAAGGTCAACACTGCGGCGTCGAAGGAAGGTCTGGCAGCTGGTTATAAAGGAGAAGTCTCCTGATGAGTAGATGCGTCTCAGGTGTGCTGGAAAGCTCCAGCTCCAGGAGACCCACGGCGCACTCTGCTGGAGGAAGGTGGTACAGCTTCAGATCCCAACACCTGACAAACAGACTGAAGGCTCAGCTGTCTGATCCAGCAGCACAGGAGCACCACAGGGGACGGTACTCTCTCCATTCCTTTTTCCTCTGTTCACCTCTGACTTCCAGGACCAGACAGAGTCCTGTCATCTGCAGAAGACCTGGGATGACTCTGCAGTCATTGGGAGCATCAAAGATGGAGCAGAAGCTGAGGACAGAGAGCTGGTGAAGCGCTTTGTGGCATGGTGTGGAAACAATCATCTGATCCTGAAGGTCAACAAACCAAGGAGATGATTGGAGATTTCAGGAAGAAGTTGAATCCTGTTAACATCCTGTGAGAAGAAGTGGAGTTGGAGGATCTATATCTGAAAACATGTTAACATGTAGAAATCTGTCCTGCTGTTTTTAAGAAGTTTATCTGTTGGTTATGAGAACAACCTTTTTTCAAAGAGCAGCGCATTCGGAGGCAGCCATGCCTCACACATCCCATCCCCTTTAAATGGGCTCTACCCTAACCTGATGTCATCCTACTGGAGTGCTACAAATAAAGCAGTTCTGAATTCTGTTGTATGGAACTACCTACCAGGATGAAGGCGAAACATCAACATTTTCAGGACAGAGCAAGCTGCTTTTCTTCTTCCATACCTGATATTTGGGAGACCCTCCTGGCCTGAACCATGCTCTGTGCGCATTGGAGAAATTATTCTCTGCATTTAACCCATCCTCTCGAGGTACAGTGGGCTGCCATTGTGCGGTGCCCAGGGAGCAATCAGAGGTTGAGGGTCTTGCCAGGAACCCAGAGTGGAGGCTGTGGGATTCAAACCGGGTACTTGCAACCTTCTCAGAGCACAGGCGCACTAACCCTTAGGCCAGCACTCCACTAATAGAACAGATCAAAATAAAACTGTGTTTTTCTGTCCTCAGGAACATCTAGCCCATGTAGTAAAGGGTTATCAGTCCTATTTGTCTGTTTTTCAGTGTGTAAATTCAAAGCTCACAAACGCTGCGCTGTCAGAGCCACTAACAACTGTAAATGGACGACCTTAGCCTCGATTGGGAAGGACATCATCGAAGACGAGGATGGGGTGAGTTTAAGCAACTTTTACCGCTTCCTTAAAGTGTTTCCTGCCTTTTCTTTTTCTTTTTTAAGCTTTAAAAGCTTCAGATTATCAGAAAGATTTTGATGTTGAACAAAGAAAAACAAAGGAAATATAAAAAAATGTTGCGTTGTCTAGGACTCCCTAAATCTCTAACAGACAGCCCAAGACCATCACAGTCGCACCAACATGTTTGCCTTTTTATGCTGCTCTTCTTCCTCCTGTGATAGTTTGGTACCAGGTGGATCATCAGGCTGTTAGACCTCTGTAGCAGTCTAGGTCATTTGGACCCCCCCAGGAATGCCTTTAGAACTTCCTTTGTCCAAAAATTATTCTTTTAGTTTGGTTTTCATTCAGCTGAAGAACATTTAGTTCATCCATGCGTTGAATTCTTCTCTGCATGTATCCAAAGCTGGAGTAGGGTAATACGCACCTGGTGATGAACAGCAAGGTGTCGTCTGCATCGCCATGGTAACTGATGATGTTGTTTATTAAAGGAAAAGTCTGGTCAGCAAGGAATAATCAATGGATCATTATATATACTTAAAACTAATATGTTTGCGAAGATTTAATGAATTTAGTGTTAATCAGTAAAAAAATAAAAATAATAATAGTTTTCATCATTAACACTAAGTTTGGTACTTTCTTTGACAAACATGGATGCCTCCAGTAAAGCACATTCAGATGAAAATTACTCTGAATTAAAAAAAAACTGATCATTTATTGAACAAGATGGAATAATTTCATATTTAAATTACCTTTAGAAGTTTGAATTCTGAATATGAGCGGACTTTTCCTTTAAGATCTTAGTTAGACGGAGAACAAAAATAGTGAATAGGAGGGGCCCTAAGATGGAGCCCAGGGGAACTCCACATGGGATTTCTGTGGTTCTAATGGAAAGTTCCCTGCTAATCAGGAGGATTTAAACCAGTCCAGGCCTGAAGCAGAGAGACAGAGCAGATTTGAAGGCGCTCTAATACAATAAATTGAGGAACGGGTTGTTAATCGTTGCCCTGAGGTCCAATAGAACCAGCGCCATGGATCTTCTAAACACCTGAAAAAAAGGTTTTTGACACTGAAAGACGCTGCTTTGTTTCTCATCTCTCCTGGAATTTCTTTAATTTGAGGCATTATTAGTTTTCTTTTCAATCCTTTAGCCTACTTCCTGTTGTCAGACTGGTTCTGTTGAAGCCATTTCTTGATGCTGCAGGTGTGGCCTAAACACATTAGAAATCAGTCACCATGTAGATACACAGAGTTGAGTTATTCTTTAAGAAGAGGAATTGCTTTTATGCTTTAAAATCTTTTTTTTCCTAATGAATGAAATCATGTTTATAAATTACAGTAGTTTTCATGTTTTTCCCGTTAATTTTATCTGGCCGTCGAATGTCCCTGATGATCTGAAACATCTTGGCGAGCTTTACCTGAATGGATGGAACCGTCGTCAGTGACGCTCCCTCTGTTCATCCCACAGATCGCCATGCCTCATCAGTGGCTGGAGGGCAACCTGCCCGTCAGTGCCAAATGTGCCGTGTGCGATAAGACCTGTGGCAGCGTCCTGAGGCTGCAGGACTGGCGCTGCCTCTGGTGCAAGGCGATGGTAAGGCATCTGTCACCTCCTCATATAAATGGAACCACATGGAGGAACATGTTCATACATGAAATCCCCTTTATAGCGCACTCAGTGAAATACTTTGAAAATCTCAATTTCAAGCCAATAGTGTTATTCAAATCCAGTACAAGACCTTATTACCTTTATAACATTCAATAAATATTGATATTTGGATGGCAAAAACGAATGTCAATGTAATAACAAGAAACGCCTACTTGCCAGAATATATTGAGAAAAATAACAAAAGTGCTTCTAGAAGAAAAAAGAAAAACCCTCAGAATGAAAGAAACAGTTTTTTGGTCCAACATAACATTAGAGGCATTAATTCTGATACTGGCACTGACATGTTTTAGTTTATAAACCTCAATATAATTATTAACTAGGTTTATTAACTTTTTAACTTTTAAATTACCCTTTTAACTTGTTTTTTCTTCAACGTAATCTACAGTAGGTCATATATCACTCAGGGGCTTATCTAATCTAAGTAACAATACTCATTAAATTGGGAAATCATCTCATTTACCTACTTGAATTAAGGGTAAATACACTTAATTTAAGAAATTTTTACTTATTTCTAGATCATTTTGCAGTGGATGTAACACCAAGAGGCAGAGAGGAAAAAAAACACTCAGAACGCTCTGAATACAGATAGCTGCACCCACCCAGTGATTGGTGGTGACATGTCCTCACCAGTCCTTCTGAGCGTTAGGCCTGTGCCCAGCAGCCTCGCCCCCCATCACTACCAGCTCAATGCTGCATTCAGTCCTGATCGTTCTCACATCTTCTGTTTTGAATGAAATGTTTTTGTTTTGTTGGTCTAGGTGCATACAGCCTGTATGGACCTGTACCCTCGCAAATGTCCTCTGGGTCAATGCAAAGTCTCCATCATCCCCCCCACAGCGCTCAACAGCATCGATTCCGACGGTAGGCATCACCTGCTCAATCCACTGGCTCCCTCTGGAGGGCCGGGCCAGACGTCTCACTCCACCTTCACAGACACAAACCCTGAGGATTTCACCTCATTTTGACCTTTGACCTGAGGGCAGGGGTGTTATCCTCCCTCCATAAAGGCATCCACAGCCTTAGCTGCTCATTTAACCACGTAGAGACAGCTGTCCTCGTATGATCCAGTCTTTTAATGAGCCTCCCGCTTGTTGTAAAAGGTGTTAAACAGAGACGTGTTCCAGGAAGTAGCCTGTTTATAAATAGCTTTATGTGACAGGTGGCCATGCAGCTTAATATCGACGCCATCCGTGATAAGAAAAAAACAGTAGGACGCCAAAAATGTTGCTGTTTTACATAATGACCAAATCATATTAATGCATCGCTGTGAAGTGGAATTGAATTATATTTCTTTTTAAAGACAGAAATATAAGATATCTGCTGTGTGTGTGTGTTTTCAGCCAGTTTCTGCCAACTTTAAATATTTAGAAAGTCACTTTTATCATTTATTGCACACTAGTTTGAATTCATTTTAAATCTTAAAGCCTAACCCATCTGAAGATTCTCAGTATTACGTAGGACTGGAATTTATCCTGCTGGAAGCTCTCATTTCCTCCAGTATTGCTGCAGTGAGCTCAGTCTGTTCACCTACCAACTCTTTCTCTGAGCCTGCTTAAAGTTAGCATCTCCATTGCATGATTCTGCCACCACCATGCTTAATAATGGGGATGTTAGGTTGGATAACTTGTTGCATAGAGGTCAAAGACTTCAGTTGGTGTCTTTGGACTGCAGCCCCTCTGGTGGGCTGTGTCTCCTGCTGGAAGCTGCAAAAAGGACTTCTTGTGTCTTGTGCCTTTTAACCATTTGATTTACAAACAGTGCATGAGGTGAAAAACAGGTCAAAGGTTGGAGGTCAAAGATCAGAGAGAACAATTGTTATAAAAAACAAGAATTTGAGTATAAAGTTCTTGAAATCAGGGATCTTTAATATTAAAGCAATAGTGCTAGTGGACAGATTCTCCCACCTGAGCTGCAGATCTCTGCAGCTCCTCCAAAGTCGCCATGATTTCAGTTGGCGGGCCGTGTTTTGGTATATTGCATTTTATGCATCCTATCTCCATGTTCAGATGATGAATGATTCTCTGGGTTCCTTCATTCTCATCTTCTCTAATATTTTCTAACCAACATCTGAGGCCTCCATCAGAGCAGCTGCATCGACACAAAAATGAAACTGAGGCAGACGTCCCCTCCTGAATTCATTCATACCTGGAGGAAGTTCAGCTCCCTGGATTCTGTTTAGTGGATCAGACCAGTGGAACTACAATCTATAGCTTCTATCTGGAAATTGTAGAAACTCTGCAAAACGCTGCATTTACAGCGTTTTGCTACAACGTTCTGTTACAGTAGGACACTGTACTTTATTGTGTGATCTAGATTGTTAGTTTATGTTATTGTGTTACTGAGTGTAACAATTTGTTACAGTGTGGTACAATGTTTTACTGTATATTAGTGCGTATCACTGTATGTTACAATGTGTGTCACTGTATATTATTATGTTTACTAGATTGTTACTGTATGCTAGTGTGTTACATACAGTGTGTTACTGTGTACTACTGTCTGTTACAGTGTATGACAGTGTGTTACTGTATGTTATTGTGTGTTACAGTGTGTTACAGAGTGGTACTGTGTGTTACTCTCTGTTGCAGTGTGTTACTTTTCATTACAAGTGTGACCGTGTGTTGCAGTATGTTACTATATCTTACAGTGTGTCACTGTATGTTGATATGTTGCCACTGTATGTTATAGTGTTACATTGTGTTACTGTGTGTTACAGTGGTCTTGTTTTAGCTACAACTTAGGGCAAGTATTTTGTAACATATCCTTCATGCTGCGACTTAAAGGTAAATCTGGCGACATTCAACTGGTCCCCATATGCTAAAATCCTGTTCTTTGAGTTGGGGTTAGTTTTAGGACTAAGGTGTGAATTCAGTTTAGGTTAGTTTTAGTGTTAGGTATATGTTGGTAACAGTTAGGCTTAGGGTAAAGGTCTGGGTTAGGCCATAGAAAATTAATGTAGGTCAATGAAAAAACTTGTTTTAAAGGCATTGGTCCTCTACATAAAATTCCAGAGATGTTAGTAACATGAACAGACTTGGATAACTATGGATTTGGTACCTTTTGTCAGGACTGTTCAGGTTAAAGCCTTCCTGAACCACCCGGCGCCGTCCTCTGATGGTAGCAGCATGGTGGCAGAACGAGGGATTCAGCATCCAGATGCTGAGAATGGAGAGAAGTTAAACAGCCAAGATGATCTCTATGCTCTCATTACATCGCCTCACATGCTCTGGATCCCCTCTGCCTCCATGAGGAAGAGCAAAGGGGCCGTTTAGTTTGATAAGGCTGGGGGGGGGTGCACGAGCTGCGGCACGTGCTGGAATACAGTGGCTCCCTTCTCCTCCGCTCAACCTCTTCTTCCTTCATTCCTTAGCAACAGAGAGGCTGAGAAAGTGAAGCAGAGAGAAGAGAAATCAAAGGGGGGAGGGGGGGGCTGTCATCACAGGGTTCTGCTTAAAGGAGCAAAGTGTCTCGCTGCTTCTCCCCCCCCAGATTGGCGTTTAGGGCCCAGCACATGTTTCCACCATGTGTTGTCATCACATCGTCATAACAACCAGCGATAAACGACTTTCAGGAGGTTTAGGAAGGAAGCAGAGTTTTAAAGACCGACCGCCTGAACTAGCCTCACACTTCATCGCTCTCTGTTATTTATTGATCAAAACTTCAATAACTGCAAGTTAATTTAGATAAAAGCTGCTGAGTCACTCTAAGGCGTTCTGACCTGGATGGCGCTCAAAGTGACTCTCAAACGTGAAAAGATTTCTTTTTCTCAGAGGTTACATAACTGCTGAATGGGAATTATAAATTGTACATGTTTGTGAATTTTTCTGCAGGCTTCTGGAAGGCCACCTGCCCCCCATCATGCGCCAGCCCCCTGCTGGTTTTTGTCAACTCTAAAAGCGGCGACAACCAGGGGGTTAAATTTCTCCGGCGCTTCAAGCAGCTCCTCAACCCGGCCCAAGTCTTCGACCTGGTCAACGGCGGTCCCCACCTGGGGTGAGACACAGACCCGGCTGGTTCTCCTGCTCTCAGACGTGGGGCGGCGCCCTGCCTTACAGGGAATTACATCACGTGTTTCTCTGTCAGTTTGCGGCTGTTTCAGAAGTTCGACAACTTCCGGATCCTGGTGTGCGGAGGGGACGGCAGCGTGGGATGGGTTCTGTCCGAAATCGACAAGCTCAATCTGCACAAACAGGTGAGAACCAAGAGTCATGATGAGATTTCTATGAACGTAGCAAACAGGAAGCAGACTGACAGAAAGAAACGAGCATCCTGAGAGGACAGAAAGTACCCACCAGGAGGGAGAAAAATGTAACCCCTTTAAACCAGTGTTGTTTTCTTCAATGATAATGAAATTATTTAATTAATGCTCCTTTTTTAATGACGATAACGAGAACCGAGGAGCTAAACATGGATCTTTGACAAAAACATGACGGGTCATGGGTGTGAGTTTTCGTTGACGAGACTAAGCGGGTGGTCTATTAGACGTTTAAAGTCGTAGGGAAATCATATTTAAATGTCAAATCATTCTGGCTTAAACATGTATATAAATGTTCTCTTTATCAGACCATATTTGTAAAATTTCTATAAAAAAAAAAAAAATCCTTTATTTTTTTTCGTTAATCTTCTGCAGGCCAGTTAGTTCTACGTCAGCCTGAACACCTAAATTCGGCCAATCATATATCAATCAAATATTTTAGGTCATAGTATCTTGATTCATATACGCTAATATATGCAACGGTTGAAATCAGAATCATTTCCTTTCCCATTGAGTTCCGTCTGGAATGGAATTTCCCATTGGGAACCTACTAGCACTAAGTTGCTAACTGGTTAGCAAGATGCTTCCCAGAAACCGGCCACAACCAAAAAGCTTGCGAAACTTCCGCCACAACAATCCCACCCCCTTGATAAACGACCAATCACATTCACTTTATTCACTCGTGTAAAGACGTGCACCACTGGGAGAATTCGGAACGGCTGCTTCCCTACGACTTTAAAATGCATCATTGTGCTGTAATCTAATCAGTATCAGCCGTGCTGCAGGTATGTGGCCACGCCCACCTGCCGCACAGCGTTGCTTTTTCTGCAGGACCACAGATGGATCATGGCAGCAGCCCTGAGAAAATAACCCAGAATGATCCGGTACGGCTAACTCTGATCTTCCAGCTTTGCTTGTGCAGAAATGCGTCGTTGTGCGGCTTAGCTCAGAGTCTGCGCTTCACGCTCCGCTCTGATGGTTCGCTCTCAGCAGTACGGCTCTTCCTGCTCTCTCTACTTAATAAACTAGATGTGGCTGATCATCCTCTGACAAGCGTAAAGAATCCCTTTCTCTAACTTTCAAGATTTTATTTCTTCCAGCTCAGAGGTGATGCTAAACATTCCTTCATTTCTACCAACAGGAATCCCTAAATTATATCCAGAGCAAATATTTCATTGTTTTCTGTTAATTTCTGGATAAAGATCCAGATGAAAAGGTTCATAGATCTTTGAATATTTCTCTCTCATTGTTCTCATTTATATCTATTTAAATATGATGTAAATGTTTCCTTGTATTTTCATTAATACATTTTCTGTTTCCTTTAAATAAGGAATAAACATTTTAGTTAACATATTCATTCATTTAGGTCTGGGTTGCCATGGCATAACAAGGCAGTTATGTATTCTTTTTATATCAAACTCTGTGAATTTAAATCGACTCTGACCCCTGAGCAGCAGGAACCGAGAGGCAGATTGAAGAAACAAATGACCAAAGTAGAAAGAAGAATGTTTTTGTTCTTTTCTTTTTTGCAGTACTGCAGATTTTATAGATCTGTGTTTAATGCAGAATTCATAGTAGATCAGGAAGTGTTTGCTTTGGGATGGAAACCTTGGATGATAAAATCATTCCTTTATTGGACATTCTGTTAGCCTGCTATATTAACCAATAGGATGTGCTGAACTAGATCTGCTATTTTCACAGCTTTTGTGAGACACTTTTTATAAAGTAGGGCATAAAACTGAAGTTTTGAAGTTTTAGTCGACTAAAATGTGAATCAAACTAACTAGATGGCTGTTAGAAACAACATGGCTTTAAACTTCGACACTTTTGCTGAAAATGTAAACATCCCTGGAAATGACAGCCCCGCTGACTCCGTCTGTCATATGCTACGTTCAGACCGAATGCAGCAGGAGCAGCAAAAACGCTTGTGCTGCTTTATTTTTGATGCTTTTACAAGTTTAGTCCTTTTCTTATTTCTTTTTTTTTCTTTTTTTTTTTTACAGTGTCCTGTCTGGCAATGTGGCAATAAGAATAATTGTCTTGATGCCAAAAAGAGCCCACCAGATTTTACTTTCACATTTTTGATTTATGCATATAAATAGCTTTATTATAACTATGCAGAGAGTTTTACAGATTTTATGGACACTGCAATGTCAGTAGAACAGGAAAGGAAAAAAAATTGATAAGATGAAAGAAAGAGGAGATAAAAGGAAGATAAAGAAAAAACATCTTCAGTCTAGTTTAGTTCTGAGTCGCGGCTCTAACGGCGTGGTCTGATGTGCGTTGGGCGGAGCTACCCTATCCTTTCTTTGCCTGGAACAATGGCGGATGAAATCCAGAGAGTCGCTTGGCTATTTGTAATGAATAATAATACGTTCAGGCCGCTAGTGCTGGAAGCAGCAAAGAAGCTTCTGCTTCATTTCTGATGCTCGTCGACATGAAGGTCAGACGTTCAGTAAAGTGGGTCCAGATGCTCAGAAGCTCGTGACGCGCTGCTCCTGCTGCTCTAGACGCTGCAGGACCTTTAGATGTATCTTTTTGCGCGTCAACCATTGACTTTGCATGTAAACCTGCTGCTTCTGCTGCTTGCAGCCTGCATCAGGTCTTATTTCTAGTGGACATTTTTAGAGTAAAAAGCACCAGATAACCTTTGAAAACCAGTTTCCATTTCTGACTGGAAGGCCGCCATTACTGCAGGCGGCTAACAGGAAGAGGTTTGGTTCTACTTGCACCTCTTTCTTTATGAATATGAAACCTCAAAATCAAGGTAAAGGTCCACATTCTCCATTTCTCTGAGGCTAGCGACGGCCCCAAACGGGACTGTCGGGTCTTAGCATGTTGTTTTGATTGAAGAAGCATGAACGTGCACCAATCAGCTAACGTGGATGGCGATTCACCCTCTGCCTGCCTTTCAGTGCCAGCTGGGGGTGCTGCCCCTCGGCACCGGCAACGACCTGGCCCGGGTGCTGGGCTGGGGCCCGTCCTGCGATGACGACACTCAGCTGCCCCAGATCCTGGAGAAACTGGAGCGGGCCAGCACTAAGATGCTGGACCGCTGGAGCATCATGACCTATGAGATCAAGATCCCACCGAAGCACAGCTGCCCCGCCACGCCAGAGGGAGCCCACGACTGCCAGGTACTGCCTAACAGAACGACCGCAGCGGGACGGCCAGGCAGACATGGCACCTGATGTTTCTCTCTGCTCATTTCTGCCCCAGTTTCACATTTTAGCCTACGAGGACTCGGTGGTCACCCACCTGACCAAGATCCTCAACTCAGAGCAGCACTCTGCCGTCATCTCCTCTGCCAAGTAAGTTCTTAGCGCCTCCAATTAAAGGGAAACACGCTAAAATCTGTAGTCCTGTGTCTTTAGTACCAGAAGCAGAATTTACTGCTGTACCTGAACGCAACACACCAACAACAGCAGGTAATGAAGCTGTGTTTAGGGGCAGCGTAGTTGTTTTTATGGGTCACCGCCTGCATGTGTTCAGCTCTTCATCGCTGAATTCAGCTGCCTGGCTCTGACGTGCTGCAGCCTCCAACATTCAGATCAACTGTTAAGGTTTTTGGTTTCATTTGATAGTATTTGTTGAAAAATCATCTCTAAAAAGTCCTGAACAACCATGAGGATCGATTACTCTGATGTGACGATAATCAGATAAAAAAACGATGCATTGGTTGGTCCGGCCTTATGTTGATTTCACCAACCAGTAGTAGTCCCCCCCCCCCACCGGTCGCTTTCACTGGCACTGGCGGGATTTGGTGGCGCCATCTTGGTGCGGTTGTAATGTGTTGAGCAGGAACAAAATCAATTTTAATCCCCTTTAACTTTCTGAATATTGAACTAATTTTCACTTTTTGTTTTTTTGCTGAAAACAAACAAATGGTTCAGTTTATTTCAAAATTCTTAGTGTGGTTAACAGCAATAGAATATTCTGTTTATTTTCTGTTTTTCCTGTCCTTCTTTTTCCTTCAGAGGTGTGTATGTGTGTGTGTTTTTTCACTACTAATGTTCTGTCACTATGTTTCACTACTGGAGGTGTTCTGTGTGTGTTCTTTGTTCTTGAAAACGTGGGAACTGTAGGTGAAAAATTAGAATTCTTATTTACAGAAATACTACTATTATGCTTTGTGCCTGTAATAAAAAAAAGAGTAATAAAATATTCTGATAGGATGGATGCATGTTGCAAACATTTATATACATTTAAATATATTTATATATATTTTTTATTTCTAAATACACAAACATACATGTACATGTATACACAGATATATATGCACATCCTTCTCTCTCTCTACCTAGATAGATAGATAGATAGATAGATAGATAGATAGATAGATAGATAGATAGATAGATAGATAGATAGATAGATAGATAGATAGATAGATAGATAGATAGATAGATAGATAGATAGATAGATAGATAGATAGATAGATAGATAGATAGATAGATAGATAGATGGATAGATATTTATTAGGTACCCCATGCTAGTAACGGGTTGGACCCCCTTTTGCCTTCAGAACTGCCTCAATTATTCGTGGCATAGATTCAACAAGGTGCTGGAAGCATTCCTCAGGGAGTTTGGTCCATATTGACATGATGGCATCACACAGTTGCCGCAGATTTGTCGGCTGCACATCCATGATGCGAATCTCCCGTTCCACCACATCCCAAAGATGCTCTATTGGATTGAGATCTGGTGACTGTGGAGGCCATTTGAGTACAGTGAACTCATTGTCATGTTCAAGAAACCAGTCTGAGATGATTCCAGCTTTATGACATGGCGCATTATCCTGCTGAAAGTAGCCATCAGAAGTTGGGTACATTGTGGTCATAAAGGGATGGACATGGTCAGCAACAATACTCAGGTAGGCTGTGGCGTTGCAACGATGCTCAATTGGTACCAAGGGGCCCAAAGAGTGCCAAGAAAATATTCCCCACACCATGACACCACCACCACCAGCCTGAACCGTTGATACAAGGCAGGATGGATCCATGCTTTCATGTTGTAGACGCCAAATTCTGACCCTACCATCCGAATGTCGCAGCAGAAATCGAGACTCATCAGACCAGGCAACGTTTTTCCAATCTTCTATTGTCCAATTTCGATGAGCTTGTGCAAATTGTAGCCTCAGTTTCCTGTTCTTAGCTGAAAGGAGTGGCACCCGGTGTGGTCTTCTGCTGCTGTAGCCCATCTGCCTCAAAGTTCGACGTACTGTGCGTTCAGAGATGCTCTTCTGCCCACCTTGGTTGTAACGGGTGGTTATTTGAGTCACTGTTGCCCTTCTATCAGCTCCAACCAGTCTGGCCATTCTCCTCTGACCTCTGGCATCAACAAGGCATTTCCGCCCACAGAACTGCCGCTCACTGGATGTTTTTTCTTTTTCGGACCATTCTCTGTAAACCCTAGAGATGGTTGTGCGTGAAAATCCCAGTAGATCAGCAGTTTCTGAAATACTCAGACCAGCCCTTCTGGCACCAACAATCATGCCACGTTCAAAGTCACTCAAATCACCTTTCTTCCCCATACTGATGCTCGCTTTGAACTGCAGGAGATTGTCTTGACCATGTCTACATGCCTAAATGCACTGAGTTGCCGCCATGTGATTGGCTGCTTAGAAATTAAGTGTTAACGAGCAGTTGGACAAGTGTACCTAATAAAGTGGCCGGTGAGTGTATGTGTATATATAGTGTGTATATATGCTGTTTATGTCTTACAAAGGTCTGATTACTCCACAAAGTTATCCATCGAACCGTCCGTTGCCGTATTTTTTCAGACAAAATACGCTGCAGCGCTGAAGTGTTCTTCTTCTGTTCTGGTTAAACCAGCAGGTTAGAGGAACAGGGCGACCTCCCCAAGATGGCTCCCGTAATTCCTGCTCTGCAACAGTCAATGCGGGGTCTTCTCTTCTATTATGTCGATGTGACAAACAGCCCAAAGGATTCTGGGAGTTTTTTACTGGAAATGCTTTGTACTCCTCAGGATCCTGTGTGAAACCGTAAAGGATTTTATTGCCAAAGTGGGGAAAGCGTACGAGAAAAGCACTGAGAACGTGGAGGAGTGCGACTCCATGTCTCTCAAAGTAAGTCTGTGAAAACAGGATCTCTTCTTCTTTCTGTTTGTTAATGTTTCAGTTTAGAACGTTGTGACGTTGGTTTATCTCTTTTCGTCCTGTTAGTTGATGAACGAGCTCGGTGTCTAAAGCCTCTAGCTGTGTTTTAGTTTCATCGTTTCCAGCAGCAGGACGCTTTTACCTGCTGGATCAAGCTCACCTACAAGAACGGAGAATGAAATAAAATATAATGAAACTTTTCAAATTCTTCTTTTCCATTTGAAGTGATTAGTGGTCTATAAGTGCAGCTGCAAAACTTTGGTCTGAATTCAATGGCCCCTGGTCTAAACCCCGCCCCCTTTCAGGTAGCGGAGGGTCCATTCCATCCTGTTGGACCGGATATGTTGTTTAATAGTAGAGATGCGATATTCTAGCAGCACAGAAACGTCTTTTTCAGAAGTTTGTTCAAACGAATCAACAACAGGAGAGTTTTTTAATCAAGTCAGACAGAAAAATATAATTACCTCAAATCAATTCAACGATTTTCTCTGCAGGATGAATGAAGAATTCACAGTAACTTAAGCTGGATGTCAAGATACCTTTTAAAGTATAAATCAAAAGTGCTTGAAAGAAAGCAATGTTTATCCCTTTATAGAGCTGATGCACTGCTAAGTACAAAGAGGACCTTCCTGTGATATATGTTCCCATAAACAATAGATTTAACCAGACGCACGGCGGTCTGATGCTGGGGGGGGCGCCATAACGCACAGAGGAAGCAGACCGTCTATATTAGCTGTGATCAGCGGGTAAAAAGTAGTTAGAATCTATGTTGAAGTGAGAAAGTCCTCCTGAAAACATGGTCTGTGCAGTCAGTTCATCCAGATTACCATCCTGCCTTCAAAGATTATTTCTCTGTGGGAGCCGCTCAGACCCCCACATACTCAGACCAGTATACCCATAGTCAATACCTGTTTATTCCTTTTAGTTTAATAAACTGTTTCAGAGGAGTGATCATAGCGCCCTGCATCAGCAGCGCTGTGTCTGACTCCCTGCCAGCTCCCAGAGCAGCTTCTCTCATTGGTTGATGCGACGTCCAGCAGCTAAAGTTACATTTTTCCAGCAGCTGCTGCTTAACAGTCCTCAGAAGCTCAAAATGTGCTGCAGGACCTTTTGCTGCGCCCTGATGCGCGTCAACCATTGACTTTTCATGTGAACCTGCCGCTTCTGCTGCTCAGAGCGGCAGGAAAGGTGGTAAAACTGAACTGATGTGTAATTTATTGCCTTTAAGGGAGTAAAGGAAAGATGGAACGGATTTGGTACAAAAATACTAGAGATTTTACTTTTAAACATTGTTCTGCCTTAATGCCCCCCCCCCCCCAGTGCTCCCTCCTGAATGAGAAGCTGGACTCCCTCCTCCAGACTCTTAACGCAGAGTGCCAGTCTCTGCCCCCGCTCCCCCACTGCACCCCCCCCATTGTAGAAGAGGAGCAAGAGGAGGATGAAGACGAGGATGAGGAGGAGGCCAGCGAGGAGAGCCTGACGGAGCCTAAGCGAAAGCTGGAGGAGGAGGAGACGGAGAAAGGAGCAGGAGGAGGCTCCCCGCAGCAGCTGTTCAGGAGCAGGGAGCAGCTGATGCTCCGAGCCGACAGCCTGAAGAAGGCGGTGCGGCAGATCATAGAGCAGGCTGTGAGAGGTGAAGCAGCTGCAGGGCCTTTCAGAAGTATTCACACCCCTAATGTCAGCTTAACATTAAAGCGTTTAACAGGAAATGTTGGAAGTTGAACGTTAGCCGCCTCCAACAGGTTTCATTCCTTCATTTACCAGCTTCTTTATCCCCCAGCATGCTGCTGCCACCACCGTGTTTGAATGGTGTTTTTTCTGACGCAGATCGCTTCATGTCTGTCATTTCCTGTTTCAGTTATAAACAGGGTGTGAATACTTTTGCAGAGCAGTTCTGGTTATTGTTACTAAACGTGCAGCGCGGCGTTCTCATTCCTCCTGCGTTTCCTCTCATCAGTGGTAGATGACCAGAACGCCCACGCGGATGACACGGAGCTCCCATCGCCCCTGGAGTTCAGGAAGGACAGCGAGGACGAGAACAGGGACAGCGAGAAGGACGAAGACACCAAGGAGCTGGAAGCCATGTCCTGTGAGTGTTTTAAGGTCGGAGGAGGAGAGAACGGAGAGGAGCTGAACCTTGTGGACGCAGCGCTCTGTGCAGCTCAGGCTCATGGAAAAATGCTCTGCTGACGCAAATCAGACTTCCTGTCATAAATAAAGGCAGAGATCAGAGCTAAAAGGAGAGGAGAGGATCGTTGCTGCTCTAATGTTCCACCTCCTGCTCCAGGCTCAGCTCTTTATCCTCTCATTCTAACTTTCTGCAACTTCTGTTGATTTAGAGAAGAGCTTCATAAACCAGATAGAGGGCTACAGGTCTGGTTTCTGTTCAGGCGAGCCCAGGATTCATTCATTCATTCATTCATTCATTCATTCTTTCTTTTATTCATTCTTTCTTTCTTTCATTAAGTCATTTATTCATTCATTCATTCATGCATTCATTAAGTCATTTATTCTTTCATTCATTCATTCATTGAGTCATGCATTCATTAAGTCATTTATTATTCCATTCATTCATTCATTAAGTCATTTATTCATTCATTCATCCATTCATTCATTCATGCATTCATTAAGTCATTTATTCATTCATTCATCCATTCAGGCATTCATTAAGTCATTTATTCATTCATTCATGCATTCATTAAGTCATTTATTCATTCATTCATCCATTCATGCATTCATTAAGTCATTCATTCATTCATTCATGCAATCATTGAGTCATTTATTCTTTCTTTCATTCATTCATTCATTCATGCATTCATTAAGTCATTTATTATTCCATTCATTCATTCATTAAGTCATTTATTCATTCATTCATCCATGCATTCATTAAGTCATTTATTCATTCATTCATCCATTCATGCATTCATTAAGTCATTTATTCATTCATTCATGCATTCATTAAGTCATTTATTCATTCATTCATCCATTCATGCATTCATTAAGTCATTTATTCATTCATTCATGCATTCATTAAGTCATTTATTCATTCATCCATTCATGCATTCATTAAGTCATTCATTCATCCATTCATGCATTCATTAAGTCATTTATTCATTCATTCATTCATGCATTCATTAAGTCATTTATTCATTCATTCATCCATTCATGCATTCATTAAGTCATTTATTCATTCATTCATGCATTCATTAAGTCATTTATTCATTCATCCATTCATGCATTCATTTATTCATTCATTCATCCATTCATGCATTCATTAAGTCATTTATTCATTCATTCATTCATTCATTAAGTCATTTATTCATTCATTCATTCATTCATTCATGCATTCATTATGTCATTTATTCATTCATTCATCCATTCATGCATTCATTTATTCATTCATTCATCCATTCATGCATTCATTAAGTCATTTATTCATTCATTCATTCATTCATTCATGCATTCATTAAGTAATTTATTCTTCCTTTCATTCATTCATTCATTCATTCATGCATTCATTAAGTCATTTATTCATTCATTCATCCATTCATGCATTCATTTATTCATTCATTCATCCATTCATGCATTCATTAAGTCATTTATTCATTCATTCATTCATTCATTCATCCATTCATTAAGTCATTTATTCTTCCTTTCATTCATTCATTCATTCATTCATGCATTCATTAAGTCATTTATTCATTCATTCATCCATTCATGCATTCATTGAGTCATTTATTCTTTCTTTCTTTCTTCCTCTTGTTTAGTTTAGAAAACATGCAAATAGAAACGGATGAACGGGTCCCCCCCTATGGAATGGGTGTCGTTTGGCTTCTTTGTTAGCCTAACAGGTATGGGGCATTGCAGGCTAACAAAGAAGCCAAACGACCCCCATTCCATAGGGGGGGACCCGTTCATCCGTTTCTATTTGCATGTTTTCTAAACTAAAACCAGGCTTTGTTGGGCTGCTGGATAAAACCTGGAACTAAACGCTATTTCTGACATTTTGGATTAAAAAATCTTCCTGGATGGAAGAGAAACGTCTTCAAACTTGGAAACAAAGTCCAGAGGATTGTTTTTAACGTTTTTGGGATGACCCTGTGTTGTGTTTGGGACCTCCTGAGCTCTGCAGTTCTCTGGAGAAAAGACTGAAGGTTTTTTTATTTGTGTCTTCAGCTGCAAAGAGTCCCTGTTCTCCGACGGAGAGGAGGGTGAGCCGCAGCACCCAGTCTTATGGCCCCTTTACCATCACCCCCTTCACCACCAGCAAGGAGAACCTCCCTGTGCTCAACACCCGCATCATCTGCCCTGGTAAACCCACACACACACAAACAGGTTCTGCTTCAGGAGCTGCAGCCTGGCACCGGTTCACCCATGGAGGTTTGGTTTATGTGCAGGCCTGCGAGCGGGGCTGGCCGCCTCTATCGCCGGCAGCTCCATCATTAGCAAGATGCTGCTGGCTAACATCGACCCGTTTGGTGCGACTCCCTTCATCGACCCGGACCTGGACTCTCTGTGAGAGCCGCCTCGCCTCCGTCTATACGTCAGCTCCTCCCACTGGCTCCCACTGATCTTGTGTCTCTTTGTGGCAGAGAGGGCTACATGGAGAAGTGCGTCATGAACAACTACTTTGGCATCGGCCTGGACGCCAAGATCTCGCTGGAGTTCAACAACAAGAGGGAGGAGCATCCAGAGAAATGCAGGTGAGGCGCATTTCTCCTGAAATCCACCTTTCAACAGTTGATTAACATTCATAATGAAGATTTTATAATAAATATTTACCAATTGCACCACCTGCACCTTCCTAACACAGAAGTCGTACAAAGAACATGATGTGGTACGGTGTTTTGGGCACTAAAGAGCTGCTGCAGAGAACTTACAAGAACCTGGAGCAAAAGGTCCAGCTGGAGGTGAGGCAAACCATGACAGCAGGTTTTATTTAGTAATTATCGTCCTCAGCCCTAGCACCGTTCCAATTCACAAGAACAGCAAACCGAGAACGGACAAAGTCCCCGGATGTTGCTCTGGCCCCTCCCTCTTTACCCAGCATGCATCAGAGCAGACCTGTCCGTCCTCCAGACTGACAGCTCTCCCAACATTCACTGCAGCAGCAGCAGCTTCCACTTTAGCGCTCACAGAGCTCAGAGTATTAAGTTAATTGTTCCCTTTTCTGTTGCTGTTGTTCAATAAAAGTACGTTTTGAGATCCTTTGAGGCGAGAATATTATACTTTAAGCTGCAACCAGCAGAGCTAACTGGCTGCAGTTATCCTCGGGCTAACGTTAGCCCGTCTGCAGCGACCAGGGCTAACGTTAGGCCGTCTGCAGCGACCAGGGCTAACGTTAGCCCGTCTGCAGCGGCCAGGGCTAACGTTAGCCCGTCTGCAGCGACCAGGGCTAACGTTAGCCCGTCTGCAGCGACCAGGGCTAACGTTAGCCCGTCTGCAGCGGCCAGGGCTAACGTTAGCCCGTCTGCAGCGGCCAGGGCTAACGTTAGCCCGTTTGCAGCAGCCCTCTCTCTGCATAGCCGTGTGTGAAGGACCGCTGGCTCTGATGGAGGTTTTTTTTTTTTTTTTGGCGTGTTTATTTGTGTTTATCTGACTGTGTTCATTATTATTCCTCCACTAAATGAAAAAAGTCATAATTTATTATTATCTAGAGACGATTAATAACAGGAGGTGAAATGCAGCTCCAGGCTAGCTTTGAATGTGGTGATGTCATCAATACGCTTCTGTTCCAATTGATCCAGATTTATGCTGCATGCTCCTGTTCTCCCCGAGTCCAGACTTTCCTGAGTTCTTCGCAAGAACAGACTTGGCAAGAACACGAGTCCGTACTCGCGTTCTAGTGAATTGGGAACTTTTATGAGAATGAAGAAATGGAGCGCTCATCTGTTCCATTAGTATCAGTGTGTCAGGCTGCCATCTTCATCAGTGCAGACTGAGCATCTGCATCACTTCGCATGAGATAAAGTCCCTTTGTCATCTGACTTTGCTTGTCTGCTCATTTCTACTGTTTTTACTGTTAAAGCTTGTTTTATATGAAATTTTTAGAAAAACGGAGACTTAAGGTAGTCGGATGTGAAGGTTTCCCAAACGACCCACTAATCCAACCAATGAAAGCTAACCAACAGCAGTTAGTGTCTTACTCTGCTTAAATGCAATGGGACCAAATTCTTCTGCCTCTAATATAATAGCAGTTATTCTGAAAATACAATTATTTTCCCTGCCTTGGTGTGAAATAAAGATATACTGTAACTGAATCCTTTAGAGGAGAGATCTCCAGCCCTGATCCTCCAGATCTCCTGTTCTCAGAATTTTAAAAGAAAAGTCCGGTCATCAAGGAATAATCAATGGATCATTATTTATACTTAAAACTAAAACGTTTGCGGTGATTTAATGAATTTAGTGTTAATCAGTAAAAGAATAAAAACAATCTAGTAGCCCCTCCCTCCTGCCATCTTCCAGCAGTGACGTCACGGTGCGGTAAGCCTAGCGCCATTCTCCCCGCTTTACAAGCTAAATCAATGGGAACTACTAGACACATCTGCAATCAACAACAATTATTGAAGATTTCCAGAGGACTTCACCATTGAAATTCACCAGAGCTATAGTGAAACTGACAATGCCCACGTGCATGGCAGCTGGATGCTGGAATACATCGGGTAAAAGTGAAAAAAAGAGTTATTCCACCTTTCTGATTCCTGATCCTCCACGGACGGGTTGGTCGTTGGATCGCCAACTTGAAGAGGGAGGATTTGCCATCGAACTTCTGGCCAGAGAAAAAACCCGTAATATGTAGCCAACATTTGGAAGAAGAATGTTTTCAAGATGACTTGGATAATAGCGCGTTGTGACAAACACCAGATACAGCACTGGGACTTGATCAACAGCCGATACCGCACCGTGACAATGTCACTAACCAGTAGGTGGCAGTAGTGTTCTTTGACCAACATGGATGCCTCCAGTAAAGCACATTCACATGAAAATTACTCTGAATTAAAAACACTGATCATTTATTGAACAGGATGGAATCATTTCAGATTTAAAGAACTTTCAGAAGTTTGAATTCTGAATATGAGCGACTTTTCCTTTAAATACATCCCCGCTCACCTGCTAGCGAGCCATTCATTTGCTTCAGCTGTCTGAGCAGGGATGCATCTAAAAGCTCCAGGACAGGCGATCTGGGGAACCAGGGCTGGAGACCCCCGGGTTAGAATAGAATGAAGGCTTTGGCACGCATAGTGTTCTACTGAAGGTGATTAACAGTATTAAAACAGAATAAAGGTTTATAATCTGTTTAGTTTATTTTATTCTGTAAATTTCATAACAAGTTCTGATCCTCTGACCATGTCTTCCTCCTAATGTGGGTTGTTTGTTTAACATGAATGAATACAGGACAGGTTTATATAATGCATCCTTTGTCTCTCTGCTTTAGACGCACTATATAGACCCAATCAGGGATCAGTTTTTGGCAGGTTCATAATTTATTATACCGTATTTTTTTAAACTGACAAAGTTCCACCTGCAGCCCAGCTTCCTTTTTCTCCTTGCAGTGTGACGGTCAGTACATCCCTCTGCCCAGCCTTCAGGGCATCGCTGTGTTGAACATTCCCAGCTACGCAGGTGGAACCAACTTCTGGGGCGGCACCAAAGAGGATGATGTGAGTGTTTATGGTCTGTCTGAAGCGTGGAGGTTTTCCTTTGCTGTTGACTAAGAAATGTCAGCTCAGATGCTGGTCTGACATGGAGCTGGTCTCCTGGAGGCTGCTGAGATACACGGTCGGTTTTAGAAAACTGCTTTGAACAAGTTTCTGTTGCTTCCTACAGTCTGTGTTTCTGTTGCTTCCTAGAGTCTGTGTTTCTGTTGCTTCCTGCAGTCTGTGTTTCTGTTGCTTCCTAGAGTCTGTGTTTCTGTTGCTTCCTGCAGTCTGTGTTTCTGTTGCTTCCTACAGTCTGTGTTTCTGTTGCTTCCTAGAGTCTGTGTTTCTGTTGCTTCCTGCAGTCTGTGTTTCTGTTGCTTCCTGCAGTCTGTGTTTCTGTTGCTTCCTGCAGTCTGTGTTGCTGTTGCTTCCTACAGTCTGTGTTTCTGTTGCTTCCTGCAGTCTGTGTTTCTGTTGCTTCCTGCAGTCTGTGTTGCTGTTGCTTCCTACAGTCTGTGTTTCTGTTGCTTCCTGCAGTCTGTGTTTCTGTTGCTTCCTGCAGTCTGTGTTTCTGTCGCTTCCTACAGTCTGTGTTTCTGTCGCTTCCTGCAGTCTGTGTTTCTGTTGCTTCCTGCAGTCTGTGTTTCTGTTGCTTCCTGCAGTCTGTGTTTCTGTTGCTTCCTGCAGTCTGTGTTTCTGTTGCTTCCTACAGTCTGTGTTTCTGTTGCTTCCTGCAGTCTGTGTTTCTGTTGCTTCCTACAGTCTGTGTTTCTGTTGCTTCCTGCAGTCTGTGTTTCTGTTGCTTCCTGCAGTCTGTGTTTCTGTTGCTTCCTGCAGTCTGTGTTTCTGTTGCTTCCTGCAGTCTGTGTTTCTGTTGCTTCCTACAGTCTGTATTTCTGTTGCTTCCTGCAGTCTGTCTTTCTGTTGCTTCCTGTAGTCTGTCTTTCTGTTGCTTCCTGCAGTCTGTGTTTCTGTTGCTTCCTACAGTCTGTGTTTCTGTTGCGTTCTACAGCATGTTTCTGTTGCTTCCTGCAGTCTATGTTTCTGTTGCTTCCTGCAGTCTGTGTTTCTGTTGCTTCCTGCAGTCTGTGTTTCTGTTGCTTCCTGCAGTCTGTGTCTGTGTTTCTGTCGCTTCCTGCAGTCTGTGTTTCTGTCGCTTCCTGCAGTCTGTGTTTCTGTTGCTTCCTGCAGTCTGTGTTTCTGTCGCTTCCTACAGTCTGTGTTGCTGTCGCTTCCTGCAGTCTGTGTTGCTGTTGCTTCCTGCAGTCTGTGTTTTTGTTGCTTCCTGCAGTCTGTGTTTCTGTTACTTCCTACAGTCTGTGTTTCTGTTGCTTCCTACAGTCTGTGTTTCTGTTGCTTCCTGCAGTCTGTGTTTCTGTTGCTTCCTGCAGTCTGTGTTTCTGTCGCTTCCTGCAGTCTGTGTTTCTGTCGCTTCCTGCAGTCTGTGTTTCTGTCGCTTCCTACAGTCTGTGTTGCTGTCGCTTCCTGCAGTCTGTGTTGCTGTTGCTTCCTGCAGTCTGTGGTTCTGTTGCTTCCTGCAGTCTGTGTTTCTGTAGCTTCCTACAGTCTGTGTTTCTGTTGCTTCCTGCAGTCTGTGTTTTTGTTGCTTCCTGCAGTCTGTGTTTCTGTTGCTTCCTGCAGTCTGTGTTTCTGTTGCTTCCTGCAGTCTGTGTTTCTGTTGCTTCCTGCAGTCTGTGTTTCTGTTGCTTCCTACAGTCTGTGTTTCTGTTGCTTCCTACAGTCTGTGTTTCTGTTGCTTCCTGCAGTCTGTCTTTCTGTTGCTTCCTGCAGTCTGTCTTTCTGTTGCTTCCTTTAGTCCGTGTTTCTGTTGCTTCCTGCAGTCTGTGTTTCTGTTGCTTCCTGCAGTCTGTCTTTCTGTTGCTTCCTGCAGTCTGTCTTTCTGTTGCTTCCTGCAGTCTGTGTTTCTGTTGCTTCCTACAGTCTGTGTTGCTGTCGCTTCCTGCAGTCTGTGTTGCTGTTGCTTCCTTCAGTCTGTGTTTCTGTTGCTTCCTGCAGTCTGTCTTTCTGTTGCTTCCTGCAGTCTGTCTTTCTGTTCCTTCCTTTAGTCCGTGTTTCTGTTGCTTCCTGCAGTCTGTGTTTCTGTTGCTTCCTGCAGTCTGTCTTTCTGTTGCTTCCTGCAGTCTGTCTTTCTGTTGCTTCCTGCAGTCTGTGTTTCTGTCGCTTCCTACAGTCTGTGTTGCTGTCGCTTCCTGCAGTCTGTGTTGCTGTTGCTTCCTACAGTCTGTGTTTCTGTCGCTTCCTACAGTCTGTGTTGCTGTCGCTTCCTGCAGTCTGTGTTGCTGTTGCATCCTGCAGTCTGTGTTTCTGTTGCTTCCTACAGTCTGTGTTTCTGTCGCTTCCTACAGTCTGTGTTTCTGTCGCTTCCTACAGTCTGTGTTGCTGTCGCTTCCTACAGTCTGTGTTGCTGTCGCTTCCTGCAGTCTGTGTTTCTGTTGCTTCCTACAGTCTGTGTTTCTGTTGCTTCCTGCAGTCTGTGTTTCTGTTGCTTCCTGCAGTCTGTGTTTCTGTTGCTTCCTGCAGTCTGTCTTTCTGTTGCTTCCTGCAGTCTGTCTTTCTGTTGCTTCCTGCAGTCTGTCTTTCTGTTGCTTCCTTTAGTCCGTGTTTCTGTTGCTTCCTGCAGTCTGTGTTTCTGTTGCTTCCAGCAGTCTGTCTTTCTGTTGCTTCCTGCAGTCTGTCTTTCTGTTGCTTCCTGCAGTCTGTGTTTCTGTTGCTTCCTGCAGTCTGTGTTTCTGTCGCTTCCTACAGTCTGTGTTGCTGTCGCTTCCTACAGTCTGTGTTGCTGTCGCTTCCTGCAGTCTGTGTTGCTCTCGCTTCCTACAGTCTGTGTTGCTGTCGCTTCCTGCAGTCTGTGTTGCTGTCGCTTCCTGCAGTCTGTGTTTCTGTCGCTTCCTACAGTCTGTGTTGCTGTCGCTTCCTACAGTCTGTGTTGCTGTCGCTTCCTGCAGTCTGTGTTGCTGTTGCTTCCTGCAGTCTGTGTTTCTGTTGCTTCCTACAGTCTGTGTTTCTGTCGCTTCCTATAGTCTGTGTTTCTGTCGCTTCCTACAGTCTGTGTTGCTGTCGCTTCCTACAGTCTGTGTTGCTGTCGCTTCCTGCAGTCTGTGTTGCTGTTGCTTCCTACAGTCTGTGTTTCTGTCGCTTCCTACAGTCTGTGTTGCTGTCGCTTCCTGCAGTCTGTGTTGCTGTTGCTTCCTGCAGTCTGTGTTTTTGTTGCTTCCTGCAGTCTGTGTTTCTGTTACTTCCTACAGTCTGTGTTTCTGTTGCTTCCTACAGTCTGTGTTTCTGTTGCTTCCTGCAGTCTGTGTTTCTGTTGCTTCCTGCAGTCTGTGTTTCTGTCGCTTCCTGCAGTCTGTGTTTCTGTCGCTTCCTGCAGTCTGTGTTTCTGTCGCTTCCTACAGTCTGTGTTGCTGTCGCTTCCTGCAGTCTGTGTTGCTGTTGCTTCCTGCAGTCTGTGGTTCTGTTGCTTCCTGCAGTCTGTGTTTCTGTAGCTTCCTACAGTCTGTGTTTCTGTTGCTTCCTGCAGTCTGTGTTTTTGTTGCTTCCTGCAGTCTGTGTTTCTGTTGCTTCCTGCAGTCTGTGTTTCTGTTGCTTCCTGCAGTCTGTGTTTCTGTTGCTTCCTGCAGTCTGTGTTTCTGTTGCTTCCTACAGTCTGTGTTTCTGTTGCTTCCTACAGTCTGTGTTTCTGTTGCTTCCTGCAGTCTGTCTTTCTGTTGCTTCCTGCAGTCTGTCTTTCTGTTGCTTCCTTTAGTCCGTGTTTCTGTTGCTTCCTGCAGTCTGTGTTTCTGTTGCTTCCTGCAGTCTGTGTTTCTGTTGCTTCCTGCAGTCTGTCTTTCTGTTGCTTCCTGCAGTCTGTGTTTCTGTTGCTTCCTACAGTCTGTGTTGCTGTCGCTTCCTGCAGTCTGTGTTGCTGTTGCTTCCTTCAGTCTGTGTTTCTGTTGCTTCCTGCAGTCTGTCTTTCTGTTGCTTCCTGCAGTCTGTCTTTCTGTTCCTTCCTTTAGTCCGTGTTTCTGTTGCTTCCTGCAGTCTGTGTTTCTGTTGCTTCCTGCAGTCTGTCTTTCTGTTGCTTCCTGCAGTCTGTCTTTCTGTTGCTTCCTGCAGTCTGTGTTTCTGTTGCTTCCTACAGTCTGTGTTGCTGTCGCTTCCTGCAGTCTGTGTTGCTGTTGCTTCCTACAGTCTGTGTTTCTGTCGCTTCCTACAGTCTGTGTTGCTGTCGCTTCCTGCAGTCTGTGTTGCTGTTGCATCCTGCAGTCTGTGTTTCTGTTGCTTCCTACAGTCTGTGTTTCTGTCGCTTCCTACAGTCTGTGTTTCTGTCGCTTCCTACAGTCTGTGTTGCTGTCGCTTCCTACAGTCTGTGTTGCTGTCGCTTCCTGCAGTCTGTGTTGCTGTTGCTTCCTGCAGTCTGTGTTAGTCTTAGTTTGCTGGGTTTTGTTTTTGTCAACGAAGTTGTTTGAAAACTGCTGATTAATACCTTTGTTTATAAATGATCCTCTGGCTTGAGTCAGAAGTTTAGACCAAAGTCCAAACATTTAGTCTTTTGGCAGCTTTAGTGCTTTAAGTGATACGACTTCAAAAACAAAACAGTCTGACTCTGTATGTTAGTGGTAAACCACCGTAGTGATGCAGTCTGCATGAGAGAACCCTACGTATAAATGTCTGTGATATCCGGTCCTGCTGCAGATCTTCTGTGCTCCATCCTTTGATGATAAGATCCTGGAGGTGGTGGCTGTGTTCGGGAGCATGCAGATGGCCGTATCCAGAGTCATCAAGCTGCAGCATCACCGCATAGCCCAGGTGAGCGGCAGCACCGACTGCAGCAGGAAGTAAAAGTCCAGGAACGATCCTGATTTCAGTCTCCTTCTGATTCAGTGTCGGACGGTGAAGATCACCATCCTGGGAGATGAAGGTGTCCCCATCCAGGTGGACGGGGAGGCCTGGATCCAGCCGCCCGGCGTTATCAAGATCCAGCACAAGAACAGAGCGCAGATGCTGACGAGAGACCGGGTGAGGAAGATACCGCGGATGATGTGGATGTTTTAGCTTCAGCCTTCAACTGAACTCTTTCCTCCAGGCGTTTGAGAACACATTAAAGTCATGGGAGGACAAGCTGAAGTACGACAAGCCCCCCCTACGGCCCCACCTCTACCCACAGCAGTCTGTGGATCTGGCCACGGAGGAGGAGAACGCCATCATGCAAATGTGCGCCCGTGCTGCGGAAGAACTCATCACGAGGTAAAAGTCATGATGGAAAACATGAATCCCTCCCTGAACCCGCTCACTAAGTGTTCTCTGCTTCTGACCACAGGATATGCGAAGCCGCAAAAACCAACGGGCTTTTAGAGCAGGAGCTGGCTCATGCTGTCAACGCTGCATCTCACGCCATCAACAAAATGCACCCGAAATTCCCCGAGGTGAGCAGTCAACAGGAAGCCGACGGCAGGAAGTGGCAGTGTGCTGCATGGCGTTCCAGTAACAGGATGTGTTCAGTAGTAGCAATTCAAATTTTCCCTACTTTCCTTGATGGGTCCTCGGTGGGTCTCCTACAACCAGAGGTCACGGATTTGCGGACCCACCTGCTGGCTAATCTGGACCCAACCTGATTTAAAACATTTATAAATTACTGCATGTTGTCCGACGACAGCGTCTAATTTCACTTGCACCTCTTCTCCTGTTAATACGGTAAAGCCCTGGGGAGCGTCCGGCTCCAGGCTGCACGTGATCCAAATGAGCCAATGAGCTGTCAGTCTGGGTTGCTGCTGCTGCTACTTTTAGACACAGCAGGCAAACCTGTGGCAAGCCAGGCGATGGGAAAGAAGGAGAAGACCATGAGAAAAAGAGAGCAGAGAAAGTGTGGACTGCTGGAAGAACTGCGGTGAACTGGTGAAAGAAAAGTGAAATGGCGTGCTCAAAGATGACCCTGCACATTTAGAGGATGTTTGGCTCAACCTGCTGCTGTGAAGCAGGATTCTCCACCATGAACAGAATCAACAATAAATCTGGATCCAGGCTCAAAATGAGCTCCTTGATATGTGCTTGAGAATGGCTTAGTCTCCGGTTAAACCCAGGTTTAAAGCCTTGCAGGGCAGCCTAAAGCCCACTGCCAACATTAAGACAGAAAAAGAAAGAAAAGAACAAACCATCAGTTCAGGGCTTTGAGAAAATATGGGAATCAGGAAATTGTCTATAAACCAAACTGAACGATTGTTGTTCTCTACTTAAAAAAAAACTTTAGATTTTAAAATGGGAAAATTTTCTATTTTTTTATTTAAAAATTCAATGTATAACATGGATGCATAAACACCTGAATTTTATTTCAGTGTTAAATTCTGTTTAGAGTAATAGATTTCTAAAAATGTCTCCAGACCTTTACTGGTTGATGATTTTCTTTATTCGGACCCAATGATTTTTAATTGGTTGCGGCTGGTCTAAAATATTCATGATTTTAGGACATTAAGATGTAAAGAGAAGCATCATCTCCTGGTCAGACCCTGCGATTCAGTGACAGGGTGGAGTCAGAGTAAAAATATGCACGCCTCGGAGACGGCCATTGGCTGGAAGTTGGAGGGGATTTGGCTGGCTTTTGTTGGGTATGGCCATTTTAAATGGCTGCTACTGTAGATTCTTACTTCTGCAGCCATGTTCAGGAAAAATATCACTCATTATGTTTGATTCATCAGGACTCAGAAACAAGAGCAACATTTAATCCTGTTTGATTCTAAAGTCTGTGGAGAAACCTCTCACCTTCAGTTCAGTTTATTTCTAAAGCACCAATTCACACTTTAGTTACCTTCTAAATCAGGACTGAATCTCTTTGAGTTTAAAAGGAATTGCCGCCATCTAGTGGCAGCCAGGGGAATTACAGTTTTCAGCCTTTCCACCAGAGATGATGATGAAAACCTGTGAATGTAATAACAGGGAGGAGAAGTTTCAGTGAATGAAAGCTTCTCTCTTTGAAAAGTTAGATTAATTCTGGAAATGAGGAAACAGAAATGCTTTCAGTCGCCTTTATTGGTGAAATGATGCTTCTTTCTTTTAGCTCCATGTGTGAACAGATTCCTCACAGCTTCATCTTCTCCCCTAAGATCAGTTTTTGTGTTGCTGCATCCCTGTTCAGTTTGCTTTAATCTGACGTTGTTTGACATCAGACTGCCGTTCTTCTCCAGAGCCTGACCAGGAACACGGCCATCGAGGTGGCGAGCACCGTCAAGGCGCTTTACAATGAGACCGAGTCTCTCCTGCTGGGACGCGTCTCTCTGGTGAGCGGGGTTAAGATCCTCCTTTGGTTTTTAACGCTGATCCTTTTCGTTAAATGGATTAACTCCTCTATCTCCCAGCAACTGGACCCACCAGAGGAGGAGCAGCTGTCCAGCGCTCTGCAGAGCCTGGATGTTGAACTGGGCAAACTGGGAGAAATCCCCTGGCTGTACCACATCCTGCAGCCCAACGACGAGGAGGTAAGAAGGCTCAGCTGATCAGCGACCAGACCTGCCTGCTCATAAGCACAGGGCCGGAAACGCAGACAGCACCCAGAGCACAGCAGGAAGTAGGCGCTGCCTTTAAGGGTCATTGGAGCTTCTAAAAGTTTGTTTATCGCCCCTCTTTAGTTGTAGAATGTTGAAAACTTTACCTCCACTTTAAACTCTAGGAAAGACTCTGAAAGCAAACATTATTTTGGAGAATTTTATCACTTATTTGTTTTTAAAAACAAGGAAAATTTTGGGTAGCATAAAAAGCAATAAGTTGAACCGAGAAGCCCAAGAGATGCTCTAATCAGAGATTATTTGACTAATTCCACATTTTTTGTAATGTGAAGTAGTAGCCATTCAAACTTTTCCCACTTTCTTTGATGGGCCCTTGGCTGGTCCTTGGCTAGTCCTTGGCTGGTCCTTGGCTGGTCCTTGGCTAGTCCTTGGCTGGTCCTTGGCTGGTCCTTGGCTAGTCCTTGGCTGGTCCTTGGCTGGTCCTTGGCTAGTCCTTGGCTGGTCCTTGGCTGGTCCTTGGCTGATCCTTGGCTGGTCCTTGGCTAGTCCTTGGCTGGTCCTTGGCTAGTCATTGGCTGGTCCTTGGCTGATCCTTGGCTGGTCCTTGGCTAGTCCTTGGCTGGTCCTTGGCTGGTCCTTGGCTAGTCCTTGGCTGGTCCTTGGCTGATCCTTGGCTTGTCCTTGGCTGGTCCTTGGCTGGTCCTTGGCTGGTCCTTGGCTGATCCTTGGCTTGTCCTTGGCTGGTCCTTGGCTGATCCTTGGCTTGTCCTTGGCTGATCCTTGGCTTGTCCTTGGCTGGTCCTTGGCTGGTCCTTGGCCGGTCCTTGGCTGGTCCTTTGCTGGTCCTTGGTTGGTCCTTGACTAGTCCTAGGCCGATCCTTGGTTGGTCCTTGGCCGATCCTTGGCTGGTCCTTTGCTGGTCCTTGGTTGGTCCTTGACTAGTCCTTGGCCGATCCTTGGCTGGTCCTTGACTAGTCCTTGGCTGGTCCTTGGCTTGTCCTTGGCTGGTCCTTTGCTAGTCCTTGGCTGGTCCTTGGCTGGTCCTTTGCTATTCCTTGGCTGGTCCTTGGCTGGTCCTTTGCTAGTCCTTTGCTAGTCCTTGGCTGGTCCTTGGCTGGTCCTTTGCTAGGCCTTGGCTGGTCCTTGGCTGGTCCTTTGCTAGTCCTGGGCTAGTCCTTGGCTGGTCCTTGGCTGGTCCTTTGCTGGTCCTTGGCTGGTCCTTGGCTGGTCCTTTGCTAGTCCTGGGCTAGTCCTTGGCTAGTCCTGGCCTAGTCCTTGGCTGGTCCTTGGCTGATCCTTTGCTAGTCCTTGGCTGGTCCTTTGCTAGTCCTTGGCTGGATCTTTGCTAGTCCTGGGCTGGTCCTTTGCTAGTCCTGGGCTAGTCCTTGGCTAGTCCTGGGCTAGTCCTTGGCTGGTCCTTTGCTAGTCCTTGGCTGGTCCTTGACTAGTCCTTGGCTGGTCCTTGGCTAGTCCTTGGCTGTTCCTTGGCTGTTCCTTTGCTAGTCCTTGGCTGGTCCTTGGCTGGTCCTTGAATAGTCCTTGGCTGGTCCTTGGCTGGTCCTTGGCTGGTCCTTGGCTGGTCCTTGGCTAGTCCTTGGCTGGTCCTTGACTGGTCCTTGGCTGGTCCTTGGCTTGTCCTTGGCTGGTCCTTGGCTGGTCCTTGACTAGTCCTGGGCGAGTCCTTGGCTGGTCCTTGACTGGTCCTTGGCTGGTCCTTTGCTAGTCCGTGACTAGTCCTGGGCTAGTCCTTGACTAGTCCTGGGCTAGTCCTTTGCTAGTCCTTGGCTGGTCCTGGGCTAGTCCTTTGCTAGTCCTTGGCTGGTCCTTTGCTAGTCCTCGGCTGGTCCTTGGCTGGTCTTTGGCTGGTCCTTTGCTAGTCCTTGGCTGGTCCTTGGCTGGTCCTTGGCTGGTCCTTTGCTAGTCCTTGGCTGGTCATTGGCTGGTCTTTGGCTGGTCCTTTGCTAGTCCTTGGCTGGTACTTTGCTAGTCCTTGGCTGTTCCTTGGCTGGTACTTTGCTAGTCCTTGGCTGGTCCTTGACTAGTCCTTGGCTGGTCCTTGGCTGGTCCTTAGCTGGTCTTTGGCTGGTCCTTTGCTAGTCCTTGGCTGGTACTTTGCTAGTCCTTGGCTGGTCCTTGACTAGTCCTTGGCTGGTCCTTGGCTGGTCCTTTGCTAGTCCTTGGCTGGTCCTTTACTAGTCCTGGGCTAGTCCTGGGCTGGTCCTGTGCTAGTCCTGGGCTAGTCCTTGGCTGGTACTTTGCTAGTCCTTGGCTGGTCCTTGGCTGGTCCTTGACTAGTCCTTGGCTGGTCCTTGGCTTGTCCTTGGCTGGTCCTTTGCTAGTCCTTGGCTGGTCCTTGGCTGGTCCTTTGCTAGTCCTGGGCTAGTCCTGGGCTGGTCCTTTGCTAGTCCTTGGCTAGTCCTTGGCTGTTCCTTGGCTGTTCCTTTGCTAGTCCTTGGCTGGTCCTTGGCTGGTCCTTGAATAGTCCTTGGCTGGTCCTTGGCTGGTCCTTGGCTGGTCCTTGGCTAGTCCTTGGCTGGTCCTTGACTGATCCTTGGCTGGTCCTTGGCTTGTCCTTGGCTGGTCCTTGGCTGGTCCTTGACTAGTCCTGGGCGAGTCCTTGGCTGGTCCTTGACTGGTCCTTGGCTGGTCCTTTGCTAGTCCGTGACTAGTCCTGGGCTAGTCCTTGACTAGTCCTGGGCTAGTCCTTTGCTAGTCCTTGGCTGGTCCTGGGCTAGTCCTTTGCTAGTCCTTGGCTGGTCCTTGGCTGGTCCTTTGCTAGTCCTCGGCTGGTCCTTGGCTGGTCTTTGGCTGGTCCTTTGCTAGTCCTTGGCTGGTCCTTGGCTGGTCCTTGGCTGGTCCTTTGCTAGTCCTTGGCTGGTCATTGGCTGGTCTTTGGCTGGTCCTTTGCTAGTCCTTGGCTGGTACTTTGCTAGTCCTTGGCTGTTCCTTGGCTGGTACTTTGCTAGTCCTTGGCTGGTCCTTGACTAGTCCTTGGCTGGTCCTTGGCTGGTCCTTAGCTGGTCTTTGGCTGGTCCTTTGCTAGTCCTTGGCTGGTACTTTGCTAGTCCTTGGCTGGTCCTTGACTAGTCCTTGGCTGGTCCTTGGCTGGTCCTTTGCTAGTCCTTGGCTGGTCCTTTACTAGTCCTGGGCTAGTCCTGGGCTGGTCCTGTGCTAGTCCTGGGCTAGTCCTTGGCTGGTACTTTGCTAGTCCTTGGCTGGTCCTTGGCTGGTCCTTGACTAGTCCTTGGCTGGTCCTTGGCTTGTCCTTGGCTGGTCTTTGGCTGGTACTTTGCTAGTCCTTGGCTGGTCCTTTGCTAGTCCTTGGCTGGTCCTTGGCTGGTCCTTTGCTAGTCCTGGGCTAGTCCTGGGCTGGTCCTTTGCTAGTCCTGGGCTAGTCCTTGGCTGGTGCTTTGCTTGTCCTGGGCTAGTCCTGGGCTGGTCCTTTGCTAGTCCTGGGCTAGTCCTTGGCTGGTCCTTGCTTGGTCCTTTGCTAGTCCTGGGCTTGTCCTGGGCTAGTCCTGGGCTGGTCTTTTGCTAGTCCTGGGCTAGTCCTTGGCTGGTCCTTTGCTAGTCCTGGGCTAGTCCTGGGCTGGTCTTTTGCTAGTCCTGGGCTAGTCCTTGGCTGGTCCTTTGCTAGTCCTTTGCTAGTCCTGGGCTAGTCCTGGGCTAGTCCTGGGCTGGTCCTTGTCTGAGTCAGAGTAAAAAGAAAAGGCAAGAGGGGGTCACCCCAGGGGCTGGGAGTCGCAGGGAAGTTGGCTGCCATTCGGCTGGCTTTTGACTAGGAAGGGCCATTTTGAATGGCTGCTACTGTTGTATCTTCTTAAAATAGCTGGTCGTTCTAGATAAAGTCTGTTGTGTCTGTTGATGTATGAAGCGTCCTGGGACGAGGGGTGGTCTTGTTTCTGGGGTGGGGCGGCCCGTTTGGATGACACAGACTGGAGGTCCCCTAAAAGTCTGGTTCATGTGCAAATTAGCAGGTAAATGTGTTTAAACGTTTCTACTGCATAAATTCAGCCTCTTTTTTAGAACTAATGGGGTAAACTGGTAGCCAGAACCGGACAGCTCCAGCTGGACTTCTGAGATCAGAACCTGGACCTCTGAGATCAGAACCTGGACCTCTGAGACCAGAAGCTGGACCTCTGACATCAGAACCTGGACCTCTGAGAACAGAAGCTGGACCTCTGACATCAGAACCTGGACCTCTGAGATCAGAACCTGGACCTCTGAGATCAGAACCTGGACCTCTCAGACCAGAACCTGGACCTCTGAGACCAGAACCTGGACCTCTGTGACCAGAACCTTGACCTCTGAGATCAGAAACTGGACCTCTGTGACCAGAACCTGGACCTCTGTGACCAGAACCTGGACCTCTCAGACCAGAACCTGGACCTCTGAGACCAGAACCTGGACCTCTGAGATCAGAACCTGGACCTCTGAGACCAGAAGCTGGACCTCTGTGACCAGAACCTTGACCTCTGAGATCAGAAACTGGACCTCTGAGACCAGAACCTGGACCTCTGTGACCAGAACCTTGACCTCTGAGATCAGAAACTGGACCTCTGAGACCAGAACCTGGACCTCTGAGATCAGAACCTGGACCTCTCAGACCAGAACCTGGACCTCTGAGATCAGAACTGGGACCTCTGAGATCAGAACCTGGACCTCTGTGACCAGAACCTGGACCTCTGAGATCAGAACCTGGACCTCTGTGACCAGAACCTGGACCTCTGAGATCAGAACCTGGACCTCTGTGACCAGAACCTGGACCTCTGAGACCAGAACCTGGACCTCTGAGATCAGAACCTGGACCTCTGAGACCAGAAGCTGGACCTCTGAGACCAGAACCTGGACCTCTGAAATCAGAACCTGGACCTCTGAGATCAGAACCTGGACCTCTGAGACCAGAAGCTGGACCTCTGAGACCAGAAGCTGGACCTCTGAGGTCAGAAGCTGGACCTCTGAGACCAGAACCTGGACCTCTGAGACAAAACCTGGACCTCTCAGACCAGAACCTGGACCTCTGAGACCAGAACCTGGACCTCTCAGACCAGAACCTGGACCTCTGAGACCAGAACCTGGACCTCTGAGATCAGAACCTGGACCTCTGAGATCAGAACCTGGACCTCTGAGACCAGAAGCTGGACCTCTGAGACCAGAAGCTGGACCTCTGAGGTCAGAAGCTGGACCTCTGAGACCAGAACCTGGACCTCTGAGACAAAACCTGGACCTCTCAGACCAGAACCTGGACCTCTGAGACCAGAACCTGGACCTCTCAGACCAGAACCTGGACCTCTGAGACCAGAACCTGGACCTCTGAGATCAGAACCTGGACTTCTGAGACCAGAACCTGGACCTCTGAGATCAGAACCTGGACCTCTGTGACCAGAACCTGGACCTCTGAGATCAGAACCTGGACCTCTGAGACCAGAACCTGGACCTCTGAGATCAGAACCTGGACCTCTGAGACCAGAAGCTGGACCTCTGAGACCAGAAGCTGGACCTCTGAGATCAGAACCTGGACCTCTGAGACCAGAAGCTGGACCTCTGAGATCAGAACCTGGACCTCTGAGATCAGAACCTGGACCTCTGAGATCAGAACCTGGACCTCTCAGACCAGAAATTGGACCTCTGAGATCAGAACCTGGACCTCTGAGATCAGAACCTGGACCTCTCAGACCAGAACCTGGACCTCTGAGATCAGAACCTGGACCTCTGAGATCAGAACCTGGACCTCTCAGACCAGAACCTGGACCTCTGAGATCAGAACCTGGACCTCTGAGACAAAACCTGGACCTCTCAGACCAGGACCTGGACCTCTGAGACCAGAACCTGGACCTCTCAGACCAGAACCTGGACCTCTGAGACCAGAACCTTGGACCTCTGAGATCAGAACCTGGACCTCTGAGACCAGAACCTGGACCTCTGAGATCAGAACCTGGACCTCTCAGACCAGAACCTGGACCTCTGAGATCAGAACCTGGACCTCTGAGATCAGAACCTGGACTTCTGAGACCAGAACCTGGACCTCTGAGATCAGAACCTGGACCTCTGTGACCAGAACCTGGACCTCTGTGACCAGAACCTGGACCTCTGAGATCAGAACCTGGACCTCTGAGACCAGAAGCTGGACCTCTGAGATCAGAACTTGGACTTCTGAGATCAGAACCTGGACCTCTGAGACCAGAAGCTGGACCTCTGAGATCAGAACTTGGACTTCTGAGACCAGAACCTGGACCTCTGAGATCAGAACCTGGACCTCTGAGATCAGAACCTGGACCTCTGAGATCAGAACCTGGACCTCTCAGACCAGAACCTGGACCTCTGAGATCAGAACCTGGACCTCTGAGATCAGAACCTGGACCTCTGAGACCAGAAGCTGGACCTCTGAGACCAGAACCTGGACCTCTGAGACAAAACCTGGACCTCTCAGACCAGAACCTGGACCTCTGAGACCAGAACCTGGACCTCTCAGACCAGAACCTGGACCTCTGAGACCAGAACCTGGACCTCTGAGATCAGAACCTGGACCTCTGAGACCAGAACCTTGACCTCTGAGATCAGAACCTGGACCTCTGTGACCAGAACCTGGACCTCTGTGACCAGAACCTGGACCTCTCAGACCAGAACCTGGACCTCTGAGATCAGAACCTGGACCTCTGAGATCAGAACCTGGACTTCTGAGACCAGAACCTGGACCTCTGAGATCAGAACCTGGACCTCTGAGATCAGAACCTGGACCTCTCAGACCAGAACCTGGACCTCTGAGATCAGAACCCTGACCTCTGAGATCAGAACCTGGACTTCTGAGACCAGAACCTGGACCTCTGAGACCGTCTGCCAGAACCAGCATAGATAAAGAACATCTCTGAGCTCTGATAGCTTCAGCCTCTGAATACAAAACCTCCAATAAGTGTTAATAAGTATCAGTGATTAAATATGAATCAGAAGCAGCAGTGTGTGACGGCAGCCACTAGGGGGCGCGTCTGCTGCTAAACATATTCAAAGGCTCATTCTTCTGATACTAAAAGTTGACATGTCATTTTGTGATATATTTGTGCGGAACTGCTTCCTGTTTATCGTAAAGCCGTATGTTTAAACAAGAAGCTCGAGGCGGAGAAACAGCTAGAATAGAAAAATGCTCATTTCAACAAAAGTAACTGAAAAAACGAGGAATTCAGGACATGGCTTCAGCCTGTAGTCTAAAGACTAAGAAGGATTTTGCTGTATTCTATGAGTCACAGGAACTTGTTGAGGGCATTAAAATGATTTCTAAGAGCATTAAATTAGAGTAACCCTGTATAAACCCTGTTTATGTAGCTGGCGGGTAACAGAGTTGCCGCGGTAACGGTGCTGTGATGTTAGCGTGACCTGAGGGCGGCTAAATGAAAGGCTGTAGGTTGACTGTGTTTATGTACCAGGACCACGCTCTGGGTTACGGCAAGAGGAACAGTCGCAGCAGCGTGTTTCGCATCGTTCCCAAGTTCAAGAAGGAGAAGGCGGCAAAGAAGATGAGCCCTCAGTCAGGTACGGACGCACACGGCCACCTGGGTCAAAGGTCAAAGGTTCTTTACTGACAAGGAGGACAGAGGATGAGTGTCATCATGCATAATGTTGGTGTGGTTGAAGTGTTACATCCCACAGTGTCACCCCCCTCCCCCCTCCTATTTCATGCTCCCATCGAGTTTCTGGAAGGAGAGTCTGTGCTCCGTTGGACTGTCTGAGTTCATATCCGCTATGCAGACAGAAAGGGCCAAAGGTCTTCCTCTCATCTCCGGCTGAACTTCCTGCAGACCAAACAAGCTTCTGCCTCCTTTGACCTTTTGCTGTGTTCAGTTGGAGACATGCATGAGCGCCTCCTCCTCCTCCTCCCCTCCTCACCGTCAGCCTCTCCATCTCCTTCCCTGCCAGCCGCCGCCTCTGCTTCCTCCTTCCTCCTTCCTTGTCTGTAATTTACCACAGCCTGAGTCCATCTGTGAGCTCCTCTGTGTGTGTGACACCATTTCCATACCTGTGTGTGAAATGAGTGAGGATCAGGTGAAGTGGTTCCTGTGAGGCGCTCTGAGCCCCCCTCTGCTCTGCTCTGTGTGTGTGTGTGAGTAGTGGAGAGGTGGGGCACAGAGGAGGTGGGCGTCTGGCTGGAGCAGCTGAGTCTGGGCGAGTACAGAGACACCTTCACACGGCACGACATCCGAGGCTCAGAGCTGCTGCACCTGGAGAGGAGGGACCTGAAGGTAAACCCCCCCCCCCAACCACACACACAGCAGCTCTTCTGTCTCCTCTTTCTGTTGTCCCGTGGTCTCTTCCACGTCTCCCTGTTTTTGCCGCCTCTTGCATCGCTGTGCTTGGCTTTGAGCGCCTGATCGCTGCTGTAACCCCCTAACGCTGTGTCTGCCGCCCAGGAAGGGAGTCCCAACCTAGCTGAGCTGTTCGTAGAGCGTCCAGCGTTCATGGCTGCATACGCCATGTTAATATTTACTCTTATTTGTGGTTCTGGTGGGGAAATCATCTCTTAAGGATCAGAATGAGTGAGTTTCAACTGCTCTCTCACTGTGCAATAACCCATGCCAACTACTGTGCAGTCTGTATAATAGTTCACTTATTTAAAAGCTCAGTGCATCTCTGCAGTATAAGTGCAATAACCCAAGTCAACTACTCTGTAGTCTTTCCGTAGCCCTCCTACTGTGTAGATATTTTTATATCTAAGGGGAACAGATTCCAGGACATTACAACTGTTTCTTTTTTATGCCTTTTTGTACTGTATACACTATTTTTATATTGTCTGTTGTGTTTTTTATCTTTAAAGGCATCCTGCTTTAACTCTTTGTACTCTACATAAGCTACTGCAAGCAGAATGTCGCTGAAGGAATAATCCCAAGGGATAAATAAACCTTAGTCTAAGTCTGAGTCTAAATTTTCTCTTTCTAACTGGAATAAAATATGAAAACGATCAATTCATCCATCCTTTTATTAAAGAACCAATTAAAGTAGAAATGATCTGAATTTGAATGATTAAAAACCAGAACTAAGCAGATTAAAGTAATGAAAAACCATTAGTTGCTCTAAGCCGCTGGGGGCGTGGTCACCATTACAGCTGAAACAACGTTCACATGCTGCTGTTTCACTGCAGAAGTTTAAAATACGCTAGGAGCAAACCAGTCTGAGCCAGCGGTTACCAGTCTGAGCCAGCGGTTACCAGTCTGAGCCAGCGGTTACCAGTCTGAGCCAGGTGGTACCAGTCTGAGCCAGCGGTTACCAGTCTGAGCCAGCTGTTACCAGTCTGAGCCAGCTGTTACCAGTCTGAGCCAGCGGTTACCAGTCTGAGCCAGCGGTTACCAGTCTGAGCCAGCGGTTACCAGTCTGAGCCAGCTGGTACCAGTCTGAGCCAGCGGTTACCAGTCTGAGCCAGCTGTTACCAGTCTGAGCCAGCGGTTACCAGTCTGAGCCAGCTGTTACCAGTCTGAGCCAGCTGTTACCAGTCTGAGCCAGCGGTTACCAGTCTGAGCCAGCTGTTACCAGTCTGAGCCAGCGGTTACCAGTCTGAGCCAGCTGTTACCAGTCTGAACCAGCTGTTACCAGTCTGAGCCAGCTGTTACCAGTCTGAGCCAGCGGTTACCAGTCTGAGCGAGCTGTTACCAGTCTGAGCCAGCGGTTATCAGTCTGAGCCAGCTGGTACCAGTCTGAGCCAGCGGTTACCAGTCTGAGCCAGCGGTTACCAGTCTGAGCCAGCTGTTACCAGTCTGAGCCAGCTGATACCAGCCTGAGCCAGCGGTTACCAGTCTGAGCGAGCTGTTACCAGTCTGAGTGAGCTGTTACCAGTCTGAGCGAGCTGTTACCAGTCTGAGCCAGCGGTCACCAGTCTGAGCCAGCTGTTACCAGTCTGAGCGAGCTGTTACCAGTCTGAGCCAGCTGTTACCAGTCTGAGCCAGCGGTTACCAGTCTGAGCCAGCTGTTACCAGTCTGAGCCAGCTGTTACCAGTCTGAGCCAGCGGTTACCAGTCTGAGCCAGCGGTTACCAGTCTGAGCCGTTACCAGAGGGAGCATGCAGTTACCAGTCTGAGCCAGCTGTTACCAGTCTGAGCCAGCGGTTACTAGTCTGAGCCAGCGGTTACTAGTCTGAGCCAGCGGTTACCAGTCTGAGCCAGCGGTTACTAGTCTGAGCCAGCTGTTACCAGTCTGAGCCAGCGGTTACTAGTCTGAGCCAGCGGTTACCAGTCTGAGCCAGCTGTTACCAGTCTGAGCCAGCTGTTACCAGTCTGAGCCAGCGGTTACCAGTCTGAGCCAGCTGTTACCAGTCTGAGCCAGCTGTTACCAGTCTGAGCCAGCGGTTACCAGTCTGAGCCAGCTGTTACCAGTCTGAGCCAGCGGTTACCAGTCTGAGCCAGCTGTTACCAGTCTGAGCCAGCGGTTACCATTCTGAGCCAGCGGTTACCAGTCTGAGCCAGCGGTTACCAGTCTGAGCCAGCGGTTACCAGTCTGAGCCGTTACCAGAGGGAGCATGCAGTTACCAGTCTGAGCCAGCTGTTACCAGTCTGAGCCAGCGGTTACTAGTCTGAGCCAGCGGTTACCAGTCTGAGCCAGCGATTACCAGTCTGAGCCAGCTGTTACCAGTCTGAGCCAGCGGTTACCAGTCTGAGCCAGCGGTTACCAGTCTGAGCCAGCGGTTACTAGTCTGAGCCAGCGGTTACCAGTCTGAGCCAGCGGTTACTAGTCTGAGCCAGCGGTTACCAGCCTGAGCCGTTACCAGAGGGAGCATGCAGTTACCAGTCTGAGCCAGCTGTTACCAGTCTGAGCCAGCGGTTACTAGTCTGAGCCAGCAGTTACCAGCCTGAGCCGTTACCAGAGGGAGCATGCAGTTACCAGTCTGAGCCAGCGGTTACCAGTCTGAGCCAGCTGTTACCAGTCTGACCCAGCGGTTACCAGTCTGAGCCAGCGGTTACCAGTCTGAGCCAGCGGTTACCAGTCTGAGCCAGCGGTTACTAGTCTGAGCCAGCGGTTACCAGTCTGAGCCAGCGGTTACTAGTCTGAGCCAGCGGTTACCAGCCTGAGCCGTTACCAGAGGGAGCATGCAGTTACCAGTCTGAGCCAGCGGTTACCAGTCTGAGCCAGCGGTTACTAGTCTGAGCCAGCGGTTACCAGTCTGAGCCAGCGGTTACTAGTCTGAGCCAGCGGTTACCAGCCTGAGCCGTTACCAGAGGGAGCATGCAGTTACCAGTCTGAGCCAGCGGTTACCAGTCTGAGCCAGCGGTTACTAGTCTGAGCCAGCGGTTACCAGTCTGAGCCAGCGGTTACTAGTCTGAGCCAGCGGTTACCAGTCTGAGCCAGCGGTTACCAGTCTGAGCCAGCGGTTACTAGTCTGAGCCAGCGGTTACCAGTCTGAGCAGTTGACGGGCTGAGCATGTGGACACCTCTTAGGCCTGACAGCAGCCTGCTTGTTTTTAGGACATTTGATTCATTCATATTTTACTTCTTTCCAGGTTTGTTTATGTTCTTGAACCAGTGGGAAGATTTGGACTGTTTTGCTGCACTGAAAGAAAACGGCTTTATTGGATGTTTTCTTTAATATTTTTTTCTGTTCATCTTTTAATGCTTTGGTGTAAAAGGAGGCTAACATCAGGCTGTAGAGTGTTATTAAAATTTGTTTCTAGTATTATTAAAAACGAGCAAAACATCCAGATTTGGCTGCTGGGTCAGACGCTAGTCAATTTGTTTTGTCGCTTCGCCTCTGGCTGCTCGGCGCTCTGGTTGTTTATCTGCTCTGTTCTGGAGCTTCAAGCTAGAGAGCAGCTCAGCTTTATTTACTCGATGAGTTGAAAAATAGTTTTAACACTGTTTTAAAAAAGAATCTAAGGTCAGATTGCGATACGCTAAAGTATGCTAAGTAATTAAATTGAAGCCAGCCTGTGGGGGGTTTCCTGCTGCAGTTCGTAGCGGCTGGAAGTGAATAGAAAGAGTTTTTTAAGTTTTGTGTATTTTTCATCAGCAGGTTTTAACATTTCTTGTTAATTTGGGTTTTTATAAACAGTTTCTCCATAGTTGATAAAAAATCTTTTAGTGCAGCAATAATGATCAGAGCTGCTCTCTGTTCCTTCTACATAGCAATCAATTCTTTCAGCATTATTTAACCTTTGGAGTTTAATATTTATTTAATTTTCATATGCAAAATGTCTGCAGAAGCGATGACAGCTTGCAGGTAGAGTCTGTCTCCCCCCCGAAAACTCCTGCATCAGCTCTTCTGATTGGTTGATGCTCCGGCATCCAGCGCCAAACGCTTGGACGAGCTGCTGGACCTCTCAACGCCGTCCACAATAGATAATAAAACGGGACGTCAGAGCCTGAATAGTGGTAGTGATACCAGTGACTGGTGCGGAAACTGGTTTCAGTGGTGGGACCGTCTGGCCTGGCTGGGAGCGCAGTCTGACTCTAACTGTTTATGGTCTGGATGTCCTGCTGAGCAACGATCCTGGATTCCGAGAAGCAGTCAGTTTAGCAGTGGATCATGAAGTTTGGGTTAGGATTATTCTAAATGAGGAAATCTGTTTTATCCTGATAGAATCTCACCTGATAAAATCCATTCTCCTTCTTTGTCTCAGGATCTGGGGATATCGAAAGTGGGTCATATGAAGAGAATTCTCCAGGGAACTAAGGAGCTGGCCAAGGCCTCCATGGTTGACCTCTGACCTGGCAGTAAACACAACAGAGAGGGGAGGGGGGCCCCGTTCCCCAACGCGCCCAGGAGCGACACACAGGATGGAGGATGCTGAACCCCTCTGCTGCCACGGACAGAACCAGGACCTGTTCATGCTTTGGTGTCAGGATGGCGTTCCGGAAAAGTCCGACAGCGAGTCACCATTCTTCACCACAACTTAAGCTTTCTGAGAGTAAATCTGCTCTCACAGCCGTCAGGAAACCATCAGACATCCAGTGAACCAGGCTGCAGGGAACCAGTAGCATAACTAAGGCTTCCAGGGTGACGGATCGCAGCCGCATCCGAGCGCGACAGCAAGCGGCTGGACTCTGCTGCCGCTTCGCCATCCGCCGCTGCATGCTACGCTTGCTAAACCTTAAGTATCTTTTACTGCATGATAAGTGTCTTGATTTTTTTGGTGTGTGAGAAAACACTTGAAGTATTCCGACGCCATTCGTCACTACTGAACCCGACCTGATGGGTCTGAACCCGCTTGTCTTTATTTATTTTTGCTTGCATGACGGTGACGTGTCAAAGGTTCCTGTGGAGTGCCATACGTTCAGTGGTTTATGGTGAAACATGCTTTATCTCAACCAGGATGTGAAGATGAAGCCAGAAAGGTTTGGTTTCTGCTGGGGGGCCTGGTTCCCGGTGGAATCAGCAGAATCCCGTTCCAGGTGGTTCCCAGTAGACCTGTGGGTCTGTGCCATCAGAGTCGCTCAGTATTTTTTAGGAATACATAAAAAGGCACTTTTCACATCTTGCTTTATGCAAGAATAAATCCTCATATCATTATTTAGAATAAAAAGTCACCTCAACTTTGTACCTTTTGGCCAATGGCTGATGTACGGAAGCGTATTGCATTCACCAAAGAAAAAAATCAGACAGATTATCTCGTAATTGTGAGAAAAGATCTCATAATTACGAGTTCTTGTGATTATATGGAGTCATGATTATTTGAGCCAGTAATGAAGCATCGCTCAGAAAACTGGTCTTCATCATTAACTCTTAAATTCGTAGGGAAGTGGTCGTTCCAACCGTCGCATTTCCAAATTCTCCCAGTGGTGCCCGACCTTACACGAGTGAATACAGTGAATGTGATTGGTCGATTATCAAGGGGGCGGGGTTGTTGTGGCGGAAGGTTCGCAAGCAAGTTTGGTTGTGGCCGGTTTGTGGGAAGCATCTTGCTAACTAGTTAGCATCTTAGTGCTAGCAGGTTCCCAATGGGAAATTCCATTGGGACCAAGTAGCACTAAATTGGTGACTTAGAAACGACGCTGTCAAGGAACGCTATGGACAGCGGAAACATGCAAGAGGAGGAGAGCTTAGTGTCGGAGGTCGTGGATGAGTCTCCTCCGTCATCCATTTTTTATTTAGAGGAGGAAAGCGGGGACGAAGATGTTGTGGAAGAGGACGCCAGGGCGGCAGAAGCTTGGTTTGGTGTAGAAGGCTTCCAGCCGTACATGTTTGAGCCCTTGCCTCGCAACGCTGCCAGTTCTGTTAGCTCTACGCCTGCCGAAGACACAGACGTCCATCCCCGTGGACACTGGGACGCAACTCAATGGGAAAGGAAAGGATTCTGGTTTCAACCGCTGCGTATATTAGCTGCGACAGATGAATCAAGATGCTATGACTGAAAAAATGTGATTGACAGATGACCATTGAAATATGATTGGCCGCATTTAGTTGTTCAGGCTGACGTATAACTAACTGACCTGCAGAAGATAACGGAAAAAACACAGATTTTAAGACAAATTTTGAAATAGAAATTTTCTAACTTTTGGGACAATCTGGTCTGATAAAGAGAACATTTATCTCCATGTTTAAGCCGGAACGATTCGACATTTAAATATGATTTCCCTACGACTTTAAAATCTCTGCATCTGTTCCACTGAACAGTCTCTCTGTACCGAGGTCTGATCTGATCCGCGTTGGAGCTCCGCTCCTGTTTTTCACTTCGTCAGTAAAGTACGCAGCAATAACCCTGGGATCACTACTAGTGGAGTTAGCATGCAGCCCTTTAACCATGCATGAAAATCCGTCATCAGCTCCATTCATCCACATTCTGTTTAGTTAAATTTTTTAATATGAATGGACATGCTGCATGATATACTGGTATATTTAAATGATGCTGAAGCCTCAGCTGTAAACCTTCAGGATCTTGGACTTTGAGAAGGACAGTTCTCTGGGACGCCACCAAGCCAGCTGGAAAGCATTTCAGATGCATTCATTTATAACCATAAAGCATCCAATGCTGCTTTAAATACTCCTGCAGGAACAGAGCGACTTCCAGCAGGTCAGAGTAGAGTGGACTTACTGCACAATGCTCACAAATAAAACTAATTCCATCCACACTGAGGAAACTCAGTATTTCCAAGCATCGCTCCACTAAACGGAAATAAAAGCAGATTAAATCTGACAATCCACACATTGTTCACGTTTCATGTAGCGTAGCTCAGCAATGACTGTCCTTCCTCATCTCCTAAACATAACATATTATAACTATTAGATCTTTTCTCATAATTACAAGATAAGATCTCATGATATTGAGATCAAGATCTCATAATTAGGAGATACCGACCTTTTAACAGGTACGGTCTAATGGTGCATATCTACTGTAGTTTACTTTATTTTCTATAAGATAACTTGTCTGTGATTCAGGATTTTTCCTGATAAATTGGAATAAAATTCCTGCCAACATCACATCTACTGTATATGTACAGAAGAGGATTAGGGCCACTGAAAAAACTTTAAAAAGTTAACTGATTTTTAAATTTTATTTCTGTATAATATAAGAAAAAAGTCCGAATTCTGATAAAAAAGTCAGAATTCTGAGATTAATTGATTAATTCTGAGATAAGCTGTCTGATTTTCTTTCTATGGTGAATGCGATATGCTTCCATATTAATGCGAATAGAAAGCGTTTTTTGTAAGGAAGCGGCTGACCTGCAGCCTGCATCACGTTTGCTCAAGTTTACTTCTTTAACCTGCTAGTTTCTGACTGATGGCGTTACAGGGTATATTTCTAGGTGTGATGCTACGTTTGTACATACTTATGCACTGTACATACGGTAAATAAGTGGATGCAAACCATGTTTGTAGGTGTTGTAGCCTTATGCATTTTGTAGTTTGCTGACCTGGCATGTTCCTCTTTCGGACAGAGTATAAAACTCTAACAGTTGTGCATCGCTGGTTTTCCTTCTAAACTCTCTTACTTAACATTGTGGTATTCTAATGGTGCAATATATGATCTCTAGTTTTGTTCTCTGAAGCTTTGCAAAAGGACTTTTATCTGTGGGAGAAATGCCGAGTGTTTGCTTTCTATTTTCTATATTTCTGGGTGAGGATTTGTAAAGTCAGTTTCCTCCACATTTCTTCCAGTGGTTGATTTTTTTGGGTAGATTTTCTCCTCTGTGCTTCCAGGATGATGCGCTACTAAGACTGTGTGGGGAATGAGAGGCCGGGCGGACCTGACTGTTGTCTTATGTGATGATTTAATGTGGTTTTTAGGACAAACGGTGACGGTTTGTAGCACGTTCAGCTGAAAAGCAATCCTACTTTGTTTGGTCTTTTTACTTTTCCTAAAAAAGTCTTCTCAATGTATTAAATTATGTAACATTAGTGCAACAGTAATAACAAAAGATATTTATGCTATGCTGAATTCTATCTTTTATGCATTCCTTTATTGCAGCCTATTTTAGTAGAAGAGAAATCCCCCATTTTGGGAGATAAAAACCAGCTGATCCTCCGTTACGACCATCAATGTGTTTGATTCAAAGTTTCTGTGATGAACCAACAGGAAGGATGCCTGTTTTAACACCATACAGTCTAAAAAGTGCGGCATGTTTTTCTACTGCGCCTCCTGAGACGATCATTTGTAGAAGCTGAGTCATAAAATCCATTTTTAATCCTAAATGTTGGTCTGATGTGACCAGAACCCCCGTCTTCCATGTTTGATGCTGAAGGAGGTTTTCTACTAATTAATTTTAACAGAAACGAACCCATTAAATGCACCATGAGGTCCCCTTGGTGAGGAGTTTGTTGGGCTGCAGTTTTTTTTTAGAGATATCAGAGTTTAGCCCTGCAGATTTTTATGTGTAAAATACTTTCCTGATTTACTTTCCTTTGCGCAGATAAAGACGCCCTTCTTTCTTTTCTTTTTTTTTTTTTTACCTGAAATCCTGATAAAAGGAGCTTTGATGATGTTTAATTATAAAATGTGACTAAATATGAAAAACTAAAGCTTTGGAAAAAGGGCTGAAACAATTAATTGGATTAATCAATTATTGAAACAATCATCAAATAATTAGAACTCTATCATTAACTGGAGTATAGAGACTCTAAGAAATGCCTTTAGCTGACAGAGCGGCCAAATTAGAGCAGGAATTATACCAAAAATGTGAAAAAATATAGAAATATTTTACATTTAAGTTAAAAAAAATATATTTTTCCTCTGTCAGTCTGCTCTATCCAGAACTCCTAAAGTGGAAAAGATTAAGTTTAGCCTGTTTTAATTTAGTAAAAAGTATTTGGCTATCTGATTATTTATCAATTAATTGAAAAATTTATCGACAGATTAATAGATTTTCTAAATAACGGTTAGCTGCAGCCCTAATTAGTCGTTTTTTGAGAGCGCAATAGAGACACGTCATATTTTAGGTTTTATATTTTCTGCTCATAATTTATGCATAAATGAAAATCACAAAATCAAGACATTATTTTTTAATAATTCTGCTTGGGCAGCCCTCAAAGTCCTCATCATGTGTTAGCTATAATCTGCCAGCAGGGGGCGACCTTTCCCAGCTTCAGCTCAGAAACAATCAGTTCAGTTGACTGGAGCTGCTCCCTGATTGGATAAAACAAACTAATCTGTGTTTTCCCTTCCTGTCAATCAGCCAAAGATGTTTATTTATGAGAAATGACGTCACATTGCAACGCATGTCTGTAGTAGGAGATGGTTTCAGTAGTTTAACTAAACAATGAATTTGCACATATTATTGATAAAATGTCTCCTTCAGATCCCAACCTTCTGTTGGTTTATTCTCTCCAACCCTGGCATCATGGCGGCCCTCTGCCTGCTCAGACCAGAAAGCTCCTCCCCTTCCTGTTCACTAGTGGGAGTGGCCTCGTGCCTCCCAGGCTGTGTTTCCCACCGGTCTGTAAATAATGCTGCAAACTGCCTGGTTTTAACAAACCGACACAGATCCAGAAAAAGATGCTGTGTTTCCCTAAAGGAGAAGTTTCATTTGTTTACATTATGTTTACAACGGCACAGGTTTCCTTTTTAAGACTATATATGTAGCTACAGACATATTTGCATATTTATTGCCTAAGGTTTTCATGATATAACGCGTATTGTGTTTTCACAGTTGGAATATAATGTTACAGTTCTCACCTGCATTACTATCTGGATGATTTTGGTAAAGTAGTTGATCATTTCTATGACTACTATAAGTGACTGTTTTCTGTGCCTTTTTATGGTTAAAATGCATGATTACCTATTTATTACCATTTGGAGTCACTGAGATGTGTATTTTTGTATTGGGAATTAATAAATGATTCAGCCCTTGTTGTATATTTTAGGGTGCCTTGAAACAGGCTACTTGTTCATATTTCTCTTTTCAATAAAACCAAATATATATGCACCATGTTTTTCTGTCTTCTTCTGTACCATTACCATTAGGCAATACTAGGCTAGTTCCTGGGGGCCCCATAAAACTCTATTTATATGTATGGTTAATACAACTATTCCTTATTTGTGCTCATTAATTATGTTTCTGGTTAAAATCTTTTGGCTAAAATGCCATCAGAACACTGATAATATTAAGTGTGTCTCAGCCCCCCCCCCCCCCCCCCCCCCCCCCCCCCCCCCTTCAGTGTCCACCATATTGGATCAGTCCATTTGCTGCACATGTTCAGAAAGGTCCAAACAGACAGCAGCAAACCATTTGAAAACAAACCATGCAAAGAGCAGTGTTGCCAACTTAGCGCTTTAGTCGCTATATTTAGCCACTTTTCAGACCCCTCTAGCACTTTGATTTCTAAAAAGCTCCTAGCGCCAAATCTAGAGACTTTTTTCTGCTACTGGAGACTTTGGAGACAACATCTAAAAGCAGCGAACTCTGCTCTCCAGAGCAAGTAGATTGGTAACCCCGCCTCCTGCTCTCCTCTATCTTGTCTGCTGTCATGATTCATGCAGCTATTATTTCATCCAAATGAAAAATGGAGAACAGATAAGCAGATCATGGCTTGTCTACAGTGAAAAGAAGGACTGGGTTATTTACTTTGGCCTTTTTGGAAACACAGGAAGGAGCAATCAGCTAAGTGAGCTTAGTGCTTGGAAAAAATCTTTCATTCCTTTAGAAACAGCATGAAAAGTCAGCTGAGTACAAAACATAGAGAGGAAAACAAGAAGAAAAGGGACAAGAAGAGAGGGACACAACCTAGAACAGATAATGGATGTCTATTCTATTAACATTTCTCTATCTGTAGAATGGGATTGTTTGATGCGCTGTCTTCTCTGTTCAGAGGGCCACCTGCCTGTCTTTGCCTAGGGCTCCAAATTTTCTAAATCCGCCCCTGCTTCTGACTCACTCCCAGGAAAAGGACCAGAACCGAGTAAAACCAGCTGGTTCTAAAGATGCTGCAGTTATCAGCTGTTTTCAGATGGATTATACTAAAAGTCCTGGACAGAAGTTTCACTCATGGCTCATTTTGTGAAATCAGCTGTATAATTCTGGTCGGGACCTTTTATGGGATCCTGTGGATGGCGGGCCAGAGGAGGGTTGAATCTGCAGCTTCTCCATTTTCTGTGCAAAATAGAAAAATGGAGCATAAAACAACTTCATGAAATGACTAAAAGCATTAAACGACCATCATCTTAAATGAAATGTTGTCTTATCAATTCAGAGGGCCTCCTGCCTTTTTTTGCCAAGGGCCCCAAGTTTCCTATATCCGCCCCTGAGTACTTTGGCCTGTTTTGCAATGACCTCCTTATAATAAACCATTCTAGAGTGTAGACAGCTACAGTTTGACCCAAACTGGGTCATCAGTGTGACATCGATCCCACAGAACAGCTATCATATTTATGACAGACACAATACTGTGTTTAGACCTTAAGGACACACTTCTGTACCTCCCGAACATTCAGCTTCATGTTATTCAACATTTATCTAATTATTATTAACAGTTTTTTTATCAAATTAAATTTGAATTAATTATAGTTCCTCTGCTCGTTTTGGATTATTTTGCCTTAAACGGGGCGACATCTTATATTTATCTGTGTTCTACTGCTCATGCCTGACTGTTGTTTTCCTGGGAAGACTGTGGGAAACAGGCCGTGAATGTGAAGCTCGCTTCGATTCTTGGAGCCGTGTCGTTCGGTTCTCGGTAAATGAACGGTAACATCTGGCTTTCAGAGAGACAGTTGTTTTCCATTTTTCATCAGAAAAAAATCAAAAGCGTCTGAGATGTGTATATAGACGGTAGATCCCGGCTCCGCTCTGATATGATGATCCCCGTTCCTCCTTTAGGTTAGATGAAGCCTAAGCTGTCTAATCACCATCGGGCCGCCCATCCCAGCCAGCGGCTCCCTCCGCGCTGCTGGAGTCCGACCAAGAGGTAAGCTCTGGCGGCTTTCTGACGCCCACCGGCCTTTCCTACATGTTTAAACGCTAGCTGTGTTTTAATGGAGGGAGGCGGTTTCCACGCGTGTCGATGTCAGCGTCGTGTTTTGGGCCCAGCTAGCCAGAGGTGTTACGCTGACAGCTGAGCGCGCGCGGCCTGCCTGCTCGCGCTGCTAGCTCCGTGATTGACAGCCCACCGGGCAGTGGACTGATGTCATTTTCTAGAAGCTTCTGGTCTGTTTGGACCTCAGCTCTCCATCACCATCCGCAGCGAGGCTCCTCCGTGGCCTGCTGCCCTGCAGCCGCCTGTCCTGGTGGGAGCCTCCCTGCCAGCAGCGCAGCCATCCGGCCAGGATCGATGCGATGTTTGCGGCTTCTTCCCACTGTGAAATATTTCCTGTCTGCTTGTTTGAGTGGATTTTATTTCAGTGTTAACATCATCTCTCCAGACAGCAGCAAACACGTTCTTTATGCTTTATGGACATAAATATTAGAAATTAAAGGGAGTCCAGCTGATGAATACTGTTGATTCACATCATGTCATCTCAGGTCACTTTCCAGTTCACCAGATCATCCAGTCGGATTGATTCAAAGTTTTCTATCTAAGGAAAACCAGCTGATTGCATCGACTCATTGACTCTTCAGCAATCCCTCACACTAAGCATGCTTGTAGCGACAGTGGAGAGGAAAAACTCCCTTTGAACAGGAAGAAACTTCCAGCAGAACCAGGCTCAGTGTGAGCGGCCATCTGCTGAGGCCCACTGGGGTTCAAGGAGACAGAAGCAGACGTAGAAAAAGAAGCATAGATACAAAAGGCAACTGTCAACCAGCTCCACAGGCGGCCCCGTCCAGGAAACACACAGCCAGGCAGACGAGCTCCGAGCCAGCTCCCATGTCAGAGGATGAAGAGAGCACATCCAGTTAGTCACAGTCAGAGAAACAGGACTACACTGGAAAACAGGCCAAGCTCCAACCTCTAGAAACAAAGGTGTTGATGGCAGCAGCACAGCTGATATTTCTCTCCAGGATGGAGTCACAGCCAAACAGGAACAGACCAGATGAAGCTACTATGAGAAAAAGCAGAGAGAGCAGAACGTTAGAGATTGAACTAACAGATTCTGCAGAGTGGGAGAATAGAGATAGAATGAAGCAGAATGATGAAAAAGGGGTCCCTATGTCCTCCAGCAGTCTAAGCCTATAGCAGCAGAACTATAGAGATAGATCAGGATAACCTGAGCCACTCTAACTAGAAGCTTTATCAAAAAGGAAAGTTGGTTGCCTCATCAACCCATCATTACTGCATACTGTGCATTTCCAGTTCCTGGGGGCCGGTATCCTGAAACGTCTACATCCAACCGAAGGCACATCTGAAAGTTGCAGGAGCTGGAAATACCCAACCCTGCATTAGATATTGCGTAACATTTAGGAGAACAGAGGAAGAAGACAGAGGTGGTCTCACAATGAGCACCATGTTGTTTTATGTTTTTGAACTTGACGAGTTTCTGGTGAAAATAGCTGCTGTCTGCAGAGAGAACCTCCTCTGTCTCTGCTTGTTGGAAAACGGCACCAGATGAATCTAAACGGTCAGTTTTTCCTTCAAAAGCCAAATGATGATGTTTTCATGCATCCCTGCTAAAACCAGCTTTAGTTTTAGCAGGCCACCAAAAAGTTCAACATTTTCACTTTAAAATGAACTGGAAATAAGAAGCCATTCGCCATTAAAAGAGAGACATAAGCAAATATATGGATGGAGGGTGATGTTCAGCCTCTGATGATTTAGACCAGCGTAGCCTGACGTATGAAAAAACCTGGCAAAAACACTGGCATACGTTGGATAAGTAATGGGGATGTTTGCTATAAGTTATGAGCTTATGAAGCACACTGAAAAATGCTTAAGCACACTGAAGTAAACCGAAATACGCAGAATTACGCTGAAACACGCTGAAGTACGCTGAAATACGCTGAACTACCCTGAAGTACCCTGAAACACGTAGACGTACCCTGAAACTCACTGAAGTACGCTGAAACATGTTAAAATACGCTGAAGCGCGTTGAAACACGCTGAAGTACGCTGAAATACGCTGAAGTACGCTGAAATAAATTGAAATACGCTGAAACACGCTGAAGTACGCTGAAGCACGTTGAAGTACGCTGAAGCACGTTAAAGTACCCTGAAACACGTTGAAGTACCCTGAAACTCACTGAAGTACGCTGAAACATGTTAAAATACGCTGAAGCGCGTTGAAATATGCTGAAGTACGCTGAAATACGCTGAAGCACGTTGAAGTACGCTGAAGCACGTTAAAGTACCCTGAAACACGTTAAAGTACCCTGAAACTCACTGAAGTACGCTGAAACATGTTAAAATACGCTGAAGCGCGTTGAAATATGCTGAAGTACGCTGAAATACGCTGAAGCACGTTGAAGTACGCTGAAGCACGTTAAAGTACCCTGAAACACGTTAAAGTACCCTGAAACTCACTGAAGTACGCTGAAACATGTTAAAATACGCTGAAGCGCGTTGAAATATGCTGAAGTACGCTGAAATACGCTGAAGCACGTTGAAGTACGCTGAAGCACGTTGAAGTACGCTGAAGCACGTTGAAGTACCCTGAAACACGTTAAAGTACCCTGAAACACGTTAAAGTACCCTGAAACACGTTGAAGTACCCTGAAACTCACTGAAGTACGCTGAAACATGTTAAAATACGCTGAAGCGCGTTGAAATATGCTGAAGTACGCTGAAATACGCTGAAGCACGTTGAAGTACGCTGAAGCACGTTGAAGTACCCTGAAACACGTTGAAGTACCCTGAAACTCACTGAAGTACGCTGAAACATGTTAAAATACGCTGAAGCGCGTTGAAATATGCTGAAGTACGCTGAAATACGCTGAAGCACGTTGAAACACGCTGAAGTACGCTGAAATAAATTGAAATACGCTGAAACACGCTGAAGCACACTAAACTACGCTGAAGTGCGACATACGGCGAGTACGTCAAGAAATGTTGGGCATCCCTGAGTATCCAGAAGGCAAAGTGAGCTGAAACTGACCTTAAAGAGAACAGAGGAGCTTCATCATCACACAGAGACACGGTTCAGTAAAACGTTTGTGGAAATCAGCAAACAGACGATGTCCTGCTGGAGGCTTTGTGTTGGCTCGCCCTGTCACCATCATGCTTCCTGCTGTCAGCGGCGGTGATGTCACACTGGGTGTGGCGATGAGCGCCGAGGCTGTGAAAGCAACTCTTTAATATTTTAAATCAAAGACTGCAGTTTTTCCTGCTGCTACCAGAAAACGATCCTTAATCCTTGAAAGGCGAATCCAGAACAACTGTCAGGTGTTCCCTAAACTCCGCCCCTCTCCCCTGACCCTCTGTTTCTCCGTCTCCATGGCAACCTGCCTGGTTCAGGTTAAGTTTTTTTGCTTTCGCTGTGAGATTCAAAACTCCTGAGCATTTATAGATTTGCTCACAATCACTGATTGCATTGGTTTAAAAGTTTAACTTTATGCCTTGAATGAAGATGGCGTGACTTTGGCGTCTTCCGTTGATTGAACCTGAGGCTGCGCATAGCTGAGGTTTGGCTCTTATTCAGACCAGTGAGGGAAGCAGGAGGTCGTGGAGCAGCAGAGGAAGCTGACTGCGCTGGTTGTTCCCCAGCAGCCGCTCAGGATGCAGGACGGACTCAGACGCCCCACCTGCCCGCATCTTGACTCAGCCGACCGCTCTGGATCGCACCTCAAAGGAGAGGTTTGGGTTTCATGGGAAAACTTCCTCCTGTTTCACTGTAAATATTTTGCCTCCTCTCTTGCTGCTCAGCAGTCTGTTTCCTTTCGCTCGGACGCACAGAAAAGCCTCCGTTTGATCGTCCAGGCGGGTCACAGACCTGAGGAACTTCTCCGCAGCATAATAGTGATTCATGAGGATTTCTCACGGTTTGAAGTGAACGTAACCGTGTTTCATCAGATGCTGCGGATTGAACCAGAGTTTGAACCTTGAAGTCATTCTTTCAGTTTGACAGGACAAACATGGAGGCTGAGGTCAGATGAGACCGCATCTTTTTTTGGTCTGCATCAAACCACGTCAGGTTGCAGAAGACTTTGGACCGAGGTTGGACCTTAAACACGCAGCCAGAAATGCAGTGAAAGATCAAAGCAGAATCCTCCTAGAACGGCCTAGTTAAATCCCCAGACCTACATCCCATCGTTAAGAGTTCCGTCGTGTCTGATTGTAAAGCTACTAGATGCTAACAGCTAAACTCCTGCTGATCAAACCTCCTGACCTCTTCCTGTTTTTATTTGAACGTAAAGGTTGCCGTTTGTGTTGACGACACTAATCTCTATTTATTCACCGGCCGCCATATTGGTACTCCCCACTCCCACAGAGACACGCAGTAAAAATGCCCACCTGTGCAGCATTTGACTGCAAAAAAAAAACAGTTTTCTGTCTGTGGGAGGACGTTCCACAGGTAATTTCACAGTCATCGGATTTGAGAGGGGCAGAAAGGGACGCCATCCATTCCTTCCTGCTATCGTTGCACCCCCCCGGTGAATAAATGGAGATCAGTGGTTGACGGTGCTTCACGGAGGTGATGTCATGGAGGAAGGGAGGGCACAGCAGTTCTTCTTCTGTTGTTACTGATGAAAGGAAGGCAATATCAGGAGGTCATTAACAGTCCATCTTCTTTCTGTTTCCAGGTGAACGTACAGTCGGACGACCAGCGGCTCTCCGTTGTCATGGACGCGGGTGTTCGTGTCCGAGGAGTCCTTGTAAGGTCCAGGGCGCCCATCCGACGAGAGGTTTGTCTGCCAGGATGTTTTATTAAAATGATTTGTCTAAAAGATCCGTTGTGTGAAATGTTACCTTTAGGTAACACCGTTAGGAAGGAGAATAACGATCAGACGCCCTCTTAAGACCTCGGCTGGACCGCCTCTCTGCTCACCGGTCCGCCAACACTGAGAAAGAAAAGGATTCGACTAATTATGCAAATTATCTGCTTCCAGATCTTTTAAATAAATCCCTCCTTAGTGCAGTTTCCTGTAGTCCAATCCTGGGTGGTTGTGTTTATTCACAATGCTAAAGGTCGAATGGTACGTTCAGACTGCAAGCAGCAGAGGCAGAAGAAGCAGCTAGTTTACATGTTAGTCAATGGTTGACGCGCATCAAGGCGCAGCTAAAGGTCCTTCAGCGTCTATACCAGCAGCTGCTGGAGTTGGAGAAATGTAAGTTTAGCTGCTGGATGCGCCACATCAAGCTGATCTGGGAGCTGGCAGGGAGTCGGACACAGCACTGCTGATGCAGAGCGCTATGATCACTCCTCTGAAACAGTTTATTAACGCCTAAATTAACTTCAAATGTAGAAACCTGCCGGCAGAATATGTTGGCTTTTATTATCCTGCTGCCTGCAGTTTGTAGCACAGACCTGAAAAACGCTAACATCTACTTCCAGCCGCCACCAACAGGAGGGGAAAACCCCCAAGAGGCGAGCGGGCCTGAGGCAGCTGCTGCTGGGGATTCCCAGTGACAGCGCAGCGCCGGTATGTGGGGGTCTGAGCGGCTCCCACAGAGAAATAATCTTTGAAGGCAGGATGGTAATCTGGATGAACTTTAGGTTAAGGAATTAACCCCAGTTCTCTGAAACATTAGTGAGGTATCTCACTATGGGACACGCCCCCAGCGCCGTCTCCAGAAGCTCTGTAACATTAGGCCAGTCATGACTGGCTCACAGAGGTGATGTCTGCTACTGGGGGAGGGACTTATCCGCAGTATAAGAACCTGACGTCACGTTGGTGGTCCTCAGTCTCATAAGCACAACTCTTCCTCGATCCAGGTAAGGAGGTTGATCTGATGCCATACGTCACTCATGTTTCAGAGAACCAAGCTTGATTCCTTAACCTAAAGTTCTCTTTCAACATTCGTTTCGGTATCTCACTATGGGATGCTGCAACTCCCGTATTGCCAGATAAGCTTTACTTGAGAACCTAACTTACACACGAAGTCAAAACGAACAGGAAACGCTAATATTTTCCAGAACGTTTGTCGTAAAGACGGAGACGTAAAATAAATGTGATCGTCCACACGAATGCATGAAAACGCTGCAAAATGTATGCCAGGCCTGTAAGTGGCGCTGTGGTGCCAAAGCAAAAATAGGCGACGAAATGTTGGGCATGCGCACTAATATTTATACATGGTTGCCCTGCGGGTCCATTTTGGTGGTTCAGTCAAATTCAGGTGCTGAACTATGTGGTCGATATTGCTCTGTTCTTCCTGGAGATATTCCAGAAGAAGAAGATTCTGTTGTAAGCCCGACAGCAGGGTGAGTAGCATGAGCAGCAACCATTCAACACAGTACGGCGCCATTGTTGTTGTGATACTGTGTCGCGCATGCGTGTTTAGAGGCGACGCTATGACGCATGCGTGTAAGAAAAAAAATGCGGTCAGAGCTTAAAGATGGAAACGTGAAAACGGCGTTTCAAAATCTTCCCACTCTGAAGGCTGAATAAAAAAAAGATCGTTTACAGACCCCGAAACGCCGGCTTCGTATGGATGAGAGGCTGGTTTGGTGAAAAATTTGTGCGTTTATTCCAGGGTTCGTCTTCGTGTGGACGGGGCCTTAAACAACAGTATTTTGAGCTCAGTCTGATGCAACCCTAACGCCTGATGAGTGTCGCCTTGCATCTCGTGCTACAGACCACCACGATGACTTCAAGTCAGACAGCTGCAAATATAACCATTAGGTTGGCTGAAGACATTAACAAATGGAGGCTGAGCAGCAAACACCCTGCAGTTACAGACAGCGCTGCAAATATGGTTTGTGAAGGGAAGATAATGCAGCTCATGCATGTCTGCTGTGTCCCCGCTGTGTCATGTCTGCCTGCTCAAGTGAGGCTTCACTTTTGCACTTTTCACAAACAAGTTTGCACTTTTGAGAGAGTTTTGCACACATCTCAAGTTTAAACTGTCTGATTTACAAGTTTGCACTTTGTGTTTAATAAGACAGGAAAAAATAAACAGTTGAACCAATTTCATTATTGTAAAACGGATCGAATCGATTCAGGACTTTAGCCAAATTACCCAGCCCTATTAGGCACCATAAACTATATACGTAGACCCCTCAGTGGACGCTGGCCGACGTGCCAGCATATATATATATATATATAATATATATATATATATATATATATATATATATATACTCAGACCAGCCCTTCTGGCACCAACAATCATGCCACGTTCAAAGTCACTCAAATCACCTTTCTTCCCCATACTGATGCTCGGTTTGAACTGCAGGAGATTGTCTTGACCATGTCTACATGCCTAAATGCACTGAGTTGCCGCCATGTGATTGGCTGCTTAGAAATTAAGTGTTAACGAGCAGTTGGACAGGTGTACCTAATAAAGTGGCCGGTGAGTGTATATTTACGCTTCACGACAATTTTAGAACAAAATATGGACATTGACAAAAAATAAATAAAAATGTACATAAATGTAATAAAAAACAAACAAAATAACTTTACTCTCTTTTGTAAATCACATTACAACAAATTTTCCTATATAGATCATAATACTCATTTTTAAAGAGCATTCCATTAAAATACTGAATAATAACAATAATAATATACTATATCAATATTTAATATTTGTAAAAACAAAATCTTACAGTAATATAAAACTTTTAAAAAGTTGCAAAATATATAAGTGCATATTTCTAATCCAGATTGAGTTCAGTTTAAATAGTTTTTTCTTAATAAATCTGTGTAATCTAACTGAAAGGTCATTTTAAAATTGCTTCTGGTCTTTTAAGTGGTTGTGACATGGAAGAGATTATAGTAATATTTTCTCTGACTCGTCTTTCATGTGATTAAAATGAAATCTAAGGCGCCTCCTATTCATTCTGACAACACACTGGAAAACCGATCTAGAAATAAATACAAATTTCTTAAATATTTACCCTTAATTTGAGTAGATAAATGAGATAGTTTGCCAATGGAATGAATAATTTTACTCTTAAAATAAGATAATTAGATAATATGCACTAGAAATAAGACAATGTAATTCTTTTTTCTTATTTTAAGTGTAAATATTCTTGTTCCATTGGCAAAATGTCTCTTTTACCTCCTCAATTCAAGAAAAAATGCACTTATTTTGGGAAAAAATTACTTAATAAGTAATTTTTTTCCAGTGCAGCTTGTCTGAACTTTGGTCTGACCCAAGATGGCCGCCCTCTAGGCACGTCGGCCTCGCTGCCGACAGCGTCCAGTGAGGCGTCTACGTATATATCGTCTATGGTAGGCACTAGCAGTATGATATCACAGCTAAGATGGCCGCCTTTAGTTGATGTTTGGATGAGTTCTCTGGCTTGATAAGATGCTCGGTGAAGATGGCTGGAGGTAAACATCCGACCACATTCAGGAAGCCTTTTTAAACAGCCAAACCTTCCTGGGTTGTGGTCTACTTTCCGTGCTCTATAAGAATGCAGCGGGGGTTAAAAACGGCCTCAAATATCAGCGAAAGCAAAATAGAAGCGCTGCTTCCAGCAGCGGCGCTGTTAGCGTCATTCTGCCAGCAGGGATCCTGAACTTTTGCTTCCTCCTCAGCCTGTGCATGTGTGCTTGCAGACGGTGCGTGACTCCGGAGCGCAGTCTGCAAAGAGCCTCCTTAGGAACAAGAAGGAGCTATGCAGCATTGGCCTGGAGCTGTCGAGCAGAGACACCACGCGGCTGTCGGAGGTTAGCCACACATGCCAGCCTGCTAATGAAGCACAGAGAACATGATGCTGACCTTCATTTCTGCTCTTTCAGATTCATTTTGTGTGTCTGCCTGGGCACAATGAAGGAGAGGATGTCACCCAGCAGGTAGGTGACTGAACGGCTGCTTTACCGGCTGTTTTGTTTTTTGTTTTTTCTTCTCATTGTGTTTATTTCCCCAGGCTCTATCCTCGCTGCCTGGGGGGCTGTGTGAGCTCCTCAGGTCTCTCCACGCACACAGCCTGAAAAATGACGAGGTTCTGCTGCTCAGAGACTCGCGCAGGCTGCCGGAGCACAGGGACCACGGCCTTCAGGTTGGTGGGACGTTTTCTGCTGAGTCGCCAAGATGAGTGAAGCAGGAATAGGCAGAAAGTTAAGGAAGGAGAGAGAGCAGACAGGGAGGGGCAAAGGTCAACACTGCTGAACTGAAGATGTACCCTCTGTCTTCTATCAGGATCGGTCTTCTGATCCAGATGAAAACCACGGAATTCTATTCAGTTTATTTCTATAGCTCCAATTCACATCATGTCATCTCAGGTCACTTTCCAGTTCACCAGATCATCCAGTCAGATTGATTCAAAGTTTCTATCTAACGAAAACCAGCTGATTGCATCGACTCATTGACTCTTCAGCAATCCCTCACACTAAGCATGCTTGTAGCGACAGTGGAGAGGAAAAACTCCCTTTTAACAGGAAGAAACCTCCAGCAGAACCAGGCTCAGTGTGAGCGGCCATCTGCTGAGGCCCACTGGGGATTGAATATGGAATTAAAGTCGATTGATGGTATCGATCGAATAATTGTGAATTTTTTTATAGAGGATCTCACCATCACATTAAGGGCTAAATATCTTAATTGTACTTGTGAATTCAATTTTTTATTATACAAATACAAAACTGTAATTCTCTCTACAACTTCAAATTTACGCATACAATTCACAAAGTAACCTTCAGTGAAATGGCGTGCTCAAAGATGACCCTGCACATTTAGAGGATGTTTGGCTCAACCTGCTGCTGTGAAGCAGGATTCTCCACCATGAACAGAATCAACAATAAATCTGGATCCAGGCTCAAAATGAGCACCTTGATATGTGCTTGAGAATGGCTTAGTCTCCGGTTAAACCCAGGTTTAAAGCCTTGCAGGGCAGCCTAAAGCCCACTGCCAACATTAAGACAGAAAAAAGAAAGAAAAGAACAAACGATCAGTTCAGGGGTTTGAGAAAATATGGGAATCAGGAAATTATCTATAAACCAAACTGAACGATTTTAGTTCTCTACTTCAAAAAGAACTTTAGATTTTGATTTTATTCAGGGTTTCTGTGGGTCATTAAAATTATTAAAACTCATTAAATTATAATTGTTTAAATTAAGGCCTTAATTTGCATTAAAATTCATTAAATTTGATAATCGTGGCATTAAAATGCTTCAGAAAAGAAGCTTGAGGTAGAGAAAAGGCTAGAAAATGGGGGAAATGCAAATTTGAAGTGGCGGGAAAACAAGGAACTCGGGACATGGCTGCAGCCTGTCCACGGTGAACATGACGAAGGATTCTGCCGTGTGTATATATATATATATATATATATATATATATATATATATATATATACACACACACACAAGTCATGGGTATTTGTTGATGGCATTAAGATTATTTCTAAGAGCATTAAAAGAGCATTAAATAAAAGTTACTCATTTATGTATAAACCCTGTTATTGATATTTTTATTTCAAAATTCAATGTATATCATGGATGCATAAACACCTCATTTTATTTCAGTGTTAAATTCTGTTTAAAGTAACAGATCGTTAAAAATGTCTCCGGACCTTTACTGGCTGATGATTTTCTTTATTCGGACCCCGATGAGTTTTAATTGGTTATTCCTGATCTAACAGTTTGAAAAGTGGATAAAATCTGAATGTTGTGATGGAGCCGCTTCCCACTCAGAGCCTTTCCTCCGTTTCATTCAGCCAATCTGCGGTTGACACTTTCAGGGGGGCTGTCAGGAATTTGGGGCCCCATGAAAGACGTTACTATTGGGCCCTCAACTCAATTTGCTAAACATCTACTATTTAGCTGACGTTAACCCTCTGAGGACTGCAGCGTTTATGCTGCTGTCGGTCTGGTTTGTAGATGTAAATTCTCAGCCCTCTGTGTTATTTACAGACACCCAATACGCTCAATAAACTCTGGATTAATCCTGGTTTATTTTTTCTTTAAAAGCAAAACACAACAAACAATAAAAAACTTGCAATCATGCTCCGTTTCAGACGCACCCAGCTGGGCGGCATCATTAATGATGTGATTCTGCTCCTACATTTAGGGAGAATAACTAAGTTGTTGTATCCAGCAGATCTTAATTTATTCAACAGGTTAATAATCTATTGTTAATCTGAATTATTCAGGTAACAAACCTTTTCTGAAAGAAAGAGAGGAGGGGAAAGTCTGGGTCAGGGTATCAGATGCCTTCTCTCTCTCTCCTCTTCTTCCTTTTCTTCCTTTTTGAAACCCAGACTTTGGGACCCCCCATTTTTCACCCGCAGACATTTTTACCACACTTCTGCTTATTTACACATTTTCTTGTTATTTAGTTTCTTTCATTATCACTGCGTCAAATGACGTGGCATTTAAGCCCCGGATCGAGCAAGCTGCCGGTGATAGACGGGGTGAGCTGATGCGATGCAGGACCTGAGGACCAAACCATTTATTGCAATTTCACGGGAGCTTTGTTTCAATGTTAACTGCAGAAAAATGAGGGAGAACATGAAGATTATTTATTTTACTACTGGATATTGTTTTTATATTTGAAAAATGTAGCGGGACAAATCTTTTGTTGTTCTTTTGGGCAGTCAAGGGCACTTAAAATACGGCACTGTTCAGAGACGGGACAGCAGGGGGAGCTGTTGCAGTGGAATTTAGGCCACATGTTGATTAAAAGGCTGCAGGAAATGATGCCAGCTTGTCTTTTAAAAACCCAAATGCTGCAGAATAAATGAAACCATAGCAGATCAGGTGAAAAATGTGAGATTTAGATTCCCACATGCATCCAGTGCAGCAGGCCGTCACTTTAAAGCTGTTCACCTATTTAAAGAATTAGTTTTTTCAGCTCATGCTTCACGCAGAAAACCCTCTGCAGATGTTAAGCTCTGCGTTGAGGCAGCTAATGGTTTGTCCAGCCTATAAAAAAACGGTGGTTTTTTATGTTTTAAAATCAAATCTAATAACGGTTGTTTGTATTGTTTTTTTTTCTACTGAAGCTCTGAGACTTGAAGTAGGTCATTTACTCAACCTCAAAGAAAATGTTTTCCATGTCCTCCAGCGGTTGTTGATAAAATAATGTTGGTCATGTCGGTCCAACAGAAACAGAGCTTTTCTCACGCCTCGGAGGAAATGCAGGTGGGACAGATGTTGTTGTTGCAGCCCACCGCTGCAGCCTCGTCCTTCCCGGCCCTCTGCGTCTTGTTTGGGTTCACAGAGGCCCTGCAGCTCATTCTGTGGGTTTTCTTTCCATTTCAGACGGAGAGACCTCCCACGGATGTGAGTTATAAAGTGTGGCCTTGCAAAAAACGTACTTTGTGTTCTAACAGCTTGCACAGCGCAGACATAACAAAATGGCTCTTATCCCACTCCTGTAACATTGAAGAAAATCCCCGTTTGAGCTCAGCTGAACTGGATCAAACACCTGGCCTGTCAGCAGGATGCACAGCAGTTTAACACAAACGCTCTATTCTCTGTTTTTTTTCCATAATCAGCCTGAGAAACTTCTCTCTTTTTGTCCCCCTCAGTGCTGGCTGAAGGCTGTGTGCGTCCTGAGGCAGAACCCCAGCTCAGGCGTGCACGCTCAGGCCAGCGTGGCGTCTCTGGTGGGCTTCCTAGGATGCTACGTAGCAGGGGTCCGCTATGTGCTGGAGCTCCAGGGCCTTCAGAGGGGTCTCAGTGAGCCCAGCCAGCCAGAGGAAGACGACACCAACCAGTCGGTCTCCTCCATCGAAGATGATTTCGTCACCGCGCTGGAGCACCTGGAGGAGGAGGACGCTAGAGACAATCCCTGTAGGTTTACCCACAGAAAGGGTTTCATCAGCTCTGGGCTTAAAATGAGACATGAAGTTAGAGCTACGGTGGAAGGAATGGGTTTGATGCTTAAATCAGTCATGTCTGGGATTAAAAGTTAACACACTTCTAAAAATGAAAAGCTGCTTTCAGTTTAACAGAATCATCTCGTCCTCAGAGGCCAATAGATCCACATCTTTACTATAACTCAAGCAGATTTGGACTGAATAAGTTGAAGAATGTTTGTTCCAGAAAGGTTTTAGTGGGCAGTGTGATAGGAGGAAATGGGATTTTGGCACAATGCCAAACGTGCAAAACTGCATTTTATAAAAAGGGAATCTGGTCAAACAATTATGCTGATTTAAATTAGTGGAGACCTTCTCCATAAGGCAAAGCCTTTGCTCCTGAGATTTAGTCATTAACGTTTACCAATAAAATCACCAACTGACTAGAAAATAAGAATAACAGAGCAGCTTATGTAACATGCCAGTTACATCACCTGGAATGCGCGCACGATGACCTCTGACCCCTCGTTGAAAAGGTCGGAGCCTCTAGTTTCCAATTATGCCAGCCATTAGGGGGCGGGGCCAACAATGATTACCTGCTGTTGCATTACTCAGAGTCACACGTCAGGTGAAATTTAAAATTTCTTTTTTATTTGTTTGCACAACTATAAAACAAAATTTATTTGTGAAAACAAATTTTGAAACATGTTTTGGAAATTTTAAAGCCCTGTTTGAAAGGCGAGTGGATAAAACACAACGTCACTGTGTTTTGGCAATTAATTAAGATGTGTTCGGCTTAAGCCAGAACACATCGAATCTGATTTTGTATCCGATCCAACAGAACATTGTGTTAGACCAGGTCGTGACGTTTAGCACTGATTGAAAGTCAATGAGGATGATTTCCTGCAGGGGGCAGCGTGGCTCCGACTGAGATAGAACCCAGGTCTACTTTAGTCAGACTACGCAGCAATTCAGCAGCAATTTCATGGGTCTGAGAGGAAGAGAGATGCGGTTACAGAGTAAAACACATCCACTTTGGGGCAAAATAAAATGAAATCTGTTAATCTCATGGGAAAGGAGTCCGTTTGGAGTGGCACATCGTGTTCATAGTGAGCAGGACAAACTGGAGCAAAAACAATGAATGAAACATTAAAATAGAAAACTTTCCCCATGATGGGAGTTCAGGAGGACAGGAAACGGATAAAGTAGTGATCCTCCAGAATAAGGAGGAGCAGACAGAGCAGGTCAGCGCAGCGTATCTCTCTCACCTCTTTATGGATAAAAAGAAAGATGAACTTGGATAAACTTCCCAGCTATCAAATTAAATGTGTAGGTAAAAAAGCATTTGCTGTACATGTTCATCCTAAGATATTGATCATTTAGTTATTTTGGTATCCAAGATGTTTGGGGTTTGAGTCAGCCAACGTCTTCCACTGTGACTGCCTCAACTACAGATATGGCCCTGCGCCGCACAGCGCTAACTGCCTAGCAGCGCGGAGGTAGCCCATTTTTACTCATTGTTTTAGGTAAAAATGTTTTGAATAAAAAAAATAAAAATCTATACTAGGAACAGAAAAATGTATATTTTATTTCATATATCCCAATATCAATTTTTTTCCTACACCCCTAGTTTATTACTCCAGTAGAAGTATAAATCCTGGTGTTTAAAAACACTTTTATAGAAGTAAGAGGATCAACTTTAGCTTTTTGATCCAGTAAAAGTGTAAAAGTAAAATTTTTAATACTACTAAAAGTATAAATGTAAATTCAGTAATGCAGGAAAAACTGTTAAGGCCAGAAGCTTTACTGCTCTACTCTATTAAAGGAAGATTTTTCTACAATTCTGGTTGATAACTTCCTTAGACTTCATTTTCTTAGTTTTATAACAAATGGTGACAAATTTAACTTTGCATCATCTGGAATAACTATTTATTTTGGTAAGTGGTCAACAACAAGTTGGGGCAGCACCGAGTCCAACAACAAAGAAATTGTCTGGATGAAACTAATTATTTTTATATATTACTTTTATTTTAGGCCATAATGAAAATGAGCTTAAATGAAACAAAACTTAATGAGTCTATATTTAAAATCTAGGGAGTTGAAAGTAGAAAGTTGTCTAAAAGATAATTACTCCAGTAAAGTATAGATAGACTTCTATTAAGATAACAAAGTATTTGTATTTTGGTACTTGATACCTCTGTTCCGAGCCTGAGGTATCAACTGCCGTCTTCTAACATCTCATCTAAGATTTTAACGCTTCCTGCAGTATCAGCATCCACAGCGTGGAGTGATACGGTTTCTGGGTTTGGGACCAGTCCGTGGGGGTTTTCCACCAGACTGGCCCTTTTCTGTTTTCAGTCAGGGTTTAGGTTGCGATTAATTGCGATTTAAACAGTTCGCCCCTTTATTTAGTCACTAAAGCATCCATCAATTAGTCCTGAAATGTTTGATTTTTTTCCCTCTTTTTGTAATGAACCTGCTTTACGGGTACGTGAAGTTCTGATTAATAGTTTTTTTCTTTTAAATATCTCCCCTCTAAATCTTTCTTTCTTTCCTCCTCCTCAGCTGCTGCTGCGTTCGGCCATCTGAAGAAACGCGACGTTGCCTCACAGACAATCCCAGCCCACAGGAGGAAGAAGGAGCTGTCCGGGTCCCGCGTCATCATCAGCTCGTCTTTCCAGAAGCATTCAGCCAAACACGGACCTGCTCCTGACGTTTCAGTCACAGTGCAGCGGTCATCGTCTGATGTCGAGTCTCAGTGGACCTACTGCAGTCCTGGAGCTCGTCAGCCTTCCCCTGCTGCTCATACTAGCGAATCAGAGGAGTCGGACTGCTCCAGCCCCAGTCCAATCATTTTCCTGGATGAAGTGGGCTACCAGAAGAGCCTGTTGGCCAAGCTGGACATCCCTCAGGTGCCAGGGGGGCCCAGGGAGCCGGTAGAAGACTCAGACTCTGAAGTCAGTGAGTTCTTTGACAGCTTCGACCAGTTTGATGACCTGGAGGAGCTGAGCTCAGAAAGCTGTACCCTCGCTCTACCGCTGGACTCCATCAACGCCCCGGCTGCACAAAAAAACCCTGAGTCTGGTGGCCACACGTCCAAGTTTGTCTCTCGGGGATGCTCAACCAAGAGTATGAACCCTCAGCGCTTTGACCAGCCCACTCTCCCAGCCAATGTGAAAAAACCCACTCCTCTGAAACCAGGCTCTCCCTACTCTCCTCACCCTGACCTTCCTGACAACCCTTGGGCTACGCAGACCCCCTCTGAGGAAAATGGAGGACCTCTCTTCAGTCCCGTCAGCTCCTCCGCCTTCAGTCCCTTGGTGGAACCTAGTGGACCGCTGGAATACTTCTGGAAAGCGGAGGGGAAAGGGGAGGAGAAGTCAGAGCTCCGGAAACCTCAGGACCTCTGCTCCCTCTATAAGACCTACTCAGACTTTGCCAACAATCTCTCCAAAGAGATTCTGGGCTCAGTGTGTGGTTTCCAATCTGCAGTGGACATCAGTGACAACAAGAACCTCAGCTGCGTCTGCCACAAGGAGTTCAAGAACCCCTCGGGCTATCTGATGAAGCTATCGGACATCCAGGAGGCCGTCACTGTGGCCAAGCTGCAGAAGACGTCCCAGTCTCTGAAGGATGGCATTCAGAGGTTCGCCTCAGACCTGGTGGAGATGAGCCTGGGCAGCGCACTGCGAGACCTCCAGAAAGGCGTGTCCTCCTGCACCACCACCTTATGCCACCTGGCTGCCAGACTCACCACCTCCGTTTTCCAGATGGCCTTCCATGAAATTGGCATGAGACGTGCCTGCGTGTTGAAGAACCGGGCGATCAATGGATTAGCCGGTTTCCTGGTTGGCGAGGCCGTTTCTGGGGCCCTCAAAGAGTTCCTCATTGTGAAGAAACAGATCTTCCACAACACAGTGACGCAGTTTGCTGCCGATCTGGCCGAGGAGCTGGTGTTCGAAGGCATCATGGAAGTGTGCCAGTTTTCCCACCCCTCCACCCCCATAACACCCAGCGACTGGGCTTTCGGCCGCGGCTGTGCAGAGGAAGAGAAGGAAGAGGAGGAGGTGGTGTCCTCCTACGCCTCTCATCTGTCTGAGTCTGTCCTTCAGGAGGCCTTCATAGAGCTTTCTCAGGCTGACGTCGCCTTTACGAGCCGGGCCGCGATTAGCGTGTCCTTGGATAACATCTGTTATGTCAATGCTGAGAACTCTGGCTGTCACACCAGCATTACCTTCACTAACCAGGTCTTAGGGTCCAATTCCACTGCAGCGGCTACAGGAGAGCAGGCTTCCTGTACGGTGAAGAGCGCTCTGTTCACCGTCTCCGGCATGGCCAGCTGTATCTCTGTTCCCAATGCTGGACACGCCCTGTCTGGCTTCCAGGATTCACAAGAGGCTTCTCCTCACAGGTCCGGTTCGTCTAACAGCCCCCAAAGATTGACGCTAACAGCCACCTCTGAACACCCCCACCTGGACCTCCGTCAGAGCCAGACCACCGTACCTGTGGGAGGCTCCTCCCAACAGAAGGTATTCCAAAGCTTCTCCGGTAACATGGTGGATCTGATTGTGACTGAGGCCTGTGAACTCATCACCGCCTCCAAGATGAAGAAAGGTTTGGGTGACTGTGCCGACTTCTTGACCAAGACCATGGGAAGCCAAAGGAACTCCTCCTCAAAGCTGGATGCCCCAGATTCACATTCAAAGCGCGGGGTGGATGGCAAACATTTTCGAGGTGATGTCCAGCCAGGCAATGCGGCCCAAACACTTCCTGTAACCATGGACAGCCTGGATGTGCCGATCACAGCTCCGGCGGGACGGGGCAGGGATGACCCGGCTCTACGGCCCATCCAGGGGTCCGCCGGAACTCCTGGTACCCCACCCTCCACGCCTCAGCAGCCCAGTGAGGTCTCCCAAGAGAAGCAGATAAAACGGTTTTCTAAGAAGCTGAAAAGCAAGCTGGCCAACGAGTTTTCTCCTGCGACTCCGCCCCCAACACCTCACTATCAGCCGGAGCCTGGAGATGCCGCCACTAATGGAGACAAGGCAGAGTTCATGCTCCACCTCATGAGGTCCCTCTCTGAGGAAGCACTCGGCGATGAAGACGTGGAGGAGGAGGAAGCGCTTGAGGAAGGAGGAGTTGGTGGAGCTCAGAGAGGCGTGGGGTCAGGCCGCGGGCGGCGGGACCTAAGTCATAGGACGTCCCACAAGGAAGCTCTACACTACGCAGAGCGCTTGGCGTGTCACATTATTTCCATGGCGACGGAGATGGACACATTAGGGGTGTCTGAGGAAGAGGGGGAGAAGCAAAAAGACAGCGTGGCCCAGTTCTCGGAGCAGACTCTGAACACGCTGTTGGTTTACGCTGGCGAGGTGGCGGGGCAGGTCATCAGCGACGTGAAGGCCATGATGGGCTCCGGACTCCGGTGTCCTTACCACAAGGCCCAGCGTCTCCGCAGGAGGAGTCTGGACAGATCAAGCTCTGAAGGCTGGCATCCCCGACACCGGCATCACTCTCAGCCCGGGACCGACCACAACCGGAACTCAGGGTTAGCAAAGCTTGCAGAGCGATGGTCCAACGACCTGATAGCTTCCGTCTCTCAGTCCCCCACCTCCACGTCCAGCTCGGTCCTGTCCTCAGAGTACCCCAGCTGTGAGAGCGTAACGGACGAATACGCAGGCTACCTAATCAGGGTGCTGAAGAAAGAGGGCGGCAGCAGGGAGCTGGTCCTGGACCAGTTTGCTAGCCGCCTAGCGTACCGCTCTATTAAATTAGGCCTGGCTCATGCTAGCCGTAAGAATAAGCAAAGGTCGTCCAGCAGCCGCCTTCTCTCCTCCAAGTCTCTGCCAGATGAGTGGAAGGCTTCTGGCAGCGAAAGCTTATTGTCCACAGATGGATCGGGATCTGTGGGGTTGTCGGGTGAGGAGCAGCAGTGTTGTTGCTCAGCCTCCAAGAAGCAGAGCAAGACAGAGAACGTGGACCTAGTCGGCTTTGCTGAGTCGTTAGCCTACAGCATCACCTGTGATGTCACACGAAAGCTTTGTCTTTCTTCAGTTCACCTTCCCAAATCTCTAACCGACTCCTGTCTTTATAAAAAGACCAAACTCGACGGTGTGGCCGATGACCTCATCAGGAACTCTTTCTCCTGCCCTCTGCTGTCCAAGGAGGACCCAAGCAGACCGTACCACAGTACGGGGAGTTTGTGCGATGGCGGCTACAGCAGTAAGGCCATGCAGGTCATAGAACATTACGCCAGGAAGATCGTTGATGACACCATCAAAATGAGTCTGGCTTGGGTTGGGCATTCCTCTTGGGAGCATCTACAGACCGACAGCCATGATAGGCACTCCCACGCCCTGAGGCTGTCCGAGGGACCGGTAGCACTCCCGTCTTTGGGACAGAGGACCTGCCGTTACTGTCTGTCTCAGGAATGTCCTCACTGCACTACACTGGGCAGACGCTGCTACCGTCCCGTCCTACAGAGACGGGCGGCGGCATCATCAGACAGCCATCAACTGTCTGAGCGCCTCTCTGCCCTGGAGATCCCCAGGATCCACATCGACCTGGACCACAGGGAGGCATTTGCACAGGAAGTCGTTTCTCTGGCGATGGAGACGGCGAAACGAGAGCTGAGCAACACCAGCCTCAACGCAGACAGCGGGATCGGCCACGACGGTGCCAGCTACGCCGAGAGCCTGACGGCAGAAATAATGACGTCAGCGCTGACTAACGTCTGTCAGGCCCCCATCATAAGGTTAGTCTGTGCAGCCTTTCCGATACTCCCACTGGGAAGCGGCTAGTTTCTGTGGCGAAGAAGCATCTTTGGGTTCTTTCAAAGCAATAGATTCTGCTTTCATTTAGTTCTCCAGGTCGGGAGCCGACACAGTCCACCGTGTCCCAGCAGCTGAGCGTGGGGGAAGACAGTCTGGGCAGCTGGTCTAACCTCAGCTTTGAGGATGATCACCCGGACGACAACAGCAGCTTCCTCCATCTGAGCGACAGGTAACCACCCTCCTCTCTGGAGACCTGCTGGATCCGCTGTGTTTTTGTGTGACTGAGCAGAGCAGTGGGTCAGCCACAGGCAGCTGGGCGCTATGTTAGCGAGGCATTTTACCAAAGGTACTCTGCTGGGGAGAATTCTGGGTCATTATCGGTCCAAGTAGTGTTGCACCAATTCCTTTTTTTGGCACTAATACCGATACTTGGCTGTGCAGTATTGGCCGATAACGATACCATAAAATTGGAAAAAAATGTACACTACCTTTCAAAAGTTTGGGGTCACATTGAAATGTCCTTATTTTTGAAGGAAAAGCACTGTACTTTTCAATGAAGTTTCAATAAAGATAACTTTAAACTAGTCTCAACTTTAAAGATATACACTCTATACATTGCTAATGTGGTAAATGACTATTCTAATGCAAATGTCTGGTTTTTGGTGCCATATCTACATAGGTGTATAGAGGCCCATTTCCAGCAACTATCATTCCAGTGTTCTAATGGTACAATGTAGGGCTTCGATTAATCGATGAATCGGACAAAAAATATTTTTTATATTAACCTCTTTATTCCAAAATAAACATTTTAGACAGAACAAACAAGCACACAAGTACAGGTTGCTCATTAACTGTCCTGGTGCAATATGAAAAATAAATGTTTGTGTTAAAACTACGCAAACTTACATGAGAAATGTAGCTGTACATCCACAAAATATAGGCTACTTTGTTTCATAAAGCGCAAAAAAACACATTTTTGTTTTTAAAAGCCCCTAAGGGGCTAAAACAATAGGCCCCCCCATTTCAACAAATCAGGTTTTTTTTTTAGACTAGAAGAGTTCTGCCTTTTAAGACAGGAAAGTATAGCAGTTAAAGTTGCTACTTGAGAAAATACTGAACCATAGAGATAAAAATAGCCTGTGATTCAAATTATAAATTGTATTTGGAATAAAAATGAGAGAACTAGGGGTGCTAAAAAACACATCCTCCAAAGACAGATATTTACATGGGAATGTGGCAGATAATTAATTGACATATTACTGATCTTGCTGGATTTTATTCTGCTTTACTTCCATAAATTGCAGGATCTTCTTTACTTTATCTTTGCCAAAAGAATTAAACTTTAAAAGCCTTGCCCTCATAATTTGCAAGTTAATTTATTTATAAAGAAAATATAAACGCTGCTTAAGCTAATTCAAATGAAATTAAAAGTAAAATAAGAAGCCAACCTTATCACTGTCTGTAACCTACTAACAAGGTAAGGAAAGCATCAGATGAGCTACCTGAGAAACTAATGGTACACTTCCCCTTTAAAACGAAACAAACATGGTCACTCACCCTGCTGATCAGCTCTCTTCACTGCCATCAAAGGCTCCATCGTGTCTTCTTTTCAGGTGCTGCATCATAATAGTGGTGCTTCCGTGCCATGTTAATTTGTTTTTACAAAAGTTGCATGTTACGACTTTTTTCGCTTTACAAAGCGCAGGCTGTCTGCGAATTGAGACGCAGCTTGCGTTTGCGGTATCGGTCATTAGAAGAGTTGATGTTACTGCCTTTTGAAAACAGCCTTTGCTCACCTGCAGCGCTGGCTCGCTCTGCCGTATTTTTTTTTTCTTCCCGCGTTTCATCAAGTGGCAGTGATGACGACGGTGAAAAAAAAAAAAAGTGTTGACGACGGCGGCGGATGACGCATTAATCGCGCGACACAACTAATCAATGATGAAATTCGTTGCCAACGCTTTAAAAGTCGATTTTTATCGATTTTATTGATTCGTTGTTGCAGCCCTAGTACAATGTGTTTGGTCAATGGCTCAGAAGGCTAACTGATGATTAGAAAACCCTTGTGCAATCATGTTCACACATCTGAAAACAGTTTAGCTCGTTACAGAAGCTACAAAACTGGCCTTCCTTTGAGCAGATTGAGTTTCTGGAGCATCACATTTGAGGGGTCAATTAAACGCTCAAAATGGCCAGAAAAAGAGAACTTTCATCTGAAACTCCACAGTCTATTCTTGCTCTTAGAAATGAAGGCTATTCCATGCGAGAAATTGCTAAGAAATTGAAGATTTCCTACAGCGGTGTGTACGACTCCCTTCAGAGGACAGCACAAACAGGCTATTGCGGGTACTATTTAATGAAGATGCCAGTTGGGGACCTGTGAGGCGTCTGTTTCTCAAACTAGAGACTCTAATGTACTTATCTTCTTGTTCAGTTGTGCAACGTGGCCTCCCACTTCTTTTTCTACTTTGGTTAGAGCCTGTTTGTGCTGTCCTCTGAAGGGAGTACATAGGGAGTAGTAAGTCTTCAATTTCTTAGCAATTTCTCGCATGGAATAGCCTTCATTTCTAAGAACAAGAATAGACTGTCGAGTTTCAGATGAAAGTTCTCTTTTTCTGGCCATTTTGATCGTTTAATTGACCCCACAAATGTGATGCTCCAGAAACTCAATCTGCTCAAAGGAAGGTCAGTTTTGTAGCTTCTGTAACGAGCTAAACTGTTTTCAGATGTGTGAACATGATTGCACAAGGGTTTTCTAATCATCAATTAGCCTTCTGAGCCAATGAGCAACACATTGTACCATTAGAACACTGGAGGGATAGTTGCTGGAAATGGGCCTCTATACACCTATGTAGATATTGCACCAAAAACCAGACATTTGCAGCTAGAATAGTCATTTACCACATTAGCAATGTATAGAGTGTATTTCTTTAAAGTTGAGACTAGTTTAAAGTAATCTTCATTGAAAAGTACAGAGATTTTCCTTCAAAAATAAGGACATTTCAATGTGACCCCAAACTTTTGAACGGTAGTGTATGTGAAAAAATTTAAATTGGTGTGTGTATATATGAAGAACTGCAGACTACTTGGATGTAAAATAATCGCCATCATGGCTTCATGTCAAGCTGCCTCCTTCCTTTGTGAAGCAGCAAAAAGACTAAAACAAAGAGAATCCAGTAGAACTTTTTATTGCCTACCTGGAATGGGTGACAATAGTTGAAGAAACTTTAGGCTCTCAAAATGGTATCAGTGCCCTATTTGTTGGTACTCACCGATACCGATACTGGCATCAGTGTCCGTGCAACACTACTTCTAAGCAAAGAACACGAATGTACAAAAAAAAAAATGCTTAGAAAATGTTCTAATTAAAAGAAGGATCTTGTATATTTGCTTTTTTCTCAGAATTTATTTCCATTTTTTTATAAGAATGCAAATCATAAAGCTAAATCTGAAGAAATGTTGAAAAACAAAATGGAAAAAATAATATTTGAAAAATCAGAGAAAACTGCAAAGTTATTTCAAACATATTTTAATTTCTAGATCTCTTTTATTTCCAAATTTCACTTTGAAAATTTACTTCATAATAATTCCTCATTTCCTTGGTATCCAAATTTAGGGCAGATAGAGTTGTTTTTAGATTATTTTCTGCAAATAAGTCCTTGTTCCTTCCTCTCTTGAAACCCTGGAGATCATCCACCATCCTTGTTCTTCTCAGTTTCTTTCCTCCAGCTCAGCCCAGTTTTTCCCTCCGGATCTGAAGCTAAAATGGAAGAAGGAATCATTATCAGGAAGAAAAAGGCGCAGCGATGAGCAGCTTTCTGTTTGCTGTCAGACGCTGCCAGACTGACGCTGTGTGGGTTTTTATTTATAGGATATCTGAACGAACATTCTCCATCTATGATTCCATACTTTTGCCTCCAGGTCGTAGTTTCAGTTGAGATCTTGTTTCTAGGTGACTCCTCTGGAAAAGAGGCCTGAGATACCAAAACAACACGGCCAAGTTAATGTATCATAATATTTTCTAAAGGCGTGACTGTTCGCTTCAGGCTCTGTAAGTCCATCATGTGTAATGGTTAGAGCCATCCGGTCCGGAGCCAGCGACAGAGGAAAGAAAAACACCTCAGTGAGCCTGTTTAGACCTGGAGCCTGATGGTAGAGGGAGCTCTTCTCAGCAAGTGTTGCTCCATGAAACCACAGGAGAAAGCTGAGGTAATGCTGATCGCTGAGGGGATGTTTAGCTATCAGTCATCATCGCCTCGCTGAGATGGTTGAACACCACGGTTCAGGGGATCCTGCCAGCAGGATAATTATGGACTGAATTACAGAGATCTAGGATTGTTGTGCCTCTGTTGCCTGCTGGTTGTCCTGGCAGGGCCCCCGTGGCTGTGGAAGGACGACAATACAATGATCTCACACCTGAAGCCTTCAGCAACAAATTATTCAATGATAGAGATATACAGGAGGAAAATCTGCCTCATTTGGAGAAGCCTCCTTTGTTTTACCCCCCCCCACCTAACAGTTAAAGGACTTTTTTCCAAATCTCAGGAATAATCCCCAAACCCCAAGTACTGTTTATGTACAATACATGCTGGATAAACCCACAAAGGAACTGGTCATTATTGTATCACTGGGCTCTGATTTGGGCATGTTACCTGTTTCTTCTCCTCAGCAGCAATGGGAACAGCAGCAGCTGGAGCAGCCTGGGCCTGGAGATGGAGGCGTGTGAGGAGCGCATGTCGTCCTTCTCCCCATCCGACAGGTTGGTCCTACTTCTAAACTAACCAACTCCAATCAGAAGAAGGTGCGGCTTAGTATTACATGCAGGGATTCATACAGGAACACTTTTCAGAGATATTAAACTCTGTCAAGTTCAAATGTTCAGCCTGCATGAATGTTTTATGCTCCACTGCACAAGACTTAACTATTGAGGGGGGAGATACACAAGGGGAATTACTTACAACTCCATTTGTTTAAAAAGACTCAAGAGAAACCAAAGTAAAACAAACCGGAAGGATAGGGTTGATTCCCAGGAAGGAAGAAATGTTGTATTGCTGTCTGAATACCAGCCAATGACCTGGAACTCTGAAACAAACAAACAAACAGCCCCAGAGAAAATGCCTTCGGCTGTAACAGTCTGTCCGTGTATAATAATTTCATGTAAACCACTTGGCATGCAGCATAATCCCTACAGGAATGAACAAACGGATATGAGATTTACCATCAAACACTGTAGCGGGTTAGTGAACCTCCTCAGCTCCCCTCAACATCTTCTGCAGGGACCTGCAGTCTGGCACATTCAAACTTTAGAGCAAAAGCCTTTATCGGATTTGGCTGATCGTTCTGAGGATTCTACCCAACAATGGTGAACTTCTGATATGCAGCTTGTATCCACTGTTCCCCTCAAAGTGATCAATCTCAAACTCCCCTCCAAAGCAGCTTTGCAGTGAATTAGAAAATGTCCCATATTTTTTGCCTCTGTACACCTGTTTTGAATAAATGGGTGATTGACATGCCTCTACAGCCCTGAAGAGGGATGCAATCCTTTAATGGAGGCGTGCTGGAGCTGAGATGCATCTAAACCCTGCAGAACTTTGCTGCTTTGAATGTAATCATCTGGCGCTGCCCTCTACGATCTCCAAGGAACTCAGAGCGGAGCGAACGGGAGCCACAGTGGAGGCTGCAGGCTTTGCTTTGAGCAGCCGGTCTGGAGCGCAGCGGGGCGGAGCGCTGATGGAGTATGAGGGATTTCGGGGTTAGCATGACATGTTGGTCATGTTGCTGTTAGGATAAACAAAACGTGTTGCACAATGCTTGCACACTGTTGCACTTTTATCCACAGCTTTCTTCCCGCCGTCATCGTAGGTCACTCTAAATGCAAAGTGGTCCCATACAGCAGACCTATAAAGTGCTGCTGGCGCGTCTTCCAACTCCTGTTCTTTCCCACTCGCCATACCCACACAATTCTCCACAACAACTGATTTTATTCTGCTACACCCGGCTACGCTGCTTCGCTTCTTCTTCTTCTTGTTTACTACTGGTGGTTGGCTTTGGTCGCAGTACCGCCACCTTCTGCTCTGGAGTGTAATCGCTTCGCCTATGAGAAAAAGGAGCAGCGCATGAACCGAACGCAACACACGCGAACCGAACCGAGACAGTCGAACCGAACGGTTCGGATGGTTTGCATAAACCGTTCCATCCCTACTGAATATGAAAAATAAATAAATCTCAAGGGGATCAAGAATGGATTGTTATGTAGAAGGAGCAGACAGAGACAAACAGGACAAACAACCATTCACTCACACTCACACCTAAGGAGGATTTAGAGAAGCCATTTAACCGAACAGTTTTTGGACTCTGGGAGGAATTCCTGAGAGAGCCCACACATGCTGAGGGAGAACATGCAGAAAGACCCGGGAATCAAACCCAGAACACTGCAAAAACCACCTAAAAATGAGAAAAAATGTCTTAAATTAAGTGTATTTACCATTAATTTGAGCAGGTAAATAAGATAATTTGCCGATGGAATTAGTATTTTAAGTCTTAAAATAAGATAATTAGATAATATGCACTTGAAATAAGACAATGTAATTGTTTTTCTTATTTTAAATGTAAATTGTCTCAATTATCTCCTCAATTCAAGAAAAAATGACTTATTTAGATTTCAATTTTTTGCAGTGAACCTTCTTTCTGCAAGGCAGCTGTGCTACCCACTGAGCAGCCCAAAGTGGTCTAGTCAAAGTATAAACTAAAATCTGACTGGGATTTTGCGGGATTCTGCTTAAAACCCTTCCAATATAAAGCAGACTGTGCCAGAACTCCTCCACAGTCATGTTAAAGACCGGCTTCCAGCTATCAGTGACTCACCAAGTAGTTCTTAGGTTTAGGGACAGTTACTGTCTCCCTCTAGGCTCCTGGTTTGCAGAGGAACTCATCAGACCTACATTCTTGGATCAAACTGAAGGAACAAACCCTCCACCAGCCTTTAATTACACAACTTTCATCCAAAGCTCTTCAATTTAATATTATGCCTTTTCAAGAGCAAACTAGTCCAGCGGAGCTGTTAGGGCTCTCGTCTGAATAACTGGTAGCCTGCAGACAACAGGAACACTCCTAGCTGCTGGGTTGGATATAGAGACCATCCTTGTGTATATTTAGTGTTTTCTGTTTCTTAGCGCCTTAAAAAAAAAAAGCCTCCCCAGTTATTTTCAACTAACAGAGTCGAAGAGTCTGTAGCTTCAGGCTGTGTCAACAGGCCTGTGATTAACAATGCAGTAAGAAGGAGAAATGACTGTTTACCCGTTGGCATGTCGACAGCAAAGATTTGCTAAACTGGCAGACGAGATATTAGACTGAAAGGAAAATGAAAGTGTGATATTTTTTATTCTTCATCTAAATTAACTTTAGACCCCGAACCAAACAAACAAGATGATTATTAGTCTAAGGCGGAGGTCTTCAACAGGGGGGCGCGTGAATTCAACATGAATTGAACAGACTGTAGTAAACAGATAAATGTCAACGCTCACATTCAGTGACACACAGGAGCTCTTTCAAGCTGGGCACCGTTTCATTCACAACACCTGTCCCATCAACCAGGAATCAGAAATACTTTAATAATCCCAGGGAGGGATTACTTTAGTTACATTACTCCATCTGTAATAGAGTGACTATAGTTATATCATAAATTACATATATTGTATGAAATAGTAGTATATCAAACTGTAGTTTGATATACTAGTAGTTCCTGGTCCTGGTCTGCTATGTAAACTGGTCTGTGCTCATCATCATCATCATCATCATCCCAAAAAGGTTTAAAAAAAAAACAAAAAACAATCCACTGGACTTTGTTTCCAAGTTTGAAGACGTTTCGCTTCCATCCAGGAGGATTTTTTAATTCAAAATGTCAGAAAAAGTTCGAGGCTTAATAGAGTGGACTAAAAACTGACACTGGAGTGGATTGTCACTCCTGTCCCGTCCCACTCCCACAGAAAAAACTTTTGTCCCGTCCCGATCCCGGGCCAGAGTAGAAATCTAAGACCTGTCCCATCCCACTCCTGGTGAAATTACTCCCACTCCCATCCCGCTCCCATTCTTGTTGGGGTTTTTGAGCGCGGGTGAAAAACTCAAAGCGGAAGCACTGTTTGTTTTTGGGTCGTGTAGTTTTTTTGACTCGCATTATAGTGTAGGCTTCAAGGGAAAAAAACTACAAAATGGCGGCGCCAGTACTGGATTTTTTTTCTTTCTATTTTATTTTATTTTTTGGCATCGATCCTAGGTTTTTTTTAGTTACTATTGGTTTGCTCCCGTCTGCTCCTGTTAATGTTTAATCCTGTACCGTCGCAATCATGTGATCGTTACTAATACTGACTCCCATCCCACGAGAATCCAGTCTCGAAAAAATGTCAGTCTCTAGAGTGGACCAATAAAATCTTGTTTTTGCCTGTTTTCTAAGCCTTTGTTGGGCTTCTGTATAAAGCCTCGAAATCAACGCCAACTTTGACATTTTGAATTGAAAAAGCTTCCTGGATGGGAAGCGAAACGTCTTCAAACTTGAAAACAAAGTCCAGTAGATTGTTTTTTATGACTATGAGATGAATGACTGAGAATCTTCACCAGCATGTCATCATCATCATCATCTTCTGTGTTTTTACTGCGTTCTCTTTCATACCTCTGAAAGTATTTATGCCCCTGAGGTTCTTCATATTTAGTCACGTTACAGCGAGCAGAGGTGGGGGGGTGGGGGTCCCAGACATTTGACTCAGGTAGCTGTAGCATTACTTCATCATGTTTTTACTAAAGAGGAAAAAAAGTTTTTGGTATGAAGGGTACTGAATAACTCACCATAACAGTTGATATTTTAAATTGTCATAAGATGAACCAAAAAGGAAAGTTATAAGCAAATTCTGTATGCTGGGAGAGAAAAAACATTTCCCAAGCATTTTAGGTTTTAAAGGAAAAGTCCGGTCAGCAAGGGATGATCAATGGATTATTATTTATACCTAAAACTAATACATTTGCAGTGATATAATGAATTTAGCTTTAATCAGTAAAAAAATAAACTCTGTTTCCATGTATGGTTAATACAGCTATTCCTCTTTTGTGCACATTAATTATGTTTTTGCTAAAATGCCATTTCACTTTATCCCGTCACTTTACTCTGTTCCAACAAGAAAATGAATGAGCACAACTATATTTTCTAAATAAAAACAAACTATACTTTCCTGCAGCCTTTGCTAACAAATAGACGCATATATTTAAACATCCATGATGTCTAAATTAAAGGTGTAGTAGTCAAAAAAATTCTTTCAGGTTCGAATTCTGGTCATTACTAACATACTTTTATCAATAATCTTTCTACATAAAATGAGTAATTACATGTACTTTATATCTAAATTGAATGGATTATTATTAAAGTAGTTATTCATCTCTAATTTCACTGAAAACTCAGAGGTGACTTGGAAAGACAATTTTCTCTTCACCCCTTAAGACACAATTTTTATTCGTGAAAAGAGCATGAATTCTGTATTTATCGTCTTTAATGTTAGCATATTAATGAGCATAATTAACCACAGGGCTTTTTTAAAAGTAACTGTTGATAAATGAAGAATTAAAATGTTAAATTAGTTGGATCTTTCCACTAAAGAGTATTACTGCTGCCACCGTCTGTATTAGAGGGAAGAAATGGTAGGAGGGACCACAGGGTGGCCAATGATTGGCTAAGGGTGGCCATGGCCCCTCCTGGCCCCCCATCTAGCTCTGCCCCTGTAGGTCACCAGTCTGTTGTGGGGGAACACAGAGACAAACTGGTGATGTTCACCAATGATCTCCATCTGCTCTGACTGAGCCTCAGCTGCTCTGAGAGCAGAATTAGATGAAAATGTTTCTTGGCAGACGTCCCAAGTCTCCTGGAAGTTCCAGGAGTCTCCCTGATATTGATAGCTGTTCACTGATGCCCGCGAGTTGGATAAATTATCCCGGATTTTACACTCTCCGAGGTGGTGTTTTTTAATGCTAATCAAAGCAATCAGGCAGTATAATAATTAATGCCTCATGTGCGGATTAGAACTACTGCGATTGCTCAGACAGCAAGAGAGAGTGAGGTGTGGGGAGGAAGTTGCTGGTGAAACCTGTGCAGCATTTCTGTCCAAAGCGATGCTCTGATCAACCAGCGTTCCAGGCGACTGGTTGATCAGATAGCTGATTGGATCAGTCCGGTAAGTTTCTCTGGTTCCTCTCTGGCAGTCACCAAGTTACCACTCAAACCTGTGCATCCTGGGAAACGGCAGAGGTTCAATCCTCGAGTAAAAAACCAAAATATAGGACTAATTTTACAGCAGGATATACTAAAGTATATCCGCGTCTAGTGAAGGGGAGGAACAGTGGTGGATCTAGACCAGATGTACCAGGGGGCCAGGAGGAGGCCAGCGTGTTTTCATGGGGCTCCAGAAAAGCATGAAATAAAAAACAGGGAAAGAGGTTCAGATATATTAAGACAGCTGCATGAAGGGAAATTTCTTTTCAATGAGGTTCAATCAAAATTCTATTTATTATGAGGTCAGCATACATTTATAATTTAGAAATTTTACATATTTTTTACCTAATTTAAGTTAAAACTACTGTTTTCTATAAAATTTGAATTAGAACTAGACAAAACTTTTAAATTCATCTGTAAAAAAAAATTTTTATTTGTTGTGAAAAAAAAAAATTACATGATGTACCACCAAAGTATTGAAAATTAAAAATAAGAGACCAATACTGTTCTGTTTAGTGTTTAAGAAGTTACTGTTAGTTAATAAACAGTTGTTGAAAAGTTACTGGCCTTAGGTGTGTATGTATGTATGTATTATTGTACATTTCCTGTTTGCTCTCTGACCTGTACTGACCTGTGTCACCCCACAGCGATAACACGGAGGACAAGGAGACGGAGGCCAAGGAAGAGTCCTCTGGTGAGGACGTCCTCCTTTACTGCGTTCTGTAAGCTGCGCGGTTCTGGAAACCCAGTTTAGATATCAGGTTGTGTCTTCTTCTCGAGCTGCAGGGACCCTCTGTGCAGACAGGACCCCGGTGCAGACCCCCAGGACCGCCCTGCTCATAGTGAACTCTGAAGTCAGGGAGCCGGGGCACGGCCCGTCGCCCGGCACACCAGACCCCCAGCTCAGGAGCATGCTGCAGTGGGCGGCGGCCTCTGTGGTTGACGTCCCTCAGATCCAGCTGGATGTTGGCAGAGAGCTGCAGCAGGTGAACACATCACCAAACCCACTCTGACACGATGCACCAAATCACAGAAATTACTCAAACACAGGGGTGGACATTGTAGAACCTTTTACTGAAAAAATTACTAATTTTACACCCTGTTTTTGGAATGTATAACTTTAGTACACCCTTTTTTTGCCCCGTAAACATTGCGCAAATGTTCAAAATTTCAGAAGCAGCAGCTGCTGGAGGTGGAAATTAAACTGAAAAAATATACTGAAAATGAAATATTTTTTTAGAGAGTATAAATGGTGGTGAAGATTCTCAGTCATCCAGGTCATAGTCATTCCAAAAATGTAAATTAAATTTATAACACATGAGCTTTATATTGGAGAAACCAAACAACCTCTCCACAAACACAGACGGGCTACTTCCTCTGGACAAGACTCTGCTGTCCACCTACACGTTAAGGACAAAGGACATTCGTTTGAGGACCAGAATGTTCACATTTTGGACAAATAAGACAAGTGGTTTGAGAGCGGTGTGACAGAAGGCATTTATGTCAAAAACCTTAAACATAGGGGGGGACTCAGGTTTCAGCTCTCAAAAACCTACAACGCAGCGATACAGTTGATTGCTTCCCAATACCATCGCAGCCCCCATCGCTATGCAGGGGAACAAAATATCTCGCCAGGTGAGCCAGGCCAACAATGACCCTTAAAGTCGTAGGGAAGTCATATTGTCCCAAAATTTAGACAATTTCTATAAAAAAGTAATTCCTGTCTTAAAATCTGTTTTTTTTTGTTCCATTATCTTCTGCAGGTCAGTTAGTTCTACGTCAGCCTAAACAACTAAATGCGGCCAATCATATATCAACGGTCAGCTGTCAATCACATTTTTTCAGTCATAGCATCTTGATTCATATGTCGCAGCTAATATACGCAACGGTTGAAATCAGAATCCTTTCCTTTCCCATTGAGTTGCGTCCCAGTGTTCACGGGGATGGACGTCTGTGTCTTCGGCAGGCGTAGAGCTAACAGAACTTGCAGCGTTGCGAGGCAAGGGCTCAAACATGTACGGCTGGAAGCCTTCTACACCAAACCAAGCTTCTGCCGCCCTGGCGTCCTCTTCCACAACATCTTCGTCCCCGCTTTCCTCCTCTAAATAAAAAATGGATGACGGAGGAGACTCATCCACGACCTCCGACACTAAACTCTCCTCCTCTTGCATGTTTCCGCTGTCCATAGCGTTCCTTGACAGCGTCGTTTCTAAGTCACCAATTTAGTGCTAGCAGGTTCCCAATGGAATTTCCCATTTGGAACCTGCTAGCACTAAGTTGCTAATTGGTTAGCAACTTAGTGCTAGCAGGTTCCCAATGGAATTTCCCATTGGGAACCTGCTAGCACTAAGTTGCTAACTGGTTAGCAAGATGCTTCTGACAAACCGGCCACAACCAAACTTGCTTGCGAACCTTCCGCCACAACAATCCCGCCCCCTTGATAAACGACCAATCACATTCACTGTGTTCACTCGTGTAAAGTCGGGCACCACCCGGGAGAATTCGGAAATGCAACGGTTGGAACAGCCGCTTCCCTACGACTTTAAGATGCATGTTGACAGCTATTATAAGCCCAGTTAATAGCTACGACTTTACCGACTGCCTTTTCAGAGGAATGGGTTTTCCAGCTTCATGGTGGATGTTTTCTAAGCTTTTGCTGGGCTACTCTATAAAAGCCTGCTACTCAATGCTAATGCAGACATTTTTAATTGAAAAAGCTTCAGGGATGGGAAGCGAAACATCTTCAAACTTGGAAAACAATTGTTTTTTAACCTTAACTTTTTGGAATGTCTATATTTCAACATTTTCCAGGGAAGGATCCCCCCTGACCCCCCTACGCTGCACAGAGCCTAAAGATGGGATCCACCAGGGTGGACACCCTATGAAATATTTCTAGCTAACAGCCTGCAGATCATTCCAGAAGGTTCAGGCCATCCACAGCAGGCACATCTACAAAGTCCAGTTTGTTCCAGCAGTAGCTCCTTTGCAACTATTAGACCCGTCAAATCTATAAATCTCAGTTCATCCTGAGCAAGCACAGCGGGGAGGAATGACTCACTCTGGGCTGGAGCTTTAGAAGCCATCTGCCTCGAAGCTCCACAGGAAAACACTGAAGACTTTGTGAAACACTGAGACTTTAAGCCTCTCTCCCTGGAGGGGGTCACTGTCTCATTCTACTTTAGGTTTAAGGGTTAGATCCATCTTTACTGCAGACGTGACGGGTGCAGTGCCATGGCATGCAGGTTGCTTCCTGCCAGAAGTGTTGATAAATCTTTAGATATTTACAAATCAGCACAGGAATTTATTCACAAATCCCTCAGTATACAGCAGCTCAGAGGTCTGATGATAGAAATGAATGAATATATGAGGTTCAGTAACACCTGCAGGATCTGTTTGCAGTACCAGTCCTCCCAGACATGGTTTTCCATTCAGCCCAGATTAGGTTGTGAACCTAAAAGACATCCCAGAACTCACCCGGGAGTGTGCCAGTCTAGTGGAATCGCCCAGGTAGCAGATCCAGCCTCCTTATGGATGTATTTTGTCATTTTGTTTACACAGCTGTAACAAAAATGAATTTTGTTTAGAACAGCTCTATAGACAGTTCCATTTATAAAACATTGTGGATAGGATGTTGGCATCCAAATGGGATTTTTACCCTGGATGAAGAGGACCTGATGCTGGAGCTTTAGGGGCCTGTTGCCTGGGCTTCACCCATCAGTTGTTGTTGAGCTGCTACTACTGCCTCCAGCTCCTGAAGCACTCGCTTCTATTTATTACAATGCTATTCTCTTTTGCTCTATGGATCTTATTCTTGGGGTCATGATTGGACTCTAACGTCTGAAGGAGGAGCTGGAAGTCAGACAAGCTGGTTGTTTAAGATGCTGTAGCTGAAGCTACTACCCCATTTACACTACCCGCGCCGAGACCGGTCCGAGCTCAGTAACTGAGATAACTTATCGTGTGTAAATGGAAAGCAATCTGAACTGAACCGAGCTAGTCACAACCGGACCGAGCTAACTGCAGACCAGTTCCAGAGGTGGGCTCGAGTCGGTTTTTCCCTGGCTCGGTTCTCTGATAACCAGAGCGCATGAGCAGAACGCGTCATCTCCGTCTGGCTGCACATCCCGATTCACACTCCATTCCAGTAGTTGGCGGTAGCGCCCCTCCAGAAGCAGAAGAATAAGAACAACTTCTTCTTCAACTATAAACAACAATCGAAATCTTCTCCACGCAACATTTTAAATAATGGCATTTTAAATAATATCACCGAAGTACAGCAATAATAATCAAGCATAACTTTCTGAAGGTGACGGGCGCCGCCATTTTGATTTACTTGATTCCCTCCTTCTTCTTCTTCTTCTTCTTCTTCTTCTTCTTCTTCTTCTTGTGTTTTATGGTGGTTGGCAAACAACTTTTGGTGCATTACCGCCACCACCTGCTTGATTTCTTCCTTCAATACTGGCAGTAATACCGCAGATCGTCACTAGGAGGCGAGGAACCGAGATAGCGTGACGTGTAAACGGTCTTCAGAACCGAGCTCAGCCTGGTTAACTGATCCGAGCTCGGACCGGTCTCGGCATGGATCGGGTTTTCAAGGGTAGTGTAAATGGGTTATAAGAGGATTTTCTTCAAACACAAACTGGTTTGAAAGGGGCGTGAAGGAAGCCATTTATGTTCCGAAAGAAAAACCAACCTTAAACAGAGGTGGTGGACTCGGGTTTCAGCTTTCAAAAACCTACAATGCAGCAATTGAGGTTATTACTTCCTGCTATCATTGCAACCCCCACCCCCATACAGGCTGAGCATAAGACCTCACCTATTCAGCCAGGCCAACAATTCCCTCTAACGCCCCCCCTTTCAGAGACATAGACAGGTATGGGGCATTGCAGGCTAACAAAGAAGCCAAACGACCCCCATTCCAAAGGGGGGGACCCGTTCATCTGTTTCTATTTGCCTGGAACTCAAAGCTAACTTCTTTGGATACAAACAGATAATAGAGCAAAACTATGAAGCACACTGACGCCCTGGCTTCCTTACATTTTACTCTTTATTGTTTACTTTCCTGATTTCTTTTATGACATCATCAACTCTCACACAGCGGGATGATGTAACCAAACATGCAGTATTGGTCAGAGGCCATGCAGCTGCCAGTGAGGGGTTAGACCAGCTTTATTAGCCAGTAGGAAGGGAGCCAGATGCTGATTATTAACGTGTCAACCGATGTTTAAACACCAGTACATTTACAATAAGAGAAAAACAACAATAGTCTCTCATTTTAAGTGCATCATATCTAATTATCTTATTGTAAGGGTATAAACCCTCATTTCATTGGTAGATCATCTTATTTTTACCTGTTTAAAAATACAGTTATTTTACAACGCTCCTAATAATTGACAGAAAAAAGAAACCGGATTGTTGCTTTCATAACGTAGCTCCTCATGGGGGTGCCATCCATAAAATTTGTTCATTCTTCGGTCACAGACACAGAGATAAAAACTGTAAACCTTTTTTTTTTGGTGAAACATAAAATTCCTCTGGGGTTTGGGGTTGCCATGTTGGGTGTGCTTGTTTTCAGCTCCCACTTAGCTCACCATCGCAGCAAACCTCCGTTTCTCTTTTGAAAAAGTCGTCCTGTTGGTCAGGATCAGTGAAACAAGCTGTTTCCCTTACAGCCTGGATCTTCTCTCCAGCCTTGTTGGTTCTTCGGCAGCGGATCTATTATTTCCACAGGAATCTCTGGACTCTTTGCCATCATCCGTACCTTGTAAATACATCGTTCCAGAAGTATTAACTCACTCATGAGACAAATAGTAGACAGTATATTCTCAGTTGAATCGGTAGGCGCACTGCTCCGCTGAACAACACAGAGAAGATTCCAATGGCCAAAAATAATCCGCTGGACTTTGTTTCCAAGTTTGAAGAAGTTTTGCTTCCCATTGTAGTGGAGAAAAAAGTATTGAACTGCAGTTAAATAAACAGAGATCGATGGATTTCACTCTTTCCACACTTTATTATATTATATCTTTGCAAAGAGAGAACAGTTCTTCATACGTTCCTTACTGCAGGGTAATCAGCCCTGTTCTGATCTGGGCAGCGTTTGCTCCCCCTTACTTACAATAATGGAAAGTTGAGTTAAAAGAAATTACAGATACCTTGGTTAAGCAGTAAAATGTTATGAATAAACCTTGAGAAAGAATCTGGCTCGTTATGGGAAGATGCATCTTGTCTACAAACTCCCTCACTCAGGGGAATTGTCCGGCCTTGCAGGGGAAACAGGCTGAGTGTAAAGTTTTATAGTGAGTAAATTGCATAATTTAATACATGAAATAAGAGAAACTAAATGACCTCACCATCCAGAACCTTTTCAATTCAAAAGCAGGAATTGCGTTGCATGTCAATTTGCATGTTTTCTAAACAAAAACAAGGCTAAAGCCTGTAAATCAACGCTATTTCTGACATTTTTTATTGAAAAAGCTTCCTGGATAGAAGAGAAATGTCTTCAAACTTGGAAACAAAGTTGAGTGGATTGATTTTTTACTTTTTTGGGATGACTATAGTCTGGATGACTGAGAATCTTCACCAGCTACACAGAGAAGAAGAGGCTCCACCTTCATTGCCCTCGCATACATGTAGCCTTCCGCTACACAAAGTAGTGCCATCAGAAACATAGCAGTGGCAAGCATCGTTCTCAGCAAGCCTAACATTAAGATAGCAACGAGTCTAAAAATGATTGACAGGTAGTGGCAGCAAAGGAGCTTTAAAACGATGGGCGGGACTAATGGTCGGTATTCCTCCATGACTCTTCATGCATAAGGTGACAAAGCTGCTTAAAGCTCCTGTCACACCTTGATGAGTTAGACCAGCGTATGCCTGATGTACAAAAACTCTGGCATACATTGGATAAGTTATGAGACACTGCTCATTGCTGACGTCCTCCCTTCTCTGCATCATGTTCAGCAAAACGCTGCAGCTCCTGTTTCACAGGAAGAGCTAGCTCAGGCTTGGTTTAAAAACATCTGGTTAAAAATGAAACTAAATAATGAAAGCAACTATTTTCAGTGGCGTTGTTCTGTCGGCTCAGCATACCGTGTCAGGCCAGCATACCCTTACTAATACGCAAGTGCGAATTATCGTTATTAGCGGTTATCAGTCCCATTGAATGACTTCAGGTGGTGCCAATTAATCTATTTATGTGTAATCTGAAAATAATTTCAGTAGTTCTTCATGTGCTGTAAAAAAAAAAAAGAAAAATTATCGGCATGTTGCTCTTAGTTGTAGAATCCTCTCCCTATAAATTCATTCTCTGTGAAAAAAATGCAGATTATTCTTTAATAAGATCCTCGTCAAACAGACTTGCAACGTTTTTTTAAAGCTAATGTTTTTAACGAACCTATTAAAGGATTTTTTTTATATTTTATGCACAAAACAACAACAATAACCTGACTACATCAGGAAATAAAACAGTATGATTGGCTGTAAGGAGAGCGGAGACAGAGGAAGCTCTATAGCAGAGGTTTGCGGTCCGGATCTGGACCCACCTGCTGGCTAATCTAGACCCAACCTGATTTTAAACATTTAAAAATTACAGCATGTTGTTCGACGGCAGTGTCTAAATTCACTTGCTTCCTGTTAATACTTTCCTTTTTGATAAAGCTTCTAGTTAGAGTGGCTCAGGTTATCCTGAGCTATCTCTATAGTTATGCTACTATAGGCTTAGACTGCTGGAGGACATAGGGACCCCTTTTTTCATGGCTCAACCTGCTGCTGTGAAGCAGGATTCTCCACCATGAACAGAATCAACAATAAATCTGGATCCAGGCTCAAAATGAGCTCCTTGATATGTGCTTGAGAATGGCTTAGTCTCCGGTTAAACCCAGGTTTAAAGCCTTGCAGGGCAGCCTAAAGCCCACTGCCAACATTAAGACAGAAAAAAGAAAGAAAATAACAAACGATCAGTTCAGGGGTTTGAGAAAATATGGGAATCAGGAAATTATCTATAAACCAAACTGAACGATTGTTGTTCTCTACTTCAAAAAACAATTTAGTTCAAAAAGGAAAAAAATATTTTTTTTTTATTTAAAATTGCAACGTATAACATGGATGCATAAACACCTCGTTTTAAGTTAAGTGTTAAATTATGTTTAAAGTAACAGACTATAATTAAAAAAGGAAATTGTCTATATACCAAACTGAAAGATTGTGGTTCTCTAAGTCAAAAAACACTTGAAGGTCAATTTATGCTTCTGATGCATCGCCTCTGCAGCCATCAAATGTGTGTCTGTGCGCAACCAACCAACACCCCCACCCCCACCCCCACCCCCCACGCAGAGGCTCTGCAACTGTCGTCCCGTACCTCAAAAAAAATCCTGACTACACTTCAGATGGTAGCAAACCCGTGCAGACCTCCAGCGGAAGTGCGCAGTCAAAAAGAGCCTGTGATTGGTCCTTGGTACGTCCTTTCCAGCTGTCTGTGTGGTCTTCCTTCTCCATTCGGTGCCGGGGGCGCGCCATTTTTAAAGACCGAGGAGTGATAACAACAATGGACAACCACGACGAAAGGTTGATTAAGGAGGTTCGGAAGTACAACCAAATAAACACTCCTGCCGGCGCCGCCACGGAAGTTCTCGAATCGGCTCCCCCTTGAGCTTTGCTGGGAAACTGCTGTGTCACTAGAAATTCCAGACCGACGGTGCAGAAGCAAACCAGCAAAACTGGTTCGCGACCAGACCCAAGCAACATTTGATGTGTGTGGTTGAAAAAGTATAATCTGCCCTTTAGATTAAAAACATTTTTTATATTTTCTTATTAAAAAATTCAATGTATATCATAGGGATTAGGGGTGGAACGGTTCACTAAAATCCACAGTTCGGTTCGGTTCGGTTCACGGTTTCGTGGTCACGGTTTTCGGTTCGGTTCGGTATATGTTTATTGTTAAACCAAAATCCCATAAAAATTAATGAAATTAATGAAAAAATCCCAAAAAATTAATGGATTGTAATTATTTTTAAAGATCTGCGGAAACCCTGGATCATTTTCGTATGTTTTGCTGCTTTGAATGTAATCATCTGGCGCTGCCCTCTACGATCTCCAAGGAACTCAGAGCGGAGCGGACGGGAGCCACAGTGGAGGCTGTAGGCTTTGCTTTGTGCAGGCGGTCTGCAGCGCAGCGGGGCGCTGACGGAGTATGTGGAACTTCGGGGTTAGCATGACATGTTGGTCATGTTGCTGTTAGCATAAACAAAACGTGTTGCACAATGCTTGCACACTGTTGCACTTTTATCCACAGCTTTCTTCCCGCCGTCATCGTAGGTCACTCTAAATGCAAAGTGGTCCCATACAGCAGACCTATAAAGTGCTGCTGGCGCGTCTTCCAACTCCTGTTCTTTCCCACTCGCCATACCCACACAATTCTCCACAACAACTGATTTTTTTCTGCTACACCCGGCTACGCTGCTTCGCTTCTTCCTCTTCTTGTTTACTACTGGTGGTTGGCTTTGGTCGCAGTACCGCCACCTTCTGCTCTGGAGTGTAAACGCTTCGCCTATGAGAAAAAGGAGCAGCGCATGAACCGAACGCAACACACGCGAACCGAACCGAGACAGTCGAACCGAACGGTTCGCATGGTTTTCATAAACCGTGACATTATCACGCTATCTCGGTGGTAAACATGTCTTGATATCGTCGTGGTTGGGTTAGAATAATAAAAGGACAGGTGTCCGTCAAAAAGCAAGAGGATTAAACACAGTCCTGCGTAACAAATCATTGTTAACTACATAGACCGTGATCCTTTGCGCTGTGTCGTCATACCAACCGTTCTTAAACCAATAGGATTGCACGCTGTCCACACAAGCTCAAAGCAAGCTAGCATGGCCGACAGCGATAGTTTTGAGGATGAAAACAACAACCCCGAAGTTGAGATCGTGCCAGCCCCCGCAGCTTTTACGTCAGATGTCTGGAAACATTTTGGTTTCGCCGTGTCAAAAAACGCCAAAGGAGAGAAGGTGGTGGACAGAAAATGGACTATATGCTAGCACTGCCACAGTAAACTGCGATACAACACGGGAAACGCAAGCAATATGCAAAGTCATCTGACGACTGACGTCAAGGAGGCTTTTTTTTTCTTGAAATGTAGATCTTTTGATCTTTCTGATGAAAAACGTGACCATAAGCTAACTGATAGGTCAGTGTTTTTTTTTAAAAGGCTGACTATTTTATTTAAGTTTAAGTTATGTTCCTAAATACCAGTTTTAAAAGGCTGCTTTTACTTGCCTTGCACATTTAAACCTGACTTAAGTTGATATTTGTTTGCACTTAAAGGGAATTCCCTATTGTTTACAATAGTTCTGTTTGCTTCTTAACGTGAACATTGCACACAGGAATCAACAGAATATTGATGTTCCTGACTACAACTTTAAAAGCACGATGTGATCAGCAATCAGAAATACAACAATAAATTGCCTGTTTGATGGCAAAAGCAGAAAAAATATCTGTATTTTTTTGCTATTATCATTAAAAACACTATCGTGAGCTATTTAACAGTACCGTGAGCTTTTCCACAATATCGCAATAAATATCGTACCGTGAGGTCAACATCGAAATTGTATCGTACCGCGAGATTTTGATATCGTTACATCCCTAGTAGGGATGCACGATATAATCGGCCCCCTATCGGTATCGGCCTTAAAACTGAATATCGGACATCGGCCCCCCCACCGATATTTAACCCGATATTTGATCAGCTTCCGAGTTTCTAAAGTCTAAAAAATAAAATAAAATACTACTACTTCTTCTTCCTCAAAAACTTTTTTTACAGACTTAAAAACTTCTAAAGACGAGGGAAAAAATATTGATCCATTAAAATATCCCAATATCTTCATATGCTGATATATTGCCGTTTAAAAACACCATATCAATCTCTTTTACTAATGAAATATTGCTATATGTCATCGTTATGCTACGAAATCCCCCGAAAATTCACCAAATGTTGCCAATTTTTATATGTTGATATATTGACGCGGTATCGATCTATTTTACTAACAAAATCTCACAAGAATTTGCAAAATATCACGAGAGTTTGTAACAGAACGATGAAATTTCACGAGATTTTGAAAGTAAAATAGATCGATACCGCGTTTTTAAAAATCAATTTGATATCAGCATATGAAAATATATTTGAGTATATTATTTTCCAAAGTGTCAGAAATGGATAACAAAGCTGCTATTTTCAATGACTACTTATTTTTGTCCAGCTTTAATATCGGTATCGATATCGGTTATCGGCTACCTGAGTTTTAAAATATCGGCATATCGGATATCGGCCAAAATCCCAATATCGTGCATCCCTAATCCCTAGTATATCATGGATGCATAAACATCTAATTTTACTTCATTGTTAAATTCTTTTTAAAGTAAAAGATTATAATTAAAAATGCCTCTGGACCTTTACTGGTTGATGACTTTCTTTATTTGGACCCCAATGATTTTTAATTGGGTACCTCTGCTCTATTTAATGTGTATTATGCAAACTTTGTGATTCTCCACTAATCCTGTAAATTTCTCACTAGTTTTATCCACGTTAACCTGAGACGTGTGACTGTGTCCCTGCAGCTGCCGGCGGTGGTGCAGAAGCTCCGAGAGAGACGGTGGAAGGTGTCCGATCTGCTGCACATGCTGCTGCGCTACCAAGAGGAGAGCCTCCGTCAGCCGCCGCCCGCCACCGGAACCCAGCACCCCCCCCTCTTCCAGTGGCTGCTGGAGCACGCTTAAAGCTGCATCTCCCACCGCTTTCATTCCTTATTTTAGGATCTCCTCCACCACCAGGGGGCGCCACAGAAACCCTCTCCCACTAGTGTGACTTCCTCTGCTGTGCAGTCTGTGGGCGGCGTGCGTCTCTGTCACAAAGGCCTCTTTTAGTCCCTCTTTTTCCTTCCAGCTTCCTTCTTTCGTTGCTGCAGATTGATTGTCGTAATCCCGGCCGGATGAGCGCCGTCTCCTGCGCCCGCCCACGCCGCCGAGCCTCACTGTGTTCCACTGTGTGAGGAAGAGTCAGAGACCCACCCCGTGTGTTTCCAGACAGACACACGAGAATAGAGCTGGGGGAGAGAAAAGGCTTTAATCTTTCTCTCTCTGACAGGGAATCCCCACAGCTGCTCAGCAGATGATGTCATCACATCCACTGCTCACCTCAGTGGTGCTTCCACATGTTCACACACCCACACACACCACACCCTTTAGGGTCAGATCCCCCCCCCCAGTGTTACTCCTCCATGTCGATAAAGACAGAAGTGTTGCGTTGCTGTAATCAGCCGGAGCGGCGGCTTCACAACCAGTAAAAATGAAGGAGAATTTACTTTTTAGAACCATTTGCTAAATTAAAAGTTCCTCCTCTTTCAAACTTTGAGAGATATCCAGAGTGGAAGGTGTTATTTCATAGAGAAAATCCTATTTTTATGTATATATATATAAAGTATTTAATGGAACATGAAATGCTGCTCAAAGCGTCTCCATGGAAACCGCATGGCTCCGGTCCAAAGGCGGCGGCAGGTTCAGTTCGGGAAGCTCCAGTGATGCAGACGGTGAGTAACGATGCCCACAGAGCAGCAGCGTGTGCACGGGTAACACACGCACGGTTTGTCACCCTCAGGAGGGAAGCGGCGATGCACTTTGGAGTGAAGCCGCTGCTGCTAACAGCCCCCCCCCCCCCCAAAAAAAAAAAGAAAGTTGAATGTTTATATTTATTTATGGTTTTGATACGAGGGAGCGAAGGGTGACGTCTATGCTGCGCGGTTCTAGGTCCAGGACCTTACCTTTCTGTTTAACTCCAGTGTCGGTGCCGTCGGCCTGCATGATGCCGCCGCGCCTCCTCTGCTCCCCGCCTGCATCACCCCAGCTGCAGTGCATGCAGGCCTCTGCAGACGCCTCCATTCTTACCCGCTTCTCCTCGCCGCCAAACCCTCCAGTAAAGGTGTTCGCTCTGTGATTCCTTTGCACAGGAAACGTGTTGGTGAAAAGTGATGATCACTACAGTTGAATGAAGAAACGTTTAAGTATTACACCCAGAGTTCATTTTACAATACAAGGAATGTACGAGTAGGCGCGGAAACTCCTCGTGGTGTGTTCGGACGTTTGTTTGCTTCATGCAGCGGCTTTCTGAGGGCGTTTTTATTTTTTATTTCCTGAACATTCCCCGTCGTTCCCCAGATGGCCTCTGCAGCTTCGCTGTTGTGTTTGTGAAAGCTGAATGTCGTCCTGAGCAGAGAATCCACTGATTTACTGTAAATCCGCTTTTTGCTGAATTGTTTCTAGTGTCCCTCGTCTCACCCGCTGCATCACGAACAGAAACGGAGAGAAATCCTCCTCTTCACCTTCATCATCAGCGTCATGCTTCTTTCCGAGACCCCCCCCCTGCTAAATGAAGATATTCGGTAGTTCATGTTCGGTTCTATGATGGTGAATTTGTTCTACTTGGTGACACTGCTGACTAGTTTCCACGCTCTAAGCTTGAACTTTGTTCATGTTAAGGCTTGATGTGACAATAAAGCGTTTTATGTGCTAAGAGGCTCCTGTTGATGATGTCAGAGCTGTTCTCCAGTGTTGTGGTCAAGACCACCTAACCCGAGACCGAGTCAAGACCAAGACCAGCGCCAGTATGTGACAATAAAATGTGAAACATGATCAAAATCACTAAAATTGATCTAAAAGACTCACATTCACGTAAAAACACCTAAATATTTAACACACAGAACTGGACTAAACATTAACATCTTTATTTAGTACTTCTGTGTAGTAATCACAGAATTTCAAACAATTAGTCAAAGTTGATCAAAATTGTATTTTCTCTGCCGTTCATGAACAGTACAAACATTTATGTGGTTTTTAAATGTGCTATTTCAAAACAATGTGTAAAACTGAAAAAATCAGCCAATCATTTCTCTTGTTTCTCTCTCATATACAGATTAAAGCTATATTATATAACTTTTCTTAAATAAATCTATATCCGTCACCAAGTTGTGAAATATGTTATGAGACAGATAATTTGTTGAAAAAATAGATTGATCTCCTTCACTGCATTTACCAATGAGACTATGAGGTTATTGCTTGGATTTGAATCCAAGCATCCAATAAAAAGAAGGATCTAAAAGAAACTGATAATATTCTGATGATTAGTGTTATTTCCACAGTTGTGGTCTTGACCGGTCTTAAAATAAAATGCCGAGTCCTCAGCGCCCAAGACCGAGTCCAAATACGGTCAAGTCAGAAACGAGACCGAGACCATTAAAAAATGGTCTTGAGACCAAGACCGATCTCGAGTACTACAACACTGCTGTTCTCCAGTGGAGGGAGACCAATGGGCCGACAATTTTAAAGGAAAAGTCCTAATCAATGCATCATTAAACCTAAAACTAATATGTTCGCAATGATTTAATGAATTTTGTGTCATTTTCGTTGCGATCACTGAGTCTGGGAGCGGCCATTTTTGCCCTATAATAGTAGTCCCTCCCTCCCGCCATCTTCCAGCAGTGACGTCACGGTGCGGTAAGCCTAGCGCCATTCTCCCCGCTTTACAAGCTAAATCAATGGGAACTACTAGACACATCTGCAATCAACAACAATTATTGAAGATTTCCAGAGGACTTCACCATTGAAATTCACCAGAGCTATAGTGAAACTGACAATGCCCACGTGCATGGCAGCTGGATGCTGGAATACATCGGGTAAAAGTGAAAAAAAAGAGTTATTCCACCTTTCTGATTCCTGATCCTCCACGGACGGGTTGGTCGTTGGATCGCCAACTTGAAGAGGGAGGATTTGCCATCGAACTTCTGGCCAGAGAAAAAACACATAATATGTAGCCAACATTTGGAAGAAGAATGTTTTCAAGATGACTTGGATAATAGCGCGTTGTGACAAACACCAGATACAGCACTGGGACTTGATCAACAGCCGATACCGCACCGTGACAATGTCACTAACCAGTAGGTGGCAGTAGTGTTCTTTGACAAACATGGATGCCTCCAGTAAAGCACATTCACATGAAAATTACTCTGAATTAAAAACACTGATCATTTATTGAACAGGATGGAATCATTTCAGATTTAAAGAACTTTCAGAAGTTTGGATTCTGGATATGAGCGACTTTTCCTTTAAACTTATGTCTAATTACTCAAACCACTCAAATCTACACCAAAGAGAGGGGGAAAAAAAATCTTGTAACCAAATACTTTCTCATATCAGAGAACCTACTCTTTGTTTACTTTTAATCCATTTTGGAGACATTTTGTAAACATCCATCTATAGCTGTTCAGGCGTTAGCAGTTGCGTTTAAATGAATGTCACAAAATAATCAAGTTTTTGTGTTTCCATTGGGGCGAAATAGACCACAGGAAACATTCGCAGTGATGTCTTTGTATGGGAGCCCAGATGGAAAATAGAGCCTAATTATTTCATTTACATCATTTTAATGAACACTGTTGTCATAAATACACATGCGAGAAAGTATCTGGTGCGCACAAGAAATTTTTCATTATTTTTTTTCTCTTCAGCGTCCCTTTAGGGGCTCAGTATAAATTCAATTACATGGAGACATTTTTTTTTCTTCAATATTCATAAAAAGCAGAGTTGTAAAGTAACAAAGTTTTGTTACTGTACTTAAGTACACTTTTTAGGTACGGTATCTATACTTCATTATTTATATTTCTTCCTACTTCTACTCTACATTTTATAACTAGTGAAAACTAGTGTGATTGGATGAGTCATAGAACGCAAACACTCATTGGTTAGCTAAAGGAAATCACCAGAAGCAAGCAGGTGTTCTTCAAACTGCTAACGTGAATTGTCTATGCCATGCTACAATGTGGGATTCAGAAAAAGATGTTGAAATGTCTGAAAGGTCGGACACAGGCGAGAGCGTATCGGGAGACGGAGACCAACAAGACCTCCCTCATCCTCGGCCCTATCTCAGAGGATTTATAGAAATAGTCGAAAATTTGAGCTTTCAATTCATATAGCAGCATCTGGCAGTGTTTTTTTTTAAGGTTACTTTATACTTTTATACTTTAAGTAGTTTTTGGAGCACATACTTTTTCACTTTTACTTGAGCAAAGAAGTAATGTTGATACTTCAGTGTTTTTAAAATGCAGTATCTATACTTCTACTTAAGTAGCAAATGTTTGTACTTTTGACACCACTGATAAAAAGTAAAAATGGTTTGATTCGAACTGACCCCAACCCTGGGTCGGTAGCACTGTCATAAATCCACTTTTTGGTGTTCTTTTTGTTTCCCAAACTGAACTAAACAGCAACCTTTGAATCTGAACAGTTTACAGTTTATAGTTTTATAGAATAAAACCATGGAAAAAAAATCAGAATTACTTGAATAATCCCAGGGCGAATTATCTTTCATATACACCAGGTATACAAACAATATATTGCAAACATTCATCAGATTGTCAGATTGAAATGTCCTTATTTTTGAAGGAAAATCTCTGTACTTTTCAATGAAGATAACTTTAAACTAGTCTTAACTTTAAAGAAATACACTCTATACATTGCTAATGTGCTAAATGACTATTCTAGCTGCAAATGTCTGGTTTTTGGTGCAATATCTACATAGGTGTATAGAGGCCCATTTCCAGCAACTATCCCTCCAGTGTTCTAATGGTACAATGTGTTGCTCATTGGCTCAGAAGGCTAATTGATGATTAGAAAACCCTTGTGCAATCATGTTCACACATCTGAAAACAGTTTAGCTCGTTACAGAAGCTACAAAACTGACCTTCCTTTGAGCAGATTGAGTTTCTGGAGCATCACAGTTGTGGGGTCAATAAAACGCTCAAAATGGCCAGAAAAAGAGAACTTTCATCTGAAACTCGACAGTTTATTCTTGTTCTTAGAAATGAAGGCTATTCCATGCGAGAAATTGCTAAGAAATTGAAGATTTCCTACAACAGTGTGTACGACTCCCTTCAGAGGACAGCACAAAGAGGCTCTAACCAGAGTAGAAAAAGAAGTGGGAGGCCGCGTTGCACAACTGAGCAAGAAGATAAGTACATTAGAGTCTCTAGTTTGAGAAACAGACGCCTCACAGGTCCCCAACTGGCATCTTCATTAAATAGAACCCGCAAAACACCAGTGTCAACATCTACAGTGAAGAGGCGGCTGCAGGATTCTGGGCTTCAGGGCAGAGGGGCAAAGAAAAAGCCATATCTGAGACTGGCCAATAAAAGAAAAAGATTAAGATGGGCAAAAGAACACAGACGTTGGACAGAGGAAGAATGGAAAAAAGTGTTGTGGACGGATGAATCCAAGTTTGAGGTGTTTGGATCATAAAGAAGAATGTTTGTGAGACGCAGAACAAATGAAAAGATGCTGGAAGAATGCCTGACGCCATCTGTTAAGCATGGTGGAGGTAATGTGATGGTCTGGGGTTGCTTTGGTGCTGGTAAGGTGGGAGATTTGTACAGGGTAAAAGGGATTCTGTATAAGGGAGGCTATCACTCCATTTTGCAACGCCATGCCATACCCAGTGGACAGCCAATTTCATCCTACAGCAGGACAATGACCCTAAACACACCTCCAAATTGTGCAGAACTATTTAGAGCAGAAGCAGGCAGCTGGTATTCTATCGGTAAAGGAGTGACCAGCGCAGTTACCAGATCTGAACCCCATTGAGCTGCTGTGGGAGCAGCTTGACCGTATGGTATGCGGACTGGAGTAGTGACAGGCAGCCTGGGGCACAGGCGGCTACGCTCTACCCCTTCTATTCATCCTAGCTCATCTGAATCGTTCATCTGGAGAGCGAGATCATCTGTGGTAGCAGCTCTAGACATCTTCCAGGCATGTGAGGAAAACTAGCAGCAGTTCAGCGGACAGGATGAATGAATGATAGCCGGCGCGTGCGGATGACGTCATACATGCGCCGCTTTGTTTAAAAAATATATAAATACAAAATAAAACTAACAGCGGATGTCTGGGGGACAGTGATGACCTACATGTTCTGAATGCTGGCGTACCATAAAGAATAAAGGATGAACAGTTTAGTTTGTGCCTTCAAGTCGTTGCCCATAGGAAGACGTTACTGGATATAACCTGATGGAATATCTTCAGAACGGCTCCAGATGACACTAAACTCATATGGGTGAGTAGAACATGATGGAATAACGGAAAATCAAGGGACCAATGTAAAAAAAACAGCGTTCCCCTTTAACACAGAGTCACTATGCTTCACTCTAATCAGCCTTTCTCTAATCTGCTAAATAATCCTCAACAAACCAGACATGACTCCTTCAAAATCACTTCCTGCATTTCTATGATTCCTCTGACTTCATGCTGCCGACAGCACCAAAGGTCAACGGGGTCAGTTCAGTCAGTTAGGTATATGTAATAGGTTTTCTTTAAATAAGGGGCCATTGGAACTCCCACCACCCCAACAATGGTTTGACCAGAACAACAACAAGCTGCAACTTTAAAAGTTTCTTTTGCTGCAAACTCAGACAAACTCAGACATCCCAAGTTCCAAAAACTCATTTCAGGCAGATACTGTTCGAACCCTTATTTAAATATAGGACTCATTGTTAAAATGAGTTTTATATTTGTGTTCTTTACTCGAGGATTCGACCTATTTCACAGGAACAAGTCCAGGGATGGAATTGCAGAAGAATGATGCCTATTCAGAGCCAGGTAAGAAGCAATGAGTTTATCAGTGTGATTTTAAAGTATAGCATCCACTGGCTAGTGTAAGGGAAATACTGGAGCTTAGCACCAGAAGAGCAGAAAGGTGACAGAGGTCGAGGTGCAGGGTGAAAGAGAGAGAAAGCCGTGGCTTCGGGATGCGGGGGAGCGTGTATTTGAGGAGGAGACAGAGAGCCATCCCTACTGAGAGACAGAGCAGGTAGCAAAGCTGTCAGTTTTTATAGAAATATGAAAAATTCTCCTTCCACACTGGCAATCATGACCAGGACCTATAAGCGCTTTTATCCATGAGTCGTATTCAGAAATAAATCAGTTTCCTGAAGTTCTGAGCCTTAAATCAACATAAAAAGATGTCTGATTCGTCACAAAGTAACAACTTTCCTCTAATGCTTTTAGTTAGAGACGTAAATAACGTGACCCGTCAAAGTAATAGTTAACAGTTTTTTCTGTCTGGCACAGCTGACAGAAACCAGTCCAACCAGTTGGTCTTGGCACCTCATCTGAGCGGCTCGTTGACAGCAAAGTAAAAGTGCTGATTTCCTGAAGATAAGAGACCTTTTGTGAAAGTCAGTGATAACAATCAGAGACAATCAAAGCTTTGATTATTCTATGACTAACGCATATTTCTCCCCTCAGGAGAGTTTTCTGTGTTACTGGTGCCAAAAAAAACCTAAAGGACTGTTTATAAAAGATGGATTTGATAGCAGCGCTTCATTGCCTGCATTCACTGGAGATCCCAGTGTGTGTAATTAAACGACGGCTGCTGAAACAGCCACTCAGCATCTCGCTGGTTGCTGGATGAGTGGACCCAGTGGATGAATGGAGGCGGTTGTCCTCCAGACTGGAGGAGGAACGCTAATTGAAGGCTGTACAGTGATACAGAAGGTGAGGAATGTGTCTTTGATGCTCTGAGCGGCAGAAAACCTGCTGACGGAGCCTCACGCCGCAGCCGTCCTTACAAATGCTTCAGCGTGGGAGACCTTACTGAGGAAAGTCATTTCCAGCAAGCTTTAAATTAGATCTGTGCCACTTCCCCTCCAGGTGAGCAAGAAAGGCGTGGGCACGCTCTGACTCCACCACCACTGTCCCTGAAGGAAAACTTAAGAGTACGAGAATAAAACACCCGTCCTGATTGATGGAGCTACTTTCAGACAGGAGCCAGTGGTTCCCAACCTTTACTGACCTGAATAATCATTTTACCATGTCATGACTACCACCTTAGTCTAACGTATTATTTACCCAAAATAGAAAGTACAACTGATTACAATTACATCTGCAGGTTTACTAGTGGTTTCTAGAAATTCTAAAAGTAGAATGGGAGGCAGATCTTTTAGTTCTCAGGCTCCTCTCCTGTGGAACCAACTACCAGTTTTAGTCCGTGAGGCAGACACCCTGTCTACTTTTAAGGCTAGGCTTAAAACTTTCCTTTTTGATAAAGCTTCTAGTTAGAGTGGCTCAGGTTATCCTGATCTATCTTTATAGTTCTGCTGCTATAGGCTTAGACTGCTGGAGGACATAGGGACCCCTTTTTCATCATTCTGCTTCATTCTATCTCTATTCTCCCACTCTGCAGAATCTGTTAGTTCAATCTCTAACGTTCTGCTCTCTCTGCTTTTCCTCATAGTAGCTTCATCTGGTCTGTTCCTGTTTGGCTGTGACTCCATCCTGGAGAGAAATATCAGCTGTGCTGCTGCCATCAACACCTTTGTTTCTAGATGTTGGAGCTTGGCCTGTTTTCCAGTGTAGTCCTGTTTCTCTGACTGTGACTAACTGGATGTGCTCTCTTCATCCTCTGGCATGGGAGCTGGCTCGGAGCTCGTCTGCCTGGCTGTGTGTTTCCTGGACGGGGCCGCCTGTGGAGCTGGTTGACAGTTGCCTTTTGTATCTATGCTTCTTTTTCTATGTCTGCTTCTGTCTCCTTGAACCCCAGTGGGCCTCAGCAGATGGCCGCTCACACTGAGCCTGGTTCTGCTGGAGGTTTCTTCCTGTTAAAAGGGAGTTTTTCCTCTCCACTGTCGCTACAAACATGCTTAGTGTGAGGGATTGCTGAAGAGTCAATGAGTCGATGCAATCAGCTGGTTTTCCTTAGAGAGAAAACTTTGAATCAATCTGACTGGATGATCTGGTGAACTGGAAAGTGACCTGAGATGACATGATGTGAGTTGGAGCTATAGAAATACACTGAATAGAACTGAATTTAAAAAATGTTAAATATTTAATTGTTTTCCTTGATATGAACGTTAAATTCTAGACATTTCATTCTTTGAAATTAGAATAAAAAATAACATATGTTGCCTGGAAAGAGAAAAAGTAATGACATAATAAAGTTACAAATCCACAGAGCTCTCCCCTATAAAAACATCTAAACCTGACAAATCAGGGGAAAAAACCCTAAATATTCAGATTCACTCTGATCTGGTTTTTTCTTGGTTTTCATCGTTCACTGTGTTAATAATTCTCCTTATTCCCCAGCAGTGAGATGTTTTAGCCATTTATCCTGCAGGTGATTTGGTGCGTTTCTTCTCCTGTGATCTTTGTCTTTCTCCCTGTCTTCACGCTCTCCGTCACAGAGAAGTTTTCCAGGTGCACCAAAACCTACTCTAGTTTTTCAGGAAAATTTTGAATGGGAAAGTTTTTATAATCTTTTTGATTTATTTTGCAATTGGGTCCTTAGAGAACAAACCTCATCCCGGTCCAATTTTATTGTATTTAGTTATCAAGGAAATAAAATATTAAATTTTTCACATACTCCCTGCCATACATTGCCGGACCACTAGGGGTGCTAGCATCCCTGGTTTGGAATCACTGGCCTAAAATGCCAAACGGAATGGATCCAATTCTTTATTTCAACACGCATTTGCAGTGGTATAAATCCAGCACCAACATATGCCGAAGAGTTTTGGCTTTGGATTCAAACAGGTCCGTCCCTCTCCGCCTTTCACCGCCCGTACGCTCTGTTGCCTAGCAACCGCTTCAGATGACACACAAAGCAGCCAAATGACATCATCGGCAGACGGATTTGGCCTTCGGAGGACGGAGCCGCTGGATTAGAACGCAGCAAATGACTGGATGTGATCAGCTGGTTTAGAAACGACTGCGATGATATGTGTTGTCAATTAGTGCGACGTAAATAACAGACTGTTTGAACAAACATCTGACAGAATGAAGACCAACCAGGTGCTCAGTGGATTGCTGGTATTTCAACTGTACTGAATATTCCCATGTAGTTTTTATAAAAAAAAACATTGAAAATAATTGGAATTGTAGCTTTGAAACTCTGGAGCCTTGCAGTGAAGGAAAGTGTTAAAAGTCCGTTTGTTTAGCGCCACATTACCCATGAGGCGTCTGTTCATTGTGTCGTTATAATTTTACATAGCTGAGTTGTTTTTCTGTGCTACTGGGTGGCATAAAAATATCAACGGACAGCATCGATCATAAATCCTTCCTTAATTCCGGGTGTATGAAACGTTTGTGTGTTTTTTAAGATATAACCACACACACACACACATACATATACCTACAAAACCAAATATAAGCACCTCATCATCATCTGTTCCATCATCTCCAATGTACCTGCTTCTATTCCATTAATAAACCTTCACAGCTGCACCCATGGATATTCCTTCTGATTGAGGAAGATTCAATTGATAAGAAATCTGAAATTAGTGCATATTAAACGTTCAAAGTCTTCTACAGAAAGTGTTTTTCTTATGGGCTGGAAAAAAAGAAAATTATTATTTTATAACAATGGATACTTTGCAGTGCCGTAAGCAATAATTCAGCATATATCTGGATAAAGTTGACTATAAAAGCAGGAAATAGGACCGCTAACATCCCCAGTACACAAAAAAGTCTTTACAGCCTCGCCTGGTGCATTTACGATGCACCTTACATTAGTAGACATTTTCAAAGGTGTAATTTCCCCGCCATGCCACTAGTAGGCAGTATGTTCTTTGAAACTCACCAATGTGCAGACCGTACAAACAGTCTGTTTGGAAAATCTCCACCGCTAAAGCTCGATCTGAATACGGGAATACGTGAAGTCCAAAGGGAAGTGTGTCTGCGGTCGCCATGATAGGAGCTATCTGAATAGGGATGGCAGAAAAAGGAAGTAGCTAGGACGAGGCAGCAGGATGCTTCCTATCATAATTCCTGCAGCATAGGAGGCTCCAATGTTCCTATCTGCATATAAGGAGATATGAGGAATCCCACAGGACGTATACTCTGCAAAAACATGTCTAAAAATATGTAACCATTTGTTAATTTAGGTGTATTTACCCTTAATTTGAGCAGGTAAATAAGATAAGCTGTCAATGGAATATGTATATATACTCTTTATATAAGATGATATATCCAGATTAGCGCTAAGGAAACCAGGCCGGATGGATGTCAGGAGAATCTGAGCTTCTCTCCTGGACTTGTGGCCTCTGCGACTTGACCTTTGATGACCAGAATACAATGGATGGATGGCAGGATGGATATTTATAGTCGGCATGTCAAAAAGTATTTATATCCTTTTTGACAAACCAATGGAAAATATTTTATTATCATTACAACATTGTTGTTTCCTTTTGGCTTCAAAGGAATGCTTACTTCGAATTCACATGGAGAATGCAGAAAGTCTGCTCCGAAAATAAGCTGGAAAGTCCAAAACACAAATAGTACTCGCAGCAAATTGTGAGTAAGCACAAAAAATAAGAATACAAATCAGAAAATGCTAGAAGTTTCCAAAACACTAGGATTGGCAATGCATTAGGAGAAAACAATCTAGAAAAACAAGAAGAAAAAAAATGCGCTGCTATCATCAAATTTGTTACAGCTCCTTTAGAAAAGCTAGAAAACCTCAAAACCCAATGAATAGTTATTATTCTATATGCAAATTAGCTGAAAAACTTTCCATTCTGCTGCAAAACACATCATGAAGAAAGATTATCATCAATTTGCTCTCATCACAGGCACAGACATGGATGCATGGGTGTTCTCATAAAAACTCAATACTGGGAGGTTCACATTGTGTCAAGCTGTAAACCCTCAGAAATACTTTAACTTTGAACTTTTCAGTGAGTACCTGAGCTAATATTTAGTTTAGTAAACTCTGACCACGGCTTCGCCTCTCTGCTGCATGGAGGCGACCTACTTGTGGGACGTAAGTGGCGCTCCAGCCCAGAACCATCAATCGTTTCCTGATTTTGCCTCAGAAACAACATGTTCGATGTCACCGCACAACTTTTAATCTGATTAATTTCAGAGGGTTGGGTTAATTGCTGAGCGATGCATCATTCTGGTCTGGAGTCAAGATGCTCTGGTGTTTTTTAAGTGCTTCCCTTTGAATCACTGAGCATATTTCCTCCTCTGCATAAGGAAACATTTCCTCTTCAAGTCCTCAGATGGATTTAAATGGATCATATCCACCATGTGCCCAGCACCAAAGTCAACAGCTAGAACCCTGAGTAGCCTTATCGGTGGAACTTTGAAGCCTATTAGAAGCAAAATGGGGAAAATTAAAAGGTAGCAAAAGATGTCGAAGTTTTTCTGGGCTCTTTAGTTTCCGTTCATGTATCCGTCTCTCTGATTAGTCATCAGTTTTCCTCCTGCATAGGAACATCAGCTGCTTGGAGACGCTCTGATAACCTGAGAAAATTCTTTCCTTGTCTTCCTCTGGTCCATGTTGAGTGTGGTACACACCACGTCACCAAGCAGTGATCACCTGATTACTAGGCTGTGATGCTGATCAGTGGTCACACCTTGATTTCATGTGTCCCTTTAGTCACAATGTTCTCAGACTTTTCTTAAGGAGCATCATTTTAGTCCAGATCTCTTTATTTTTTGCAATCAATTTGTTAACGCATGGTTAAAGGGAAAATATCTATTTCAAAGATTTTTGATTCATTATTAATTCTGTCAGGTTTAAGTTATTTCTTTGTGACTATTGTGGGATTTTCCTTCATTATGCAAGCGATACCACAGATTTTTTTCCATGTGTATTTCATATCTATCTCTATATTGTCGTGGGGCAACCAAAAAATGACTCAAATACAAGACTCTCCTCAGAGAAATGGAATCAATGATCCTTTAATACAGACCAGAGTCTTCACACCGAGTGGGAGAGACTGGCAACAAGTCCACAAAAGCAGAGGCTGGTCAGGAACAAGTAGAGCAACAAGACCCAGGTGAGGAGTTTCAGAAAGGCTGATTAAAGGGATGGTTTCCCCCCCAAATCTCGCTATAGGTGCCCTGTCCCATGTACAGAAAAAAGACCCCCATAGCATGATGCTACCACCCCCATGCTTCACAGTAGGAATGTAGTTCTTGGGATGGTTCTCATCATTTTATACGATTCCAGGTAAATAAAGAGTCAGTATCAGTGATATTGATGCCGATACTTTTTATATCTAAACCTGATGTTTCACGGAACTGTTGACCTTTCCGTGTTTTTGTGATTTTTATTTTATTGTTACAATTAAATAATAATAATACTCATAATGTTCTTAATCAGGAACCAATAACCTTTAGTAACATTATTATTTACCCTTGTTGAAATAACTGGCAGCAAATGTTAATTAAATTCATTTTGGTTATAATTTAGTAATGGAAATGAAATGAACAGATGAGAAAATGTAAAAAAAAAAAAAGAAATGTTAAGATAAAACATGGACATTGGTCCTCAGTGTCAAAATCTTTATCATGGTTTATGTCCCAACATTGCATTTTCTAATGATTGCTACAACAGTGGACCTCTTTCCACCAAGATGCTTATTTTAATTTCCCCGTAGACCTTTCCAGCCTCATGGAGGTGTACACATTAATCTCTAGTGTCTTTGGACAGCTCTTTGGTCTTGGCCATGTTAGTAGCTGGATTCTTACTGATTGAATGGGTGGACAGGTGTCTTTATGCAGGTAAAGACCTCAAACAGGTGCATCTAATGGTGGACATTTTAAAGGTAGACTAGCAGGTCTTTGAGGGTCAGAACTCTAGCTGATAGGCAGGTGTTCAAATACTTATTTGCAGCTTTATCGTACAAATACAGTAGCAGCCAGTCAAACACCAGCAGAATGGCAGCCGACTCCCCTGCGTCTACCTGCATAATCCCCTCCAACTTCCAGCCACTGCAGCGACCCCCCTGTTGCATAAGTTTTCCTCTGACTCCACCCTTTAACTGAATTACAGGGTCTGGCCAGGAGATGGCGCTTCTCTTTAGATCTTAATGTCCACAAATCATGTCAGAAAGAATATTTTAGTACAAAGATTGATGTTTAAAAAGGAACTGAAGGGCGCCATCCAAGGACCAGATAATGACCAGCCAATGACCAACTAAGGACCATCCAAGGACCAGCCAAGGAACAGCCAAGGGCCAACCAAGGACCAGCCAAGGAACAGCCAAGGGCCAGCCAAGGAACAGCCAAAGGCCAACCAAGGACCAGCCAAGGACCAGCCTATGACCAGCTAAGGACCATCCAAGGACCAGCCAAGGACCATCCAAGGACCAGCCAAGGAACAGCCAAGGGCCAACCAAGGACCAGCCAAGGACCAGCCAATGACCAGCCAAGGACCAGCCAAGGAACAGCCAAGGGCCAACCAAGGACCTACCAAGGACCAGCTAATGACCAGCCAAGGACCAGCTAATGACCAGCCAAGGAACAGCCAAGGACCATCCAAGGACCAGCTAATGACCAGCCAATGACCAGCTAAGGACCATCCAAGGACCAGCCAAGGAACAGCCAAGGGCCAACCAAGGACCAGCCAAGGGCCAGCCAATGACCAGCCAAGGACCAGCCAAGGACCAGCCAAGGAACAGCCAAGGGCCAACCAAGGACCTACCAAAGACCAGCTAATGACCAGCCAAGGACCAGCTAATGACCAGCCAAGGAACAGCCAAGGGCCAGCCAAGGACCAGCCAAGGACCAGCCAATAACCAGCTAAGGACCAGCCAAGGAACAGCCAAGGGCCAACCAAGGACCAGCCAAGGACCAGCCAATGACCAGCCAAGGACCAGCCAAGGAACAGCCAAGGGCCAACCAAGGACCTACCAAGGACCAGCTAATGACCAGCCAAGGACCAGCTAATGACCAGCCAAGGACCAGCCAATGACCAGCCAAGGACCAGCCAAGGACCAGCCAATGACCAGCCAAAGGCCAGCCAAGGAACAGCTAAGGACCAGCCAAGGACCAGCTAATGACCAGCCAAGGAACAGCTAAGGGCCAACCAAGGACCATCGAATGACCATCCAAGGAACAGCCAAGGGCCAACCAAGGACCAGCCAAGGAACAGCCAATGACCATCCAAGCACCAGCCAAAGGCCAACCAAGGGCCAGCCAAGGAACAGCCAAGGGCCAACCAAGGACCAGCCAATGACCAACCAAGGACCAGCCAAGGAACAGCCAAGGGCCAACCAAGGACCTACCAAGGACCTACCAAGGACCAGCTAATGACCAGCCAAGGACCAGCTAATGACCAGCCAAGGAACAGCCAAGGGCCAGCCAAGGACCAGCCAAGGACCAGCCAATGACCAGCTAAGGACCATCCAAGGACCAGCGAAGGAACAGCCAAGGGCCAACCAAGGACCAGCCAAGGACCAGCTAATGACCAGCCAAGGACCAGCCAAGGAACAGCCAAGGGCCAACCAAGGACCTACCAAGGACCAGCTAATGACCAGCCAAGGACCAGCTAATGACCAGCCAAGGACCAGCCAATGACCAGCCAAGGACCAGCCAAGGACCAGCCAATGACCAGCCAAGGACCAGCCAAGGACCAGCCAATGACCAGCTAAGGACCAGCCAAGGACCAGCCAAAAACCAGCCAAGGAACAGCTAAGGACCATCCAAGGACCAGCTAATGACCAGCCAAGGAACAGCCAATGGCCAACCAAGGACCAGCCAAGGACCAGCCAATGACCAGCCAAGGACCAGCCAAGGACCAGCTAATGACCAGCAGAGGAACAGCTAAGGGTCAACCAAGGACCAGCCAATGACCATCCAAGGAACAGCCAAGGGCCAACCAAGGACCAGCCAAGGAACAGCCAATGACCATCCAAGGACCAGCCAAGGACCAGCCAAAGGCCAACCAAGGAACAGCCAAGGGCCAACCAAGGACCACTCAATGACCAGCCAAGGACCAGCCAAGGACCAGCCAAAGGCCAGCCAAGGAACAGCTAAGGACCAGCCAAGGACCAGCCAATGACCAGCCAAGGACCAGCCAAAGGCCAGCCAAGGAACAGCTAAGGACCATCCAAGGACCAGCCAATGACCAGCCAATGACCAGCCAAGGACCAGCCAAGGACCAGCCAATGACCAGCCAAGGACCAGCCAAGGACCAGCCAAAGGCCAACCAAGGACCAGCCAAGGAACAGCCAAGGGCCAAACAAGGACCAACCAAGGACCAGCCAAGGACCAGCTAATGACCAGCCAAGGAACAGCTAAGGGCCAACCAAGGACCAGCCAAGGACCAGCCAATGACCATCCAAGGAACAGCCAAGGGCCAACCAAGGACCAGCCAAGGACCAGCTAATGACCATCCAAGGACCAGCCAAGGACCAGCCAAAGGCCAACCAAGGACCAGCCAAGGAACAGCCAAGGGCCAACCAAGGACCACTCAATGACCAGCCAAGGACCAGCCAAGGACCAGCCAAAGGCCAGCCAAGGAACAGCTAAGGACCATCCAAGGACCAGCCAAGGACCATCCAAGGACCAGCCAAGGAACAGCCAAGGGCCAACCAAGGACCAGCCAAGGACCAGCCAATGACCAGCCAAGGACCAGCCAAGGAACAGCCAAGGGCCAACCAAGGACCTACCAAGGACCAGCTAATGACCAGCCAAGGACCAGCTAATGACCAGCCAAGGAACAGCCAAGGACCATCCAAGGACCAGCTAATGACCAGCCAATGACCAGCTAAGGACCATCCAAGGACCAGCCAAGGAACAGCCAAGGGCCAACCAAGGACCAGCCAAGGGCCAGCCAATGACCAGCCAAGGACCAGCCAAGGACCAGCCAAGGAACAGCCAAGGGCCAACCAAGGACCTACCAAAGACCAGCTAATGACCAGCCAAGGACCAGCTAATGACCAGCCAAGGAACAGCCAAGGGCCAGCCAAGGACCAGCCAAGGACCAGCCAATAACCAGCTAAGGACCAGCCAAGGAACAGCCAAGGGCCAACCAAGGACCAGCCAAGGACCAGCCAATGACCAGCCAAGGACCAGCCAAGGAACAGCCAAGGGCCAACCAAGGACCTACCAAGGACCAGCTAATGACCAGCCAAGGACCAGCTAATGACCAGCCAAGGACCAGCCAATGACCAGCCAAGGACCAGCCAAGGACCAGCCAAGGACCAGCCAATGACCAGCCAAAGGCCAGCCAAGGAACAGCTAAGGACCAGCCAAGGACCAGCTAATGACCAGCCAAGGAACAGCTAAGGGCCAACCAAGGACCATCGAATGACCATCCAAGGAACAGCCAAGGGCCAACCAAGGACCAGCCAAGGAACAGCCAATGACCATCCAAGCACCAGCCAAAGGCCAACCAAGGGCCAGCCAAGGAACAGCCAAGGGCCAACCAAGGACCAGCCAATGACCAACCAAGGACCAGCCAAGGAACAGCCAAGGGCCAACCAAGGACCTACCAAGGACCTACCAAGGACCAGCTAATGACCAGCCAAGGACCAGCTAATGACCAGCCAAGGAACAGCCAAGGGCCAGCCAAGGACCAGCCAAGGACCAGCCAATGACCAGCTAAGGACCATCCAAGGACCAGCGAAGGAACAGCCAAGGGCCAACCAAGGACCAGCCAAGGACCAGCTAATGACCAGCCAAGGACCAGCCAAGGAACAGCCAAGGGCCAACCAAGGACCTACCAAGGACCAGCTAATGACCAGCCAAGGACCAGCTAATGACCAGCCAAGGACCAGCCAATGACCAGCCAAGGACCAGCCAAGGACCAGCCAATGACCAGCCAAGGACCAGCCAAGGACCAGCCAATGACCAGCTAAGGACCAGCCAAGGACCAGCCAAAAACCAGCCAAGGAACAGCTAAGGACCATCCAAGGACCAGCTAATGACCAGCCAAGGAACAGCCAATGGCCAACCAAGGACCAGCCAAGGACCAGCCAATGACCAGACAAGGACCAGCCAAGGACCAGCTAATGACCAGCAGAGGAACAGCTAAGGGTCAACCAAGGACCAGCCAATGACCATCCAAGGAACAGCCAAGGGCCAACCAAGGACCAGCCAAGGAACAGCCAATGACCATCCAAGGACCAGCCAAGGACCAGCCAAAGGCCAACCAAGGAACAGCCAAGGGCCAACCAAGGACCACTCAATGACCAGCCAAGGACCAGCCAAGGACCAGCCAAAGGCCAGCCAAGGAACAGCTAAGGACCAGCCAAGGACCAGCCAATGACCAGCCAAGGACCAGCCAAAGGCCAGCCAAGGAACAGCTAAGGACCATCCAAGGACCAGCCAATGACCAGCCAATGACCAGCCAAGGACCAGCCAAGGACCAGCCAATGACCAGCCAAGGACCAGCCAAGGACCAGCCAAAGGCCAACCAAGGACCAGCCAAGGAACAGCCAAGGGCCAAACAAGGACCAACCAAGGACCAGCCAAGGACCAGCTAATGACCAGCCAAGGAACAGCTAAGGGCCAACCAAGGACCAGCCAAGGACCAGCCAATGACCATCCAAGGAACAGCCAAGGGCCAACCAAGGACCAGCCAAGGACCAGCTAATGACCATCCAAGGACCAGCCAAGGACCAGCCAAAGGCCAACCAAGGACCAGCCAAGGAACAGCCAAGGGCCAACCAAGGACCACTCAATGACCAGCCAAGGACCAGCCAAGGACCAGCCAAAGGCCAGCCAAGGAACAGCTAAGGACCATCCAAGGACCAGCCAAGGACCATCCAAGGACCAGCCAAGGAACAGCCAAGGGCCAACCAAGGACCAGCCAAGGACCAGCCAATGACCAGCCAAGGACCAGCCAAGGAACAGCCAAGGGCCAACCAAGGACCTACCAAGGACCAGCTAATGACCAGCCAAGGACCAGCTAATGACCAGCCAAGGAACAGCCAAGGACCATCCAAGGACCAGCTAATGACCAGCCAATGACCAGCTAAGGACCATCCAAGGACCAGCCAAGGAACAGCCAAGGGCCAACCAAGGACCAGCCAAGGGCCAGCCAATGACCAGCCAAGGACCAGCCAAGGACCAGCCAAGGAACAGCCAAGGGCCAACCAAGGACCTACCAAAGACCAGCTAATGACCAGCCAAGGACCAGCTAATGACCAGCCAAGGAACAGCCAAGGGCCAGCCAAGGACCAGCCAAGGACCAGCCAATAACCAGCTAAGGACCAGCCAAGGAACAGCCAAGGGCCAACCAAGGACCAGCCAAGGACCAGCCAATGACCAGCCAAGGACCAGCCAAGGAACAGCCAAGGGCCAACCAAGGACCTACCAAGGACCAGCTAATGACCAGCCAAGGACCAGCTAATGACCAGCCAAGGACCAGCCAATGACCAGCCAAGGACCAGCCAAGGACCAGCCAAGGACCAGCCAATGACCAGCCAAAGGCCAGCCAAGGAACAGCTAAGGACCAGCCAAGGACCAGCTAATGACCAGCCAAGGAACAGCTAAGGGCCAACCAAGGACCATCGAATGACCATCCAAGGAACAGCCAAGGGCCAACCAAGGACCAGCCAAGGAACAGCCAATGACCATCCAAGCACCAGCCAAAGGCCAACCAAGGGCCAGCCAAGGAACAGCCAAGGGCCAACCAAGGACCAGCCAATGACCAACCAAGGACCAGCCAAGGAACAGCCAAGGGCCAACCAAGGACCTACCAAGGACCTACCAAGGACCAGCTAATGACCAGCCAAGGACCAGCTAATGACCAGCCAAGGAACAGCCAAGGGCCAGCCAAGGACCAGCCAAGGACCAGCCAATGACCAGCTAAGGACCATCCAAGGACCAGCGAAGGAACAGCCAAGGGCCAACCAAGGACCAGCCAAGGACCAGCTAATGACCAGCCAAGGACCAGCCAAGGAACAGCCAAGGGCCAACCAAGGACCTACCAAGGACCAGCTAATGACCAGCCAAGGACCAGCTAATGACCAGCCAAGGACCAGCCAATGACCAGCCAAGGACCAGCCAAGGACCAGCCAATGACCAGCCAAGGACCAGCCAAGGACCAGCCAATGACCAGCTAAGGACCAGCCAAGGACCAGCCAAAAACCAGCCAAGGAACAGCTAAGGACCATCCAAGGACCAGCTAATGACCAGCCAAGGAACAGCCAATGGCCAACCAAGGACCAGCCAAGGACCAGCCAATGACCAGCCAAGGACCAGCCAAGGACCAGCTAATGACCAGCAGAGGAACAGCTAAGGGTCAACCAAGGACCAGCCAATGACCATCCAAGGAACAGCCAAGGGCCAACCAAGGACCAGCCAAGGAACAGCCAATGACCATCCAAGGACCAGCCAAGGACCAGCCAAAGGCCAACCAAGGAACAGCCAAGGGCCAACCAAGGACCACTCAATGACCAGCCAAGGACCAGCCAAGGACCAGCCAAAGGCCAGCCAAGGAACAGCTAAGGACCAGCCAAGGACCAGCCAATGACCAGCCAAGGACCAGCCAAAGGCCAGCCAAGGAACAGCTAAGGACCATCCAAGGACCAGCCAATGACCAGCCAATGACCAGCCAAGGACCAGCCAAGGACCAGCCAATGACCAGCCAAGGACCAGCCAAGGACCAGCCAAAGGCCAACCAAGGACCAGCCAAGGAACAGCCAAGGGCCAAACAAGGACCAACCAAGGACCAGCCAAGGACCAGCTAATGACCAGCCAAGGAACAGCTAAGGGCCAACCAAGGACCAGCCAAGGACCAGCCAATGACCATCCAAGGAACAGCCAAGGGCCAACCAAGGACCAGCCAAGGACCAGCTAATGACCATCCAAGGACCAGCCAAGGACCAGCCAAAGGCCAACCAAGGACCAGCCAAGGAACAGCCAAGGGCCAACCAAGGACCACTCAATGACCAGCCAAGGACCAGCCAAGGACCAGCCAAAGGCCAGCCAAGGAACAGCTAAGGACCATCCAAGGACCAGCTAATGACCAGCCAAGGACCAGCCAAGGACCAGCCAAGGACCAGCCAATGACCAGCCAAGGACCAGCCAAGGACCAGCCAAAGGCCAACCAAGGACCAGCCAAGGAACAGCCAAGGGCCAACCAAGGACCAACCAAGGACCAGCCAAGGACCAGCTAATGACCAGCCAAGGAACAGCTAAGGGCCAACCAAGGACCAGCCAAGGACCAGCCAATGACCATCCAAGGAACAGCCAAGGGCCAACCAAGGACCAGCCAAGGACCAGCTAATGACCATCCAAGGACCAGCCAAGGACCAGCCAAAGGCCAACCAAGGACCAGCCAAGGAACAGCCAAGGGCCAACCAAGGACCACTCAATGACCAGCCAAGGACCAGCCAAGGACCAGCCAAAGGCCAGCCAAGGAACAGCTAAGGACCATCCAAGGACCAGCTAATGACCAGCCAAGGACCAGCCAATGACCAGCCAAGGACCAGCCAAAGGCCAGCCAAGGAACAGCTAAGGACCATCCAAGGACCAGCTAATGACCAGCCAAGGACCAGCCAAGGACCAGCCAATGACCAGCCAAGGACCAGCCAAGGACCAGCCAAAGGCCAACCAAGGACCAGCCAAGGAACAGCCAAGGGCCAACCAAGGACCAACCAAGGACCAGCCAAGGACCAACTAATGACCAGCCAAGGAACAGCTAAGGGCCAACCAAGGACCAGCCAAGGACCAGCCAATGACCATCCAAGGAACAGCCAAGGGCCAACCAAGGACCAACCAAGGACCAGCCAAGGACCAGCTAATGACCAGCCAAGGAACAGCCAAGGGCCAACCAAGGACCAGCCAAGGACCAGCCAATGACCATCCAAGGAACAGCCAAGGGCCAACCAAGGACCAGCCAAGGAAAGTGGGGAAATTTTGAACGGCTACTACTATAAATTGTTAAAAAATCATACATTGGGTTTTCTTGATGTACTCTCACAGTGGACATGCACCTACGATCACAATTTCAGACCCCTCCATGATTTTTTAATTGGGAGAACTTGCTAAATAGCATGGTGTTGAAATAGTTATTTTCCTCGCTGTCCTCAAATTGAGAGAAAATAACTCTGATTGGAGAAAATTCGGGGATGGCTCATGTTTCATGAGAAACGATTGCTTCAAACAGAGAAGATCAAATTTAATGGCCTACCAAATGTGGCTCTTCAGGAGAAATGTTTCAGGACACAGATATGTTCTCCCCACGCCCTGTCATGTTAAAGTTAAGTTAAAAAGTTAAAAAGCCATTATTGTCATCATATTCTACAACGTATAGAATGAGATTTTTGGGATTTCAATTTCAGCTACCGCGAAATAAAAAAATAAATAAATATATTAAATAATTATATTAATATATTAAAAGGAAAAGGAAATTTAAACAGTACTGGCACAGATTGAGGGGGGGGGGGGATGGGGGGAATAGTGCAAAACAGGTGTAAAGTGACCGACAGTGCAGGTCGGAGTTGAGGGCGGCAATGGCTTGGGGGAAAAAACAGTTTTTGAGTATCCATGGGAACCTATAAAGTCATACCATTCCTACAACCTGCTGCATGTCAGTTTAGGACATGGCCAGAATTTCCATGAGCAATGAATATCATCCAAGTAGTGTTTACTTTCTTAACCTCCATGCACAGTTAGTTTTATGCACATAGCTGATGAAACAGCATAAATGACCAAAGCTCCACCACAGACTGGGTCTGCAAACAGGAATCAGATCTCCTTTTCTAAGGTGCAAAGTACATTAGGTAAAGTTTTGGTCCATTTTGCTGAATTGTTCCAGAGTGAAGGCTCCGTCTGGTGAAGTGAAGCCCCTGAAGGTTTTATTGGCCTGATCTGATCCTAATCTGGTGCAGTTACTGTAAAGGTGTGTCATGACTGCACCTTTTGACTCTGTTTAAGTTTTCTTTCATGAGTTTTCAGTGATACTTTGATTTATTTCTTTCTGAATTCTCTAGTTTATTGGTTTCATTTATATTTTGTGTTACTCTTGTTATTTTTGATTGTAATTGAGTTCTTAGGTCTTGTTTGCCCTCTGCTGCCCTCTTATGTCAGTCTTCTTTCCCCTATCCCCCTTCTAGACTCCTCTGTCTACACCTGCTCCCAATCTGCTGATTAGCCTGGTCTTTGTTTCTTCCTCCCATAAATTCACCTCCTGTTCAGTCACTGTTTGCTGGTTCCTTGTTTTTGTTAGTCAGTTCTTCATCTCTGGATCTCCACGTGAGTTTTCCCTGATGTTTTGGGTTCTTTGTTTTGTGGATTTTTGCATGTCTGCTTCAGTTTTTTCATTAAACCAACAAGAACTCATCTCTGCATTTTGGTCCTCAAGCAACCTCAGCCCGCCTAGTTGACAAGGTGTCATTAAATACAGTCTGATGTGTTGCCTTGGTGTTCAACACAACTTTCCTAACTCCGTGTTTATTCATTGTTAATTCAAACAAAAACTTGAAGGAAGCCTCCACAACTTATATATTTTTTCCTTTGTTGTATCAGAAATAACAGTGGTTCCACCAAAGCTTACCTTCAGACCTAAAAACTAAGGAAGTATTTATGATTTATATCAGTTGTAAACTAGAAATATCTTCCTGAAACCCTCTGGGCTTAAAGGTACACTATGCAACCGGTGTTGATTTTCCAGCGAGGCTCCCCCCAGATGGCGAAAGTAAAAGTGCACTGTCGTAAATATGCTCAGCTGTTCTCCTGGTTTCTCCGTCAAGCCAGGCGCGGTTGTTTTGAGCTTAGCAGACAGGCGAACGCAACGAATGACTAATGCTGCGTTCACACTGGACGCAGCTGGCGCGACAGAAGTAGCGAGTTTACATGCAAAGTCAATGGTTGAGCCGCGTCAAGGCGCAGCAAAAGGTCCCGCGGCGCGTTTTGAGCAGCAGGCGCAGCGCGTCTGAGCAGCTGAAGCAGCGCGTCGGGCGCGTTTAAGCATCTGACCGCAAACGCGCTGCTGCTCGAGATGGAAAAATTGAATTTTTGCTGCTCGACGCGCCGTGTCAACCAATCAGAGAAGCTGATCTGGGAGCTGGCAGGGAGAGAGACCAAGCGCTGATGATCAGAGCGCTATGATCACTCCTCTTAAACAGTTTGTTGACGCCTAAATTAACTTAAAATGCAGAAATCTGCCGGCAGAATATGTTGGCTTTTATTATCCTGGTGCCTGCAGTTTGGATTATTTAGATGAAAAACACCTACCAGCTGCCGCGGTGAACCGCGAGGAGGCGACCCGGCCAGAGGCTGCTGATGAAGGGATTCCTACTGACAGCGCACCGCTGGTATGTGGGGGTCTGAGCGGCTCCGACAGAAAAAATATTGGAAGGCAGGATGATAATCTGGATGAACTGACTGCACTGATTACGTTTTCAGGTGTATTTTCTCACTTAAAAACATATTAAAACTACTTCATTCCCACTGATCACAGCAAATATAGCTGCAAGGCAGAGAAAGTATAGGGAAGCTCCGCCCAACGCGCGTCAGACAGCATCAGACAGCAGCAATCCTATACACTACTGTTTATGCTCTAAAAACATTCTAAATGACTTTGTTTCGAGTAAATTATGGACGCTACCCACTCAGGACACTTGGAATACATTGGACGAGCAGTATGGAGGAATATTGACACGTTTTTTGTGGACTTTTATGGACCTTTCTGCCTCGGGCGCCATAGACCTCCATTATTTGAATGTCAGCAGACAGCAAGAAGCCTCCCAGATCTCCAGATGCATTTGAGATATCAAAAAAGTACTCCAGAGTGTTGTTCAGCATGGGGGTGAGTAGAAAATGAAGGCTAATCATGTTTTGGGTGTACTATTCCTTTAAGCTTTAACCAAGTATACAAAACACTGATATTAGGAAACCGGAATAAAACCTCAAAGTAACCAACAAGAAGTATTTCCAGATAAGAAAAATGATCCTGTCATAAACGGCCAAAGTTAAACATGGTTTTTCTATCCTGGTTTCCTTTGTTTTTTAATCATCATCTTATTTAAAACCACTCTTTACAAACCTTTCTTCTCCAGGTATAAATGCAATCAGTTTAGACATCCTAGTGTGAGAAAACATACCAGTGATTATGTGGTTGAGTGGCACAGACCAAATCTAATGTGAAGTGCGTCAATTGATACTCTACGAGGCCACAGCAGAGCGAGCAGCCAGGATGAAGCTAGGTAACTCTCTTACTTAAACACAACCACAAAACCCCCGATCCAAGAGAGCAGCAGCGTCACAGCCACAGGAATGCTGCTCTGACAAAAGGGAACTTTACCAAGAATTGATAAGCTGATATTAATCCATTCTGACAGATGTAAAAACACAATGAAGCGCTTTGTTGTCAGCCCATATGGTGACATAGAAGTCTTTCCTTATATTGAGTCAGCCGGCTTATGTGGATAGACACCGGGGTGCGAAACAGACCGACCTCTGCTTCTGGGTGATGCAGGCTGATGCTGCTGATTAGATCTGTCTGGTCCCTGGCTTCTCTCCCCCCACTGAGATTCCCTGACATCACTTCCCTCCCAAACAGCAACAGGGGTTGTTGGGAGAGTCCAATGAATAAAAAAAAGAAAAGAAGGTTTCTTGAGTCAAGCTCTTGGAATCCACGATAAACTGAGATGAGCTTTGTGTTAGAAAGGGGAAAACCGGCTACATCATCCCTGTAAGCCTTTTGTTTTGCTCGGCCATTTGGCCAACTCTTTTTTATACACATTAGCTCTGTCTGTCATCACAATGGACTAATAGGTGTGAACTGAGGGGCGGAGCCGCATCACCGAGGTGCTTCTGAGATCATGCTGGGTGACCTTTGGTGTGACTGCAGACAGAACAAAGAGGTTCCTCACATGGGAGCTACTTCTTTATGATGGTGCTCAGACATCCGACATGATTTCCTGCCAGGATGCATGAAAGGAACATACGTTTGAGTCATTCATACAAAACTCCACATAAATTAAGTCACTTTTGTTTTTAGTGCTTTGACCCAAACAAGAACGTTTTGCTGTCTTTAGTAGTCATGATGTAATGAGGAGCTGTACCCTCCCCTTATAACTGTCTATTCATGACGTTTAAAGAGATTGAAGGGCTGCACCCCTCTTACATTAATCTAATTACTGTTCTCTGTTTCTATGGCGCGCCGCTGGTAAAGCTAAGCAGTCAATAATTAGGAGCAATATTTTTAGTTATTTAGTATGTTTTAAGAGAAAAATTAAGGGGTTATTTTTTCCCCCAGAGGATGAAGTCGGGGATGGGGGGGAGGCCGAAGAACAGGCAGGAGACCGGACCAATTAGACGAAGGAAGGCAGGATAATCCAGGGGCCGGATTAAGAGCCGGTGTCCAGGACTGGCTAAGGAGTCCGGACCAGGAGATCAGAGATATGAAAAGATACCAAAGGGAAATCCAGGACGGTGTCAGGGGTCACTTCCAGGGTCGGTACGCAGGCAGAATCCAGCAGGAGTCCGAAGACAGGTCAGGCAAACTGATCAGAACGGGAATAGGCCGCCTCAGAGGTCCAAAGGCAGAATGGGTCAGAATCATGCAATCAGAAACGGCCTCAAATAATCTGGCACTGATGACTGCTAGCAGGCTGGTTAAATAAGTAGTGTAGGAGCCTCAATGCAGTTTATTTGAGTTAGAATATTTATTTTTTATTTTATTTAAGAATATGCAAATTCATAAGTAAGATAAATATTGTTTTTGATTTAATGATTCAAAGGGATTTAAAAGGATAACAAAATGCTATTTTCCTATGTTCAGTTAATTGATATTGTGAGTAAGATATGACTTTTATTGTGACATTTAAAAACCCTCGAAGGGGAGTGGTTTATCTTCATGCCGGGTGAGGAATGCGGTGGGAATCAGATGGAGATTGGAGCGCAATAGTTTTTTGACCTCACCCTTTCCAGGCACCGTTGGACTTTAAAAGGACTTAATTTCATTGATATATTTTATGTTTTCTGTAATGCAGAGTGAAGTTTTCAAGTAAACCGTTAAAATCAAGAAGTACGAGCTACGCAGATGAAATAAATAATAAGGCCAGTCATCAGCTCCAAGATCTTGACAATTTTTAGTTTACTTTGATTTTATAAATAAATTATAGTGAAAAAATATGGAAGATGATTAGGGACACTGGGAAAAAAAATTAACAAAATTTTTTATTCTATTTGACTTTAATGCTATTTATTTTGACAGGAAAGGCCAGCTACTAGTGTTGGTGGTGGACTTTCCAGCTGATGGGACTCTTTCTGCTTTGGTGCACGATTTTCTTTTATTCTTGTTTATTTGCTGTATTTCTTATGTAGGTCACTACCCTGATTTGCACCACCATCCTTCAGTTGAGCCATAACTGCTATTACAGTTAGGGCCAGAAATATTTGGACAGTAACACAATTTTCGCGAGTTGGGCTCTGCATGCCACCGCATTGGATTTGAAATGAAACTTCTACAACAGAATTCAAGTGCAGATTGTAACGTTTAATTTAAAGGGTTGAACAAAAATATCTGATAGAAATTGTAGGAATTGTACACATTTCTTTACAAACACTCCACATTTTAGGAGCTCAAAAGTAATTGGACAAATAAACATAACCCAAACAAAATAGTTTTTTTTTCAATATTTTGTGGCGAATCCTTTAGAGGCAATCACTGCCTTGAGTCTGGAACCCATGGACATCACCAAACTCTGGGTTCCCTCCTTCTTAATGCTTTGCCAGACCTTTACAGCCGCAGCCTCCAGGTCTTGCTTGTTTGAGGGTCTTTCCGTCTGAAGTCTGGATTTGAGCAAGTGAAATGCATGCTCAATTGGGTTAAGATCTGGTGATTGACTTGGCCATTGCAGAATGTTCCACTTTTTTGCACTCATGAACTCCTGAGTAGCTTTGGCTGTACGCTTGGGGTATTGTCCATCTGTACTGTGAAGCGCCGTCCGATCAACTTTGCAGCATTTGGCTGAATCTGGGGTGAAAGTATATCCCGGTACACTTCAGAATTCATCCGGCTCCTCTTGTCTGTTGTTATGTCATCAATAAACACAAGTGACCCAGTGCCATTGAAAGCCATGCATGCCCATGCCATCACCTTGCCTCCACCTTGGTTTACAGAGGAGGTGGTGTGCCTTGGATCATGTGCCGTTCCCTTTCTTCTCCAAACTTTTTTCTTCCCATCATTCTGGTACAGGTCGATCTTTGTCTCATCTGTCCATAGAATACTTTTCCAGAACTCGGCTGGCTTCTTGAGGTGTTTTTCGGCAAATTTAACTCTGGCCTGTCTATTTTTGGAATTGATGAATGGTTTGCATATAGATGTGAACCCTTTGTATTTAGTTTCATTGAGTCTTCTCTTTACTGCTGACTTAGAGACAGATACACCTACTTCCCTGAGTGTTCTGGACTTCAGTTGATGTTGTGAACGGGTTCTTCTTCACCAAAGAAAGTATGCAGCGATCATCCACCACCGTTGTCTTCCGTGGACGCCCAGGCCTTTTTGAGTTCCCAAGCTCACCAGTGAATTCCTTTTTTCTCTGATTTTGCTACTCCAAGCATGTCTGCTATCTCCCTGATGGATTTTTTCTTTTTTTTCAGCCTCAGGATGTTCCGCTTCACCTCAATTGAGAGTTCCTTTGACCGCATGTTGTCTTGTCACAGCAACAGCTTCCAAATGCAAAACCACACACCTGGAATCATCCCCAGACCTTTTAACTACTTAATTGATTACAGGTTAACGAGGGAGACGCCTTCTGAGTTAATTGCAGCCCTTAGAGTCCATTGTCCAATTACTTTTGGTCCCTTGAAAAAGAGGAGGCTATGCATTACAGAGCTATGATTCCTAAACCCTTCTCCGATTTGGATGTGGAAACTCTCATATTGCAGCTGGGAGTGTGCACTTTCAGCCCAGATTATATATATAATTGTATTTCTGAACATGTTTTTGTAAACAGCTAAAATAACAAAACTTGTGTCACTGTCCAAATATTTCTGGCCCTAACTGTATAATGTGTGAGTGGTTTTAAATTGGTTTATTGTCTCGACTAGAATGAAAACAATTTTGCAATAAATAAAGGTATTGAATTGGGTGAGATTGTCTCATCCATAGTGGGCCTGTGCGCCTTAAAGGTTAACTTTCTAAGTGGAATTATTGCAACTTTATATTTATTAAATCACTGGTCCTAAATTCAAGTTTTCCAATTGGACCACACTGCTACAGCCACATGTGCCTAATGAGTCACAGGTCTTTACTAATAAACTGCTATATCCAGAAGCAACATGAGCAAGTTTTATATATTGGTTCCTTTGAAAAGGTGCCACCTGCACTAAGCTTATTATCTCACCTTAACTATATTCACAGGTTAAATTACCTCCAATTCAAAAAGCTACTCTCTTGGGATGAAACTGATGCTGTGATGTTTTAGCAGATGTCATGGCAACAGAAGCTGTGGTGGGCATCCTTAATTTTGTTGACTTTGTGAGAGAGGCCTCAGCTTAAGAATCGCTGTCAGGGAGGGGTGAGCACTGGCCGTGATGTTTGCAGCCTATTGTTTTCTGGTTTCCATGCGTGACCACACAGCCACGCCGCTGCTGGGAGTGTGTGCGTGAAGCTGGACAATAACTGGGTAGTTTAACTCCCAAACCACCGGCATGGGGAAAACTATCAGCGTGGGAAAGAAGGGATGGACAGAGGACAGAAAGAAGGAGGGGCTGCGAAAGATAAGAGCTTATGTCAAAAAAGGGTGTTGATTGGTCTAATAATACATCAGTAGAGGAGAGGAAAGGAGGGGTCATAGTGGAGAGGGGTTCCCAAAATAACAGCTCTGTTTTGACTCTTTGGAGATGAGCATCAATCTTGCTGTGGACTCGGTAACCTGGTAAATAATGTCGGATAAAATCTGTGAACCTGAGAAGGGATCCTGCCTGACTCACAACAGACACCCCTCCGCTGGCGAGCTGCCGTCCCCACCCAGGATGTACAGAACACAGCAGGGGCTGGCCGATCTTTAATGGCTTGCCTCATCCTCTGTTGTGTCTCTGCTCATCTTCTGCCAGTTTACACCCACTGCTGTGTTGACTCAGGTGTGTGCCTGTGTGTGTATGTGAATAGGAATGAAATAGGAATGAGGAAAGATCTTGGAAAATCCTTTTTTTTTCTCCCCTCAATGATCTCAGAGCACTTCCTCCACACCCACCTTAGAGATGACCACACTATCATCTCCAAGGGATCCAGGTCAAGTCCCGGAGATCCGGAAGAATAGAGGTGCCTCCTGATAATAAGCTTTAAACACCGAACTTTCCTACTGACTCCATATTTCTTCATTATCTGGGTTAGATGATGAAGGTGCAAAGATGAACGGCTTAATAAAGATTTAGTTTGGACGTTACAGTAAAGTTTCAAGACGTCAGTAATGGTTTTTGGTGTTTTTCACGCGACTTCTGATTGATTAGGGAATGTTTTGTCAAAATAAAGCCACAAACCCTGATATTTTATATGCTACACAATCTAAAAGCAAAGATTATTGGAGGTTGTTAGAGCACTAAGTCCTGAAAAGCCAATAGGGAAGCGTAAAGTGCCCCTCCACCATTGTGAATCCCTTAAACCCACGGATTTATGGGGCTTATTGCCTTTGTAGAACAGTTACCCTACCTACTGCCCATTACATAAAGAAAAAATAGCACACCCACTTAAAAAAGAACAATTTGTTAATAAAAATAAAGGGGTACCACGACTGAGTGAACAGAATGATTACCAAGCAACCAAGTTTCCAGGAATCAAGGCTCTCTAGGCTTGCTGGTGAAGATTCTCAGCCATCCAGGTCATAGTTATTCCAAAAAAGTAAAAAAAAAACAATCCACTGGACTTAGTTTCCAAGTTTGAAGATGTTTCTGTTCCCATGATTTATGGGATTCTTTATGAATAACATTGATCTTATTAAAAATAAGATCATAAGCACTCCTCTATCTGTGATTGGTTTGTCTCTGGAGGGGGGGGCAGCATCTGAGGTAGTCATGGAATCTGAACCGGGTTTAGACTGCTTTGATCCAGTTGAACTATCAGAGTTAGCAAAATTATTGTCTTCATCTAAGTCTTCAACTTGGATGTTAGATCCAGTTCCAACCAGGTTATTTAAGGAGGTATTCCCTTTGATCTCCTCCTCCATTTTAGATGTGATTAATCTATCTCTGTTACAGGGATATGTACCTAAAGCTTTTAAGGTTGCTGTAATTAAACCTCTGCTTAAGAAACCGTCTCTTGACCCAGATGACTTGGTTAATTATAGACCTATATCCAATTCATCAAATTCTTGAGAAAGTAGTTTCCAACCAAGTTTGCGATCACTTACACCATAATGAACTTTTTGAAGAGTTTCAGTCTGGCTTTAGAGCTCATCATAGCACTGAAACAGCTCTGGTGAAAGTCACTAATGATATTCTCATGGCCTCAGATAATGGACTTGTATCTGTGCTCGTCCTGTTGGATCTCAGTGCTGCATTTGATACAGTTGACCATAATATTCTTTTAGAAAGACTTGAATATTTTGTTGGAATTAAAGGAACAGCACTAGACTGGTTTAAATCTAAGTCACATCTAAGTCTATAATCCAGATGAAGCTAACCCATTACATAGATTACAGGCATGTCTTGAAGACATAAAAACCTGGATGACTCTTAACTTTCTCCTTCTGAATGCAGACAAAACAGAAGTTATAGTCTTTGGACCAGAGTCTCTGAAAAAGAAGCTGATTAGCCAGTCACTTCATTTGGATGGGATTAAACTGATTTCAGATAATAAAGTAAAAAATCGTGGTGTTATTTTTGATCAGGACCTGTCATTTAAATCCCAGATCAAAGAGGTTTCTAGAATTTCCTTCTTTCATCTGAGGAACATTGCAAAAATATAGAAATCTCCTGTCCAGGGGTGATGCTGAGAAACTAGTCCATGCATTTGTTACTTCAAGGCTGGACTATTGTAATTATTTACTATCAGTAAGTCCACAAACTGTAGTTAAAAGCCTTCAGCTGATCCAAAATGCTGCAGCCAGAGTTCTGATGAAAATGAAAAAGAGAGATCATATCTCTCCTATCCTGGCTTCTCTTCATTGGCTTCCTGTTAAATCCAGAATAGGATTTAAAATCCTCCTTCTCACATATAAAGCCTTAAATGGCCAAGCTCCATCTGATATCAGAGATCTGATTGTTCCTTATGTTCCTAACAGAGCACTTCGCTCTCAATCTGCAGGTTTACTAGTGGTTCCTAGAATTTCTAAAAGTAGAATGGGAGGCAGATCTTTTAGTTATCAGGCTCCTCTCCTGTGGAACCAACTACCAGTTTTAGTCCGTGAGGCAGACACCCTGTCTACTTTTAAGGCTAGGCTTAAAACTTTCCTTTTTGATAAAGCTTCTAGTTAGAGCGGCTCAGGTTATCCTGATCTATCTCTATAGTTCTGCTGCTATAGGCTTAGACTGCTGGAGGACATAGGGACCCCTTTTTCTTCATTCTGCTTCATTCTATCTCTATTCTCCCACTCTGCAGAATCTGTTAGTTCAATCTCTAACGTTCTGCTCTCTCTGCTTTTTCTCATAGTAGCTTCATCTGGTCTGTTCCTGTTTGGCTGTGACTCCATCCTGGAGAGAAATATCAGCTGTGCTGCTGCCATCAACACCTTTGTTTCTAGATGTTGGAGCTTGGCCTGTTTTCCAGTGTAGTCCTGTTTCTCTGACTGTGACTAACTGGATGTGCTCTCTTCATCCTCTGACATGGGAGCTGGCTCGGAGCTCGTCTGCCTGGCTGTGTGTTTCCTGGACGGGGCCGCCTTTTACAGCTGCTTTTTCTATGTCTGCTTCTGTCTCCTTGAACCCCAGTGGGCCTCAGCAGATGGCCGCTCACACTGAGCCTGGTTCTACTGGAGGTTTCTTCCTGTTCAAAGGGAGTTTTTCCTCTCCACTGTCGCTACAAGCATGCTTAGTGTGAGGGATTGCTGAAGAGTCAATGAGTCGATGCAATCAGCTGGTTTTCCTTAGATAGAAAATCAATTTGACTGGATGATTTTGCGTTGTAAATTGGCGCTATAAAAATAAACTGAATTGAATCTGTCACATAAAACCCCAGATAATTTCTGCCAAGCTGTGACAGAACTGAAGGGGACAACTTTAAATCAATTTTGGCTTTTCATTCACCAGCAGCTTTTAATTCCTGTTTCTCATCGAACCGATAAAAAAAATCTTCCGTCATATGCTGCTGCAAAGTGTAAACTAAGGTTAAGCTTTGCCTGCAGACTGAGAGATGGCAGTTAGGGAGTAGGTGGTCGCTGACATCTTGTTTAGCTTTGGGTCAGTATTTTGGACTCCATGTAGAGGAACCACATGTGTTTAGAAACAGTTCCACAAGCAGAAAAGTCTGTCCCTGCATCAAGGCTGCACATTACAGCAGGAAGATCTGCTAATGCTGATAATTTTATGATAAAATGCCTTAGATTGTATTTAATATTAAAATCCAGTGGAGAAAAGGGCTTGGACTTTAATCTGTTCAGATTCTGAATAATATTCTGTTTATTACACATTTGTTCAGGTTCAACCACAAACTGCAGTGTATTTTCTCTGGGTATTATGTGATAAACCTTTCATCATAGCTGTAGCTGCAGGTCTTTGGCTGCGGGGGTGGGAAGGGGGGTGCTCTTCACCTGGTTTGAACATCGAGAGATTAAACTATTGGCCCCCATGGCTTAATTATTCATTCCATTCACCTGTCTAACTCTTTCTTTCTGGTTACTAATCACTGCTCATCTGATCCACCTGCTCACTCTATTTAAAGTGCTTGCATCCAGTCATCAAGGCCAGATTATTCTTGTTCTCTCATGCCAGTGGTGAGAGAGCGTCCTGACCTGTTCTGCCTCTCAACTACTGAGCCTGCCTGTTCCGTTCTGATCTGTTTGCTTGAACTGTCTTTGGACTCCTGGACCACTGAGCCTGCCTATTCCTGTTCTGGGGGGGGGGCACAGAAAAACCTGGACTTCCTGCAGAGGATGAGGAGAGCCCACCTGCCCCCCCCCCCCCATCCTCCCCACCTTCTCCAGAAGCACCATAGAGAGCGTTTCTAAGCAGCTGTCTCACTGTGTGGTGTGGAGGCTGCAACGCCTCAGACTGGAAGAAGGTGAGAACAGCAGAGAGGATCATGGGGGCTCCTCTTCCCTCCATTAAAGACATTTCATCCCTGCGCTGCGTGTCCCGAACCCGCTCCTAATGAGCCTGGTTCTGCTGGAGGTTCCTTCCTCACTGGAAAAATGATCTAGAATTTGTCATGATGGGTTTAAGGTTCTTAGCCCACATGCAGAACACAACGGAGGCTGGGTAAAAGTTTAACAGAGTTTATTGAATGTTTCACAATCACAAGATAATGTACTGGGTCAGGAACTGGTCCGGGCTGGTTCACTGAAGTCTGCTGAGAAGATAATTTGATTAGAAGGCAGGCAGATGAGTATGAGTCTTTGATAATTCAGGATTCTACCTTGACTGAATCAAGGCTTCTCTTAGAGAGAGAGGGAACCGTTGGGTCCAGAGACTGTATGTTCAACAGAGTTCCAGAGCAGCTGCAGCGTCTAGCTTCTGACTTTGAATGGCAGACCTTGATCAGAGTTTCCAGCTCTTAACTAAGAGCAGCAGGGGAATCCACATAGGAATCTTCAGGTTTGGCTCTCCAGGGCAGATTGGCAGGTTAAGCTCATCCAGAGCTTCAGGCTAGAGACAGGTTTCCTGTGAGGCAAAAACAGAAGAGAGTTAGAATCTGATCTCTCTCAAGAGACAACTAAGATTCTTTCAGTTTCAAGGCTCAGGTTGCTAACCAAACTAAGGTCAACACTGCGGCGTCGAAGCAAGGTCTGGCAGCTGGTTATAAAGGGGAAGTCTCCTGATGAGTAGATGCGTCTCAGGTGTGCTGGAAGACTCCAGCTCCAGGAGACCCACAGCGCACTCTGCTGGAGGAAGGTGGTACAGCTCCAGATCCCAACAGAATTAAGTAAAAATTTCTTAAAATTAATTGTATTAACCTTAATATGAGTGGGTAAATGAGATGATTTGCCAATGGGATGAGTATTTCTACTCTTAAAATAAGATAATTGGATAAAATGCACTCCATTGGCAAAATGTCTCTTTTACCTCCTCAATTCAATAACAAATGTACTTATTTTAATAAAAAAATTACATCTAGATTTTGATTTTTTTCATTGCTGTTTAAAGGGAGTTTTCCTTTCCACTGTCGCTACAAGCATACTTGGTATAAGGTATTGCTGAAAAGTCAAAGAGTCGATGCTATCAGCTGGTTTTCCTTGATAGAAACGTTTAAGTAATTGCCTGAAATGTCTCTGTAAAGCCTTTTAAAATGACGTACTGTGAATTGGCACTATAGAAAGAAACTGAACTGAAATGAGTTGAATGTGGTGAATGAAATAAAAAAGACAAAAATATTTCCATGTTCAGGATATTTCTTCTTCTAGCTTTCCTTTGGTTATGACATCCTTTCTGTCAGTTTGTTCAAAGGCTAAATTTGTGACATAGTTTAAATATGTTGGTATTAATCAGGGAAGATGGGGAATGTAGCGTAGCGACCATTATTACTTTTATGAGGTTTAAGATCTCTTCCATCAAAGGCAATTTATGGTTTTAGCTTCCACTCAACTGCAAGATCCATGCGAAACAAACGTCATCATCTGCAGGGATATGCCAAAGTCCTCTCGTACTATTTAACAACACTGCGTCTTTATACTCATATTTCGGTGTATATAAACATTTTAAATTTCCCACAAGCTCTTGGAGCTCTACCAAAGTGCTGGCTGCTCATGGGAAATCCTGGCTTTCTCTCTCTCTCTAGCATGTAGTCGTTTTCTCAGCCATGTCATCACCAAAAGCATGCCTTCATGTCCCCATGTTCATTACAGAATTTATAAGGCATTGATTCCGCTGCCAGTTCAGTTACTGTCACTCATTATTTTCCTCCACAGAGTCCAGAAGTGCCTGCTTGCATCGCTGCTCCGTCTTCATCCCAACTATCCCACAGTCTCCAACCCACACACACATCAGCTGAAACTCTATCCGCCTAATGGCCTGGAATACCCCTGCTCAGGCGGATCATCACTCCAATTTTCTCTTGAAACGGGCAGTTTGGATCAAACCACTGGATGGTGCGATGTGACGGGAGAGGTGGAGGTGGGCAGAGGGGTGTAAACACTGGAGTTACCATGGAGGCGGCGCACGAAGAAGTTGAGGTCTGAAAGCCTGTGTGTGTGTCTCTGCGTGTTACTGTAGACTTGGAATGACCCTCTCACCACAGAGGATGTGGGAGTGAAGGGGAAAGAGACAATTCTCAGTTTTTCATGCTCTGAGTTTTTGAAAATGCAGAAAGATTAAAGGGCCCAATAATAAACAGTGGAAAAATCTGGGTATGTTTTACCTTCTGTCTTTTTTTCTCCAGCAAGTGGAACCCGAGAAGACATGCAAACGTCTCAGCGTACACATTTAATCAAAGACTAATACGGCGGCTGCGTCAGGATGTCAGGAAGCGTGCCATCAAATATTTATATGCTCAACCATTTCCTCATATCTGGCTTTACTAATCCCTGCACTTCTCCCCTCGCTGGTTTAAAAACAGGCTGAATCCAGTGGAATCATGTTGGTCACTTTGTAGCTGAAATAGCCTCGACCAGAACCAGACTAACCAGGCCCTGATCATTGTGAGTCCACAATCCGTTTGTGCACCCTGAACCTTCACCCTTGACCCCAGCGACCTCAGGAGGGATAAACTGCTTACGTCAGGCTAGATGGTGCAGAGTTTAACACCGGTGTGAACACAGGGGCATGGTTAAAAAGGAAAGCTTTGCAGATTGCTGCAGGTGGGGTATGAAGTTTCATCTTTGCATGCAGTACTGCAGACAAACATTTCTCTCCTTATTTCTTTTTTATTTACTTTAGTTACAAGCCTGTTGTCAATCTGCCATCTTCTGCAGGAGCATCAGGTTCCACTTCCTGTCAGGCCACCCTGAGCAGGACACAGCGGCATGAAGAGGAATCAGCAAATACACACACAGATATGTGGTACAGAGGAATATGCATGCTTACAGTATCAAGTGAAAGTAAGAACCTCCTAACTGATTCCTCCGTTTCTGTGCTGTTTAGCAGTTTTAATGCTTTCAGATCAGAAAACAAAACAAAAGCCAACCAAAGGAAATGCAAAAAGCAGCTGCCATACAGTAATTGTATTGAAATATGATATTCTAAGTCTATGTTATCAAAATTTGTTTGAGGATCTGATGCAATTTAGTAAGAAAATGTTTTTTTTTACAGGCCTGTGTTTAAGGGATGAGACTAGAATGATGGTTTAACCTGTGAGCAGCCTTGTCTGCACCACAGCTCAGATCACCAAAGATCCTGGATGTACATTTCTGAGGGCATATGAAACCCACGGGTTCTAGCAGTGCATGAATGATCTCTGACCAAAAGAGGAGTCTAGCTCATGGCTGCATAGCTCTACTTCCACAGTCAGCGCAAAGACCAGGCTGCGTTGAGCCAAGCGCAGGAGTCGGCCGGAGCCATAATGAGGGTTCAGAAGGTCCACACTGAGAAACTCCAATCCCTGTGCAGCGTCTTACAGGCAAAAACATCAGCAGGCCTATGCAAGTCAGAGGGGGTAATGTGGTACTACTACAACATAACCAAAATCAAGTGAGTGGTTTTATGAAGTTTAATGATAGAGTATTAAATGATTGCGTTGCCTTGAGGTTGGGGAGTAAGGGGTGTGTGTGTGGAGGGGTGTGTGTATTAAAAAAACAGCTTTCTCCTATGAAATCCTTGGCCGACTTCAAATATATTTGAATTTCGCAAACTTACCCAGCCTACTACAACCTGGCCTCTTTTCCCATTGTCCCGCTCCTGCCTAAAATAACCACACATTCTGCAATATGCTCATTTCCTGCTGGCTTTCTGAAATCCGGCTTTGTCGTCCTGCTAGCACTGAGAGAGCTGAGGGGTTGATGGGGGCCACCTTTGGGTTTACTTCAGCTGGAACTGCAGATCATGAATCCCTGAGACACAGCATGCAATAAAATGCATCATCTTACAAGGCAAGGCAAGTTTATTCACATAGAAAGAATATTTAGAAAAGACAATTGCTTTATATATAAAAATAAAAAAGAAATAAAATCAGAAAGTAGAGATAAAAGAAAATGACAAAAGCAGGAAGTAAAACAAACCAAACAGTTGGATCACAACTTTAAACTAAGAATCCCTCAGCTAACAGTTTATCTCCATCAGTCAAAGGTAGGGTGGCCATTTCTATAACACCAAAAAGGAGGACATTGTGCGGCATATCAATTACTAAGGTGTACATAAGAATCGGGTAAAGTCACATTTATAGTACAATTCTTAGTAGTTTAAAGATGATGCTTGTGTAGTTGAATAGAACAAAATATTAAAGAGATGTAAAAAAAGAATTGGTTCCCAGCATTTGTATTTATTTAATACATTGTGGTGTTTAAAAAGTGACTATTTTTTGACACGATTAATTTGAGCAGAACTGCTGCAATTGATCATAAAGCAGTTGTTTGGAAAAGAAGCTTGAGGCGGAGAGAGAGCTAGAGAATAGGACAATACAAATGTCAAAAAGTGGCTGGAAAAGAGGAATTCGTGACATGGCTGCAGCCTGTCGAGAGTAAAGATGATTTCACCATGTTATCTATCTATCTATATATATCTATATATATCTATATATATATATATATATATATATAGATATATATATATATATATATATATAGATATATATACACAAACTTGAGTCATGGAACTGTGCTTACAGCTCCTTATTTCATGTATACTAATAACTTGTGTACATGATACTTGTTGATGAAATTAAAATTATTTCTAATAGCATTAAAAGAGCATTAAATTAGACTTCCTCATTCCGGTATAAACCCTGTGAACGTTTAATTTAATATGACATATTAAAAAAAATCCCCATCATCATCCAGCAGATGTTCAGTTTCTGCCCAAATATTTTCTCTTTCTGCTGTGGATTTTTGTAACAGGAATAAACAGGATCATCCATAGTTTGTATGAACTATGTTTGTTCTCCGCTTCCAAACTCATCATCTCTTCATCCATTCCTGCAATAAGAATTTTTTGGTCTGTTGAAGCACCAATAGTCTGCATCCAGTTATTTAATTAATTGCTCTTAATTTTGGGAATATATACGAACTATGCTCTAATTTCTACTAACCGACCTGTTTTTACTATAATTTAATTTGACAAACCGGGTCTTCACTACATTCTTTATCCTGTTTGGTGCGATTGCAATTGCGGGTCTTGATCTGGACTGACGGGAGCGGAGACAAAAAGAGCTCAGTTCCGTATTTTGACGGTGAAAGACGGAGAAGACGTACGTGGACAGAGACGTGCGGAGGAGTAGCGGAGGATGTGGAACAGCTCTCATTGATTTACATGACAGACAAGTACTTCGCACGACGTACTTGAGCGGAGCGGAGCGCTGACAGAGTATGTGGAATCTGGGTGTAAAGGAGGGCAAATACACGTCCGGCTGGATGCGGCGCCGGACGCCGGACAGTGCAATGAAAATCCGGACTGTCCGCCCTAAAGCCGGACATCTGGCCACCCTAGTCAAAGGCAGATCTAACTTAACCGGTTTTTAACTCTGACTTCAAAGATCTCAGGCTTTCAGCTCTTTTCCAGTCTAATGGGAGTTTGATCCAGATCTGTGGAGCATAGATGCTGCTTCTCCATGTTTGGTTCTAGTCCTGGGTGGACAGAGGAGGCTGGAACTAGAAGACCTGAGTGGTCTGGGAGGTAGATCCACTGACAACAGATCTGTCATGGATTGAGGAGCTGATCCAAGGGCGTAGGTTTGATTTCAGCTTTGGTAGGGACACCATTCTTCAGTTTCATTGGTCCTTTGAAAAAAATATGCATGCTCTTTTTTATGCTTACTGTGAGCTTCAGGGCTCATTTTGTTTAAAGAGAACAGCAGCATTTCTGCTACATTAATACAAATCTTATAAGCACTACATGCACTAGATGCTGTTTATCAATATTTAAAGCATAACTGGCTCTGATGAATGTGGAATTAGGACTTTTTCCACTTTGAAAAGGATTGCATTTAAATGTACCTGCGACTAAGACAGTGTCTGTTTAACCAAATATAGTCTAAATATGTGGATTGATCCTGTGTTTTCTTCTGAAGATAGAGAATTGTGCAGAGGTAAACAGAGGTAAATCCCACTCTTATTTTTTTATCTAATATGCTCTCTCTGGATCATGCAAAATAATACATTCAAGGGACGGAAAATAAATGTATTGTATTTACATGAGCACTGGAACTAGAAGAGGAACTGACACTGAGCATTTAAAGTATTAATATTAGAAGTTGTACATCTGGGCTGTAGTTACTCTGTGTAGCTAATTTCATGTATTTTATCAATTGCTGAAACAATTAATCATATTAACAAAGTATTTAAATAATCGTGAACTAATTTAGTAATTGATTAATAAACTAAATGTGCCTTTAGCCGACAGAGCGACCCACTTAGAGCAGGAATTATACCAAGATTGTAAAAAATATGTAAACATTTTGCATTTAAGAAGTAAAAAAATTAGTTTTTGTCTGTCAATATTCTCCATCCAGAACTCCTCCAAAGGAAACGTTTGAACGTTTCTGTTTCACCTGGTTTCATTTCATAAAAGATCTTCTTTAAGGAGCCTTTGGCTATCTGATTAAAAGATAAAATAAAAGAAATCCTAACGTTGTTAACTTACATTTCTCAAGTTCCACAAATCAAAAAACTCTCTCCTGCTTCTTTACAGAACTCCAATCAGAAGTTTTTTTTAATTAGGACTAGTTTCGTAGCCCAATATTAATTTATTTTAGCGTCTTTTTTTTCGCGCTCCAAGCACCCGCGCACGCGCACATACAGACTAGAAAACACGCAATCAGAAAGAGAGAAGGCGGAACTTAAGGCAGAATAATCAGAGAGTTAAACCGCGCAGCACAGTTGATGCGCTGCTATGTGAAAGGGACAGGAAAGAGCAGCAGCTGCAGCTACCAGGCAGAGAAGCTGCGAGAGGAAAAGAAGCGGCTGCTGGATGGTAAATTATAAACATGTTGTTCACATCCAATTATTGGTAGGGACAAATAGGTCCGTCCAAAAATTTTGGTAGGGACATGTCCCTATGGTCCCTATGCAAACCTACGCCCATGAACTGATCTATTTAGTGATTTCTAGACTAACAGAAGGATTTTAAAGTCTATTCTCTGAGCTATAGGAAGTCAGAGGAAGGACTTCAGAACCGGGCTGATGTGCTCTACTTTCCGTTTCTAGTGAGGATGCAGGCAGCAGTGCTTTGGATCATCTGCACCTGTCTGATCTACTTTCTTAGTTCTAGTGAGAAGCAGCAGCATCTGGATCAGCTGCAGTTGTCTGATGGATTTTTTTAGGCAAACTATGAAGACACAATGCAGTGATCAATTCTATTATGGATAAATGCATGAATGAGTTTTTCTAGATCCTGCTGGACATCAGTCCTTTAATCCTGGAGATGTTCCTCAGGCGATGAAAGGCTGACTTAGTAACGGCCTTTCTGAGCCTCTGAAGGTTCAGGTCTGAGTCCATCATGATTTCAGCCATAATCAGTGGTTTCTAGCTGTAGCAACTGAAGCTGGAAGCTAATTCTGGATCTCTGCTCCTTTGGTCCAAAGATTATTACCTCAGTTTGGTTTTTATTCAGTTGTAGAAAATGATGATTCATCCACATATTGATCTGTTCTCAGCATCTAACCAACGCTCTGATTGGTTCATAGTCAGCTGCTGACATTGGGATATGAAGGGCCACAAAATGGATTCTTGAGGAACCCCACATGTGATTTTTTTCTGGTCTCTGATTTAAAGTTCACTACTGACAAGTCCCTGACCTTCAGGTAGGATCTAGGCCAGTCCAGATCTGTACCAGAAAGGCCGACCCAGTTTTCTAGAAGCCCTAAAATCAAGTGTTCAGCTGTATCAAACGCTGCACTGAGTTCCAATAATACCAGCACTGCGGCTTTTCCACAGTCTGAATTAATATGGATGCCATTGAACACTTCAACCAAATACATTTTTGATTATTTTATCTTGTTTGTGTGTTGGTGTGCTGCTCCTACTTGACAGGTACAACGAGCGAAGCTGCTAAGCAAAGACGCATCATAGCAACAAGCACTCACTCACTGAAACATCAGATTGTTGATATGGTAGGGGGACCAGATGTCCTCTTTTTCACGGACATGTCCTACTTTTGAGACCTAAAAAAAATGTCTGTGGGGAATTTGAAAATCGTCTGGGATTTTGGGCGACTACAGTGCAGCACGTAGTGGAAACACACCGGGCACTCAAACCGTCAGCTTGGGTGGTTGGTTCTACAACCCCGGTGGACGGGAGCCAGCGGGGGACGGAGTGACCGAACCCGACCCGGTGACAGTAGCTTGGACACCGGCGGCCCCATGCTTTCCCCCGCCTGCCTTACCGGCCCCCAGCCCCCTTCCTCCGGCTGAGGATGGGCAGCTCATATCTCTCTGCTGAGGTCCGGTCCAGTTAGCGGCCCAGCAGGCAACACCTCAACCCCCCAACCCGCTGAATTTACGTCAACTCTGTGCTTCGTTTTGGATTCCCTGTTTTCTGGTGGAAGTTCAGAATTGTGAGATTTGCAGAGAAAGGAGGTGTTGATGGGGTTTGAACTTCTCTGTACGTCCATTTCACCCACTGAACTATCGTTATTCATCTATGACCATGGAAACTCTGCATCCTATGACCCCTTTAAAAGAGAGCAGGGTAGGTTAGTAGGTTATTGCTCACCGAGTTCTAAACATCTCTACACCTCTTTGTTCAGTCTGCTTCTGTCTCCTTGAACCCCAGTGGGCCTCAGCAGATGGCCGCTCACACTGAGCCTGGTTCTGCTGGAGGTTTCTTCCTGTTCAAAGGGAGTTTTTCCTCTCCACTGTCGCTACAAGCATGCTTAGTGTGAGGGATTGCTGAAGAGTCAATGAGTCGATGCAATCAGCTGGTTTTCCTTAGATAGAAAACTTTGAATCAATCTGACTGGATGATTTGGTGAACTGGAAAGTGCCTTGTGAATTAGCGCTATAGAAATTTACTGAATAGAATTGAATTATAGATGGAAAACTGGAGGAGTCTTTGGAGGAAAAACCAGTGTTTGTTCATGCTAGCACCTGCAGCAGATATGGTTGGAAAGCCAACAGATCCCAGTATTTCTTTCTTAAAATAAGTAAATTCTTTCTTGAAATGAGGAGGTAAGTGAGACACTTTGCCAATGGAACAAGATAATTCACATTTAAAATAAGAAAAAACAATTGCATTGTCTTATTTCAAGTGCATTTATCTAATTATCTTATTTTAAGAGTAAAAACATTTATTCCTTTGGCAGATCATCTTTTTTCCTGCTCAATTTAAGACATTTTTATTTCTTTCTAGATGATTTTTGCAGTGCTGTGGTACCGACTACTGAGGGGCATCTCTGGCCTGGATGAAAAGCATCCTGTAAAAATGGATTAGGACCACCTTTAAGTGACGGTATTGGGAAAAAGGCTAATTTATTTCAGGCAGCTGTGGAGGAAGAAGCAGCTAAAAAACATGACGGACAGAAACCTGCAACCTTGTGGTTTTCCTTATATCCACATGTGGTCAATTGAGAAAGAATCCTTAAGTGAAACATCCAGCAGGAAGCCCAATCTGCGACAGCTGTGGCCAGAATCATGAGTCAGTGCAACATGACGCTGGCTGGGTGCATTAGTCTCTCTGCTTAGTGCAACACTGGAATTCCAGGTTTGTTGTCATCTCTTGCCCTTTTTTACTTCCTTCATCCTTTCTTTATTATAAGTATTATTATTTTATTATTACAATAAGTCAAATAAAAAATAATTTTGGTTTTAGGAATCACTCGATGCCTTTTGATTCCTGCAGCTTCTATGCAAAATAAACAAGGAAATGTTTCCCGCCTTGCTGGGCTGTAGGGGCCTCCCCAGAGTGCCTGCTTGTCACAGCTTGTCACTGTTAAAATGAAGCAAATTCATGCAATGTTTCTTACTCTATTTTTCAAACCCAATGCAGAGAGAAGTTTAGTGTCGGCTGCTTTTATTTTTACTCTGACATTGAATTCACTGCGTTCACCTCAGGATGTTAAAATGCTCTTTTATCTCCTAGATAACTGCGGTTTGATGATATCGCTCACTTTAAACGGCCTCTTTAGAAGCAGATAGATGTCATCAAAGATGCAGCTTCATCTCCGAAGGCAAACAGACCTGTTTCCCAGGCAGCCTGGACTCCTGTTATAACCCAGCTGTTGCATTCGGAATGAGCTGGAACCCTGCCAGGGGCTTTCTTTGCCAGTTCAAGTGGAAAAATATTTGATGCATGTAGAAAACATCCCAGATATCCACAGCATTCATCTCTCACCCTGTCTTGTGTTAAACAAGGTGAAAACACATCAGTCTGTCAGTAGTTTGCTCCGGGTGAAGTCAAAACAAATCGCAAGATGCGGCATTTTTAATACCTAAGATACAAAACTTGGAGTAAAACCTTTAAACAGGAAAATGTTTTGGATAAAAATGAAAAGAAAGTAAATCTGAAAATGAATGCATTAGAAATAAATCCAATTAGATCAGTTTCTGCTGTTAGAAAGCTGCTGAATTTGTTTTTTCACTTTATTATTTATGTTTGTTTGCCGCAAAATAAAAAAAAAACACACAATCCAAGTCAACAACAATAAGTTTTTAAATGTTTATTTTCCTTAAATAGCGTCATTGAAAGCTATGCAAAGCTGGATGTAAATTAGAAAGTGCTTTCTGAGCCTAACTGGTTTTGTGATTCTTTGTGCCAACTGCTGCAATAACCTGCAACGAATGCTTTACGTCAATGGGAAGGAATGTTGTCCCAATATCATTTTAAGTGTCCTGTTTGGGTGTAACACTACGGTTGTCTGATTGCCGACAAGAAGCCCAGCAGATGAGAAACAGAAGAAGAAGAAATGCAGGCCATCAATCTATAAACTCATTGTTTGTTGGTGAAGATCTGAAGCTGCAGCAGGACGTGTAAATACAGCATAACCAGGGAAGCAACACAAGATTTTCTAAATCATTATATCAATGACTGAGCTCAAGGTTTGAACAGAAACTCAGCGAGTTAAGATGAAAAAAGAGGGAAAAAAAATATTTAGATGCTTTGAATGAGCAGTTGCACCGGATGGGGAAGGTCCATCATTCAGGGACTCAGGGATCCAGAGGAAGTTCATCTTAGGTTGTCCATCTGAGGTCCTGGAGCCTCCAGCAGCCTATGGGCTAAACGAGGGGTACACCCTGCTGGACAGGCAGTCTGTCAGAGGGCTACACACCTAAGGACAATTTAGAGAAGCCAATGAACCTAACAGCCATGTTTCTGGACTGTGGGAGGAAGCCGGAGTACCCGGAGAGAACCCACACATGCTCAGGGAGAACATGCAAACTCTATGCAGAAAGACCCTGAACCTTTTTGCTTCAAGGCAAAAGTGCTACCCACTGCCCTACCGGGCCGCCTGTTCTGAGATCCGTAATCATCTTCAGGCTGGGTTATTTCCTTGTCGCTCTCCCCTGCTTTGCTCCGCCCTCTGCTCATTAGCTCTCATCACATCCACCTGTTCCTGCTGCTATTTAAGGGACTCTGGACCCTAGTCTCTTACTAGTGAGACTAACTCTAGCGTTCCCTGTGTTTAGATCTGCTGGTTCCTGATCTGTATCTGCCCTCGAACCTCTGAGTTTTTGACCGCCTCTGTTTGCCTGTTCTGTGTGTTCAGGGCTGTTAGCTAGATTCTGCCTGCTGCCGACCCTGGACCTGTCTTCTGACCACGGCTTGGGTTTACCCTCCTGGATCCTTCGGTTCCTCTGCCATCTGCACAACGCTGCTCCTCTTCTCTCCTGGATCTCTGCTACTGACTCAGTAAAAAGTAAAGGAGCGCCGCTCCTCCTGAAAACACTCCTTCTTCTGGGCACAGACTGAACTTTTGCCCGCTTGGCAGCTTTCATGCTCATTGTTATCCACTGATCTGAGCCTCTACTCCCGCAGAGCTTGCAGTGAGTCCGCTGCAGCAGATGAGCAGCTGCATGATTTCAATAAACTCTTTTTAGAATATATCAGTGTCTGTCTCGTCTGAATTCTGGGTTCTATGTTCTGATCCTTCTGACAGGATCTTTGATTTTTTTGATGATTTTCTCATCTTTTGGAAAAAAAATAAAAACCATCCAGCAGAAATTATATTTCATGAGCTACAGCTAATATTAGGAAGCGGAAAACCGAGGATTTCCTAATCTGTGCTGTGTGCAGGAGCAGAGCTAGAGGATGGTCAGGGGGGCCCATGGCCAATAACCCCCCCCCCCATCCCCATGTGGATGTAATTCACCTATGGTACAAGCAGTTCCCATCTAAAACAGAGGGTGGCAGCAGCGACACTCATCGTGGAGTGTCCTATTTAATTTGACTGTTCAATTGTGAGTATATTGGTGTCAAATAGTGTCAAAACTATCAATGCTTATCACTCCGTTATATTTCTTATTGTTTAAAAACACTTTTGTAGAAGTTAGAGTATAAATTAAATTTTTTTACTCTAGTAAAAGTGTAAAAGTACAGTTTTTAAAACTACTTAAAGTATAAAAGAAAAAGTAATACAGGGAAAACTGTGAAGGCCAGAAGTTTTACTGCTCTACTCTATTAAAGGAACATTTTTTCTACAATTCTGGATGATAACTTCCTTAGACTTCATTTTCTTAGTTTTATAACCGATGGTAACAGCGTCACATTTAACTTTGGGTTATTTACTTTTGCCGTCGAATTTCCTAAATCCTCAAATTTCCTAAATCCACCCCTGTCTGTATGACAACACGAAGTAGGCTAGGAATGGCCAAAGCAGCATCTTAGCGCTCAGGCGACGGTCATCCAGATGCAGCTTCTGCAGTGGTTGTCTTCAAACTGGTTCCAATGATCTGGTGAACCAACGCGGTTCCTAACCAGCGGACGTCGATGCTAGCCGCTTTGTTCGGCTTTTCATGATAGATTTAATGAGTTCTACAAAGAAGTTTGAGATTTTATCTCCAGGGTCAGGGCAAGGCACGTAAACCATGGTGTTTTTTGTTTTGGTGGACCGATGGTCTGAATGGTCTGACTGTCTCCACCCCTGGACCACCTGCTGGGTCTAGGGGTGGTTGCCCCCTCTGAGGTCTTCAGTTCTCCGACATGGGGATGCAGAGTGTGCATGGAGAGTCTGAATGACTGAACAACACGTCACTGTTTTCACTTAAATCTGTATTTGTTTTTTTTTTACAAACAACAGACAGCTGCTTTCAGTGGCGGCTGTGGCCAATAGAGGGCGCCCAGGCGCCGCCCCACTCACCTTACGACCTTGATTAAGAAAATAAAAAAATGAATAAAAATGGAATTATAAAAGTAAAATATGTCGAAATATATTATCATATTTTTTTAGATGTGCAACATAAATGTTTAATCTTAAATGACGAGTAAAACGGTTTCTTTCGTCGTCAGATTGGTGACGTATTTCCAAAGATAGGAGCATCCTGAGGAGCAGCTCTCCAGCACTCAGAGCTGATAGCAGCGTTATATGCTCATCACCTCCCTCCACAGCGCTGACGTCACAGTCGTCTGTTAGAAAGTGCAGCTGATTGACAGGTTGATAGAATTATTTAGCTCCAAGGCTAGGCTAACTGCATGCAGCGAGGCTAACTGCATGCAGCGAGGCTAACAGCATGCAGCGAGGCTAACTGCATGCAGCGAGGCTAACTGCATGCAGCGAGGCTAACTGCATGCAGCGAGGCTAAGGCTTTATCCTGCTTTCCCTGCCTCCTTTTTCAAAGGTCAGGATCTGATCCAGCATGGATAAAGACAGCTAGGACTGATTTAAAGGATGAACAATCTGGGATTCACATGGAAAATAATAGAATATATATTCTACTTTTTCTACATGTTTGTTCATTTGCATAGTTGCTCCTGAATAAACACATTCTCAGAAAGTGAATAATTTCTATATAAAAAAAAGCTAAAGCTGACTAATAGCTTCCTCATTATTAAATTGGTTCATTATTTTTTTGACTCAATATTGGACCATGCAGAACACACAGATTTACCTTCACAGCCTCAGAAGGGCAAGATTTATGGACATGAAATCATGTTTTTTTTATAAAGTGTTTTTATAATGTTTTTTTGTTGTTGGCATTCATATAAATATACTGGTGTGATAACTTAGTCTACGTTTGATTGGTTTCTGGTATACGTCTATTTTGAATTTATACACCCCACCCCCTGGCTGTCCTCTATCATTCCTACAATTTGGTTGGTTTGGTCAATTATTATTCCATCCAAATTCTTCTGTGCCTGAATTTATATACATGTGTAGAAAACAAATGTGTTTTTCTACATTAGGGTTGTTATAACCGTTATAACAGTTTACAGGAAAAATCCGCTCATATGCAGAATTCAAACTTCTGAAAGTTCTTTAAATCTGAAATGATTCCATCCTGTTCAATAAATGATCAGTGTTTTTAATTCAGAGTAATTTTCATGTGAATGTGCTTTACTGGAGGCATCCATGTTTGTCAAAGAACACTACTGCCACCTACTGGTTAGTGACATTGTCACGGTGCGGTATCGGCTGTTGATCAAGTCCCAGTGCTGTATCTGGTGTTTGTCACAACGCGCTATTATCCAAGTCATCTTGAAAACATTCTTCTTCCAAATGTCGGCTACATATTACGGGTTTTTTCTCTGGCCAGAAGTTCGATGGCAAATCCTCCCTCTTCAAGTTGGCGATCCAACGACCAACCCGTCCGTGGAGGATCAGGAATCAGAAAGGTGGAATAACTCTTTTTTTCACTTTTACCCGATGTATTCCAGCATCCAGCTGCCATGCACGTGGGCATTGTCAGTTTCACTATAGCTCTGGTGAATTTCAATGGTGAAGTCCTCTGGAAATCTTCAATAATTGTTGTTGATTGCAGATGTGTCTAGTAGTTCCCATTGATTTAGCTTGTAAAGCGGGGAGAATGGCGCTAGGCTTACCGCACCGTGACGTCACTGCTGGAAGATGGCAGGAGGGAGGGGTGACTATATTTGGACAAAAATGGCCGCTCCCAGACTCTGGTCGCAATGAAAATTATTATTTCTATTTTTTACTGATTCAGGTATAAATAATGATCCATTTATTATTCCTCGCTGAACAGACATTTTCTTTAATATAGCAAATATGCTGTAAAAATAAAGGAAATTGAGATAAATACGAATTAATTAAAAGCCATTAAAGTTGCTAAATGATTGATGTATTAGAAAAAAATCCAAAATGAGGTTTTAAACAGTTAAACTGCACAGATTGATAAAACTGAGATTACAGAGACTTTTGGTCTTAATCCGTCTGATCTCATCTGTGCTGCGCAGATAATTCAGCCTCATCTCTGTGTCATCGGGGGGTGGGGACCCACGGGAGGCGTGGGCTGCACGACAAGCCCGCTGGAGCCTCGGGGGCCATAAAGAGCCCCGCATCACCTGCAGCGCTCAGGTCGGCCGGTTCCTGCGCTCTATCGCTTCATCTGACTGACAGCCGCAGGGTCGCTGTGATTGGCTGAGCTCGGCTTCAGCCAACCCACCGCTGACTTCAGGGACTCTCACTGACTCGGCTTCCTTCCTCGCTGTGAGTCTGGGACCTGTCCCCGGAGCTGATCGGAGCAGAGACGGAGCGCGCACCATGGCAGCTACGCACAGCAGCGAGTACCGAGCCTACCTGCGGAACACGGTGGACATCGAGGCGGCGCAGCCGCGCTTCCCGCCGGTTCCGAGCTCGGAGCCCACATACCGATCGCTGCTTATCGGGACCCTGGCTGTTATGGGGCTGCTGCAGGTGGCCTCCAGCGTCGCGATCTTATTGCACCTGACCGGTTACCTGCAAGAGGTAGGCGCCACTGGCCGCGCGGGGCCCGGGGCCTCTGCTCTCCTCTGTGAAACATTCACTGCCCCCCCACCGTGACAGGAGTTTGGCTCCAAACCTGTTTGTTTGCAGATTTACTCACCGACAGAAAGTTCACATAGTGCGGCAAAACGGGGGCTCTTTGCGCAACCGAACGGCGCCATAAAGTTGGAGATAAGCTTTTTGCAGCTTTCTGAAGTTTTCTGCAGCTTTTTGCAGCTTTCTGAAGTTTTCTGCAGCTTTCTGAAGTTGTGTCAGAGGTGAGGCAGACGGATCTGCTGCGCTTCGGCTTGGAGCGCTGCGCTCTCTGCCTCTTTGAAGGCGTTGATCGCATCAGGAGCCCCCAGAGCAGATGAATGATTTGCCTGACATTGTTTTTTTTTTTTTACAAGGTCTGCGCTGCGCTCGGATGACATCAAGCAGGCGTCCTCGGCTAAGGCAAATGTCAGCTCCTGCCTTGCCTTGTTTGCAGATTGCAGATGTTTTCACTTGAGGCTGCCGTCCCTCCTGCACATGTTTACATGCCATAAGCGGCTATTTATGAGGCACCAGTTGTAAACTTTGGAAGAGAAGCAGAGCTGTTTTTCCAGAGAGGTCTGGTGGAGTTCAAGTGCTTTTAACTTGTTATTCTTGTGAGGAATGCAGTCAGTCTTAGGATGCTCTCTGTCCGGGTGACAGCTGTCTGGGGTTGTCTGACAACCTTGTGGCGGCTTTGTAGCTGAATAATTGTCAAGTCAGAACAAGCAAACAGAGCAGACTGAGCAGTCCTCCAGGTGAGTTCACCTGAGGAGAGTCTGTTCCCGTGTGGTGGGAGAGAAAGGGAAAGGAGAGTTTGTATCTCTGCTTCTGTCTCCTTGAACCCCAGTGGGCCTCAGCAGATGGCCGCTCACACTGAGCCTGGTTCTGCTGGAGGTTTCTTCCTGTTCAAAGGGAGTTTTTCCTCTCCACTGTCGCTACAAGCATGTTTAGTGTGAGGGATTGCTGAAGAGTCAATGAGTCGATGCAATCAGCTGGTTTTCCTTAGATAGAAAACTTTGAATCAATCTGACTGGATGATCTGGTGAACTGGAAAATGACCTGAGATGACATGATGTGAATTGGAGCTATAGAAATAAACTGAATAGAAATTAGAAGGAAAGCTGAATTTTCAGATGTATTTCTGGATTCTCATGCAGGATTGAACAGAGTTTTATAGTGTTTGGAGTTTGGAGCCACCGTCTCTCCTGGAAGCCAAACTCTGAAGGTGGGAGAAAAAAGCAGGAGACTTTTTTTATGGGCGGGTTTGACTTTGTTGCAGAGGAATGCAGAGAAACATGAGAGATAGCGCAACCTTCTCCTCAAACATCACAAAACTTGTGAAAGCCATGGTGAAAAGTACCTTTACGGTGATGTTCACCTTTCTAACCTTCTGTTTCTCCTCCCTGCAGGTAGATCTGTCCCCAACTCCTCATCATCCAATGGAGGTAAGTCAGGCTCCCTGCCTTCAGCATGTCTCCTCTTAGCTTACAGTGCTTTGCTAAAATATGGCTACTGCTTCAACCTGTTCATATTTTATTACAATCGCAAACTTCACTGCATTTCATTTGGATTGGATTGGATGCAGAAACAAGAAAGGTGCATAAATGCAAGGAGTCAATTAAGACACTTTGTTTTAGAAAATAATCTGGAAAAGGGATATGGGTTTAGACCCTGTTTATTTCAGGTAACTAAAACATGATTAAATCAGTAATGTTCTTTTTTATGGATGCAGCTGTGATCTGATCTGGGCGTCCAGCAGACAGGTCAGGGAGGAGATGTTGAACCTTTATAGGGACTCAGTGAAATATTTTGAAAATCCAAATTTCAACTATTAGTGTTTTGGAATCCAGGAAAAGACCTTATTAGCTTTGTAACATTAAAAAAATATGGATATTTAGATGGCAGAAATTAATGTCAATGTAATAACAAGAAACGTCAACTTGTTCGAACATATTAAGAAAAATAACAAAAGTGCTTCTAGAAGAAATTTATGAAAAACACATTTTAACATAACTTTAACATTAACCTTATAAAATTTTTACTTTACTTTTTTTTTTAGCTCTTTACCTTTTTTTTCTTGGTAACTTTTTTTCCCAACTTAATATATCATTCAAGGGCTCATCTAATTGATCAAATGCCAAAATAAGTAGGGTTTTCATGATTCCGATTCCTTATCAATTGTGTAAAAATATATTCGATTCCTTATCGATTCTGTGAAACGATGAACTTGTTAAGTTCACGGTGACATTGGTCTACCTTCTCCTGGGACGTTCTCTCTCTGCCTGCCTCGGTGAAAACAGAAGGCAGTGAACGGGAGCTGCAGCCTCTGATCCAGCCAGGCTACCCGTCTCCTCACAATCATCTAAATCTAATGGAGAAGGAATCCGCTTAATGAAAAAGCATTACTGTACAATTTCTGGAACTAAACTCATCTCCCCCTGATTTAAATAAATGAGCGCCACCTTTCTCTGGCTCCCTGAACTGCGGAGCAACTTGGTAGCATGTTTAATCACCCCAAAGAGAGACAGGAAATGGGTTTATTTCCAGAAATGATTTACTAGGAACCACATTAAGCTCAGCCAGTGATATATAACTAGCTTCTTCCAGAGTTTCCTTCCATGCTGGTCGTATCTTTAGCTTCCGTCTGAAAACATCAAAAACACGACATTCGTTAAAATGAATGCCATGTTGTGTGCGCCGGTGTTTCTGCATGTTGGATGTATTTTCTCCCATGGATGTTATCGCCACTTTGCATCCAAACTTTCGATCGGTTTACCCGATGGGACGCCATTTTTTTGTTGTTTTGCTTTTCTAGACTGACGCCTGGTCACGCTGTACTTGCTTACTGAATGCCGTGTCCGTAACTTGCGTATAAAAGATGACGTAGGTCGTGCTGACCAGCGCTGTTAAGAGAAGAGTTAAGAGAACTTTAAAGCGAGCTGCCAAACAGTGCCATGAAATTTGAACACACAGAACCGGTTCTGAACAGGAACCGGTTTTCGATTCCCATCCCTAAAAATAAAATGTACAGCCATGTAGCAGCGTCTATGCTGAATGGCTGGATATAGATCTTGTGCTTCTAGACCTCACTGAGTAACAGGGGGAACTCCATTTGCAAGGCGGATGCAAGGTGATGAAAATATTTACTTGCTCTATAAAGGGTTAGGCAGGTTTAAGTTAAACAAACCGATGGAAATCTCAGAGATGGACTTGATATGGATTCCACTCTGCAGAGTCCACGTCATGGGAGGGGATGAGCAGCTAAATTGGTAGTTCTGGAGCATGCACAGAGGTCCCAAGCATAGATGGAAGAATCTGTTGACAGGAAAGCCTATTAGTTTGCAGTTAACACTTTTAATTATTGTAGAGAAGTGACATAAAGAAGCCATTGTTCAAAAAAAGTCTTAAGGTTTTGGGGGAATCAGAGGCAAGACAAAAATGCCTGTAGGAGGAAGATTCACATCTTCCCAACTATGAAGCATGGTGGAGGCAGCATCATGCTCAGTTCTGCAAGAAGAAGTTTGGAATCTTTGACAGAACAGAAAAGGCATTTTGAGGAAAAAGTTCTAATGACATGCCTGTAAAATGCGTTAATGTGTGAAGCTGTGCTTCAGCTGCTGCTGTCGGAGTAGAAATGAGAGCAAGATACGCTGCAATCCTCACAGTATCTGTACTGGAGCCAAAAATAACAACCCAAAGAAGAATCTGGCATCAGGTATGATCCGATGCTCGGCGGTTGCTCCTTCTCATCACCGTCCAACGAGGATGTACCTTAAAAGAAACGCTGTTCTTAAAAGAAAAGAATTAGCAGAAGCAGTTTTTTGGGGGTCATGAATTTCCCACGGGTGTGTTTCCTGTGAAACTGATGCTCAAACCCCCCCCCCCAGCTGGTCACACAGAGCTGGAGAGAGTTCAGACCACAGCAACAAAAACACCTTCAGACACACAAAAAAAGATTTTTTTTCCCCTGAACTCTAGACAGTAAGTTAGTGGCGCTGTCGGTGAGCCGCTCGCTGGCGTCAGTCGTTTGGAGCATCAAATGTTCAATTCTTAATCTTTAAATCCAGCCTTAAAATCTGGCTGTTCTAACCTGAAGTGAAAATCCTGCAAGAGAATCAAACAAACACAAAACAGGCTTTACTTTCCTCGGTTTCCCACAGCGCTGCTTGGGTAGCCGGGTGTCTCCGGGTATCCCCGGGTGTCTCCGGGCCGTCCAGCCTGTCTTCACTCATTAGATCGCAGGAAGCTGCTCTGATCTTCATGACGCGTCAGGGTCACGTTGAGGCTTCCATGTCTGAGTCCGGGTCTTACATGGAGTCGTTATAGAGTCCGCTGCAGGCCGGGCCCGCTCAGTACCGGGCCTGTGGTCGGTGGTGAGAACGCAGGGCCGTGACTCGGCCGCAGCTTATGATCTTAGTGTTTATAATGCTCAGAGATGAAGTCCACACAAAGACACGATCTGCTTTGGTGGCCGAGCTGCGAGTGAGAGAAGGAACTCAGAAACCACTCATCAACATAATAGACATGTGGAATGATGTATGCGGTGAGTAGCTGATGGCTGAGTTGCAGCCTGCATGCACTGCGCTGATCCAGGACAAGCGTGTGCAACCGACAAGGTTTCTGGAGAAACAATCCAGGATTTATAGAAGAGAAGAGTGCATCTCACACGGCCTGCCGGGACCTTTTTCCATTCTGTGAAATCCAGGGGCGAGTTTAGGAAATTTGGGGCCCTAGGCAAAGACAGGCAGCGGCCCCCTGCCCCATAAAACAGCCCCATTCTTCAGATAGAGAGATGTTAATAGAATAGACATCCATTATCTGTTCTAGGTTGTGTCCCTCTCTTCTTGTCCCTTTTCTTCTTGTTTTCCTCTCTATGTTTTGTACTCAGCTGACTTTTCATGCTGTCTCTAAAGGAATGAAAGATTTTTTCCAAGCACTAAGCTCACTTAGCTGATTGCTCCTTCCTGTGTTTCCAAAAAGGCCAAAGTAAATAACCCAGTCCTTCTTTTCACTGTAGACAAGCCATGATCTGCTTATCTGTTCTCCATTTTTCATTTGGATGAAATAATAGCTGCATGAATCATGACAGCAGACAAGATAGAGGAGAGCAGGAGGCGGGGTTACCAATCTACTTGCTCTGGAGAGCAGAGTTCGCTGCTTTTAGATGTTGTCTCCAAAGTCTCCAGTAGCAGAAAAAAGTCTCTAGATTTGGCGCTAGGAGCTTTTTAGAAATCAAAGTGCTAGAGGGGTCTGAAAAGTGGCTAAATATAGCGACTAAAGCGCTAAGTTGGCAACACTGCTCTTTGCATGGTTTGTTTTCAAATGGTTTGCTGCTGTCTGATTGGACCTTTCTGAACATGTGCAGCAAATGGACTGATCCAATATGGTGGACACTGAGGGGGGGGCTGAGACATACTTAATATTGTCAGCGTTCTGACGGCATTTTAGCCAAAGGATTTTTATCAAAAACATATTAATGTGAATAAATGAGGAATAGCTGTATTAACCATACATGAAAGTTTTATGGCACTTGGGGCCCTAGGCACCCGCCAAGTATTGCCTAATGGTATACCCCCCCACACTGTTTATTTCATTTGCATTTTATGTGATAGAGCTTGACCTCTGACCCCAAACTAAAGTTTAGATAAGTGTTGTTAAGGGAAGCAGCCTTAGTTATTGCAGAGGAGCTGATCTCAATCTGAGGCATTTGTTCTGCATTCCAAACAACAATTTATTGACTTTTTGTTTTGCATTCCAGTAACTTGGCCTTAATAGGAAAGGAAAGAAGAAACACTGTTTAAGAGAAATCAGTTTCCAACAAACTACACAGTAAACATTCAGAGGAAAAGCTTTCTGCATTTCATGACAAAATAACAAACTTCACCATAAATTAGATTTCCTCCCTAAAAATAAGTAACATTTTTTAATTAGGTGTATTTACCCTTAATTTGAGCAGGTAAATGAGATAATTTGCCAATGGAATGAGTATTTTAACTCTTAAAATAAGATAATGAGATAAAATGCACTTGAAATAAGACAATGCTTTCTCATTTTAAGTGTAAATTATCTTGTTCCATCGGCAAAGTCTCTTTTAACTCCTCAATTCAAGAACAAATGCACTTATTTTAAGACAAAAGGACTCATCTGGATTTTTATTTTTTCCATCTGCATCTGTAGAAAAAAAAATTGTTTAATCAGGGCACCTCACCACAAAGCAGGACTGACCCTCCGATCCAAACGCAGCTCTTCCTTAACCTCGGCTACATCCTTCCTCCCACTGCATTCCAAGACGCCGCTCTCTAAAACTGTTTGTGTTGTAAATTGTTTTTGGAAGCCGGACGGCGCTAATCATAAAACTGAAACCCGCACCGATTAGTCTGAACCTGTGAACTAACTCGAACACCAAGTCGCTGCATCGTTTCCAAACCGTGTTATCAGTGTTTTTGGGGCCGCTGACTGTGTGTGGGGCTTCAAGTACTTAAAAAACACTGATCCTTTCATCTACACTTTCCATTCCAGCCCAGTTTTTGAGTTATGGTGAGATAACAGTGCCAGGATTCCTGAAATGACTGGTTTGAAGGAAACTACCCTCAACCCATAAAACAAGTTTAAACATCTTTAGGGATGTAATAACAGCCCAATTTGTCATTCAGTGGGTATCCTGTACACGGGTTTTACTCCTGCGAATGGGAATAAATGCAGTGAAGGGAGGCGAAGCTCAGATGGCTCATGCTTGCGGTCTCTGGGGTAAACTCAGTCATGTAGGTAGAGGCAGAAAATAACACTTCAGCCTGATGTGTTAATCTTCTGCACAGGAGTGTCGGAGAGTTGGCAGCTCCTGCGCTCTAAGTGTTTACTTGCTTGGAAACAATGTTTTTATCCCGTGTATATGCTCAGTCTTGCCTGAAGACATCCCAGCTCAGACCAAATACAGTTGGTGCCAAAGGCAGGGAGAAGCGCAGTCTCTCTCCAACGACAGGGATGTAGATGGGAGTTAGCAGGGCAGCCTGGGAGGAAACATGATATAAACAAACATATATTCCCCTATGCTTACCGCCTGCTCACCAGCCTTACAGGGCAGCCTGTCATTTAGAGTGAAAGCAGAGCTAAGCTGTGGTAGGTTATGTCCAAATCCTTCTGTTGCTTTAGGAAAAAGCTATTTGTTAAAGCAGGTTTCCAAATGACAAACTTCAGAACCGTTTTGCTCTTTCGTTTATAAATCGATGTCTGCTAAAATAGTCTGTGCTTCTTTTGTTTTCTTTTTCCTGCAGGAGATGCAGACTGAACCTGTGCTTAATGCCCTGAAAGACCCGAGGAAAAAAGGGCGGTGCAAACCTCCCAAAGACGCAATGTCCCCGTCGGCCCATCTACCAATCAGAGCCCATCAGGATTTCCCTAAGAGTGAGTGGACTTTTCTCCTCTCTAGATCTACATCATCCAGATGTGGTGTGGTAGTGAGGGTAGCTCCAGGCTCTAATCCTAAATATTTTTCCTCTGTTTATTAGCACTGAACGACTTTGCAAAAAGTCTAAATTGCGATAATTTTTAACCCGCATTGAGCTTGCAGATGTTTCATTTCCAGGCGTTCGATTTCGAGTTTGCCAGAGTCCATTGTTGCAGAACTTTATCGTAACCAGGGTTTCCGCGGGTCATTAAAAATCATTAAAAGTTATTAAATTATATAATAATTATTATGCCTTAATTGGTATTAAAATTCGTTAAATGTGATCATTGGGCATTTAAAATGCTTTATTAAAAAAAAAAGTTTATAAAAACAATTTCATCAGGAACATCACGATATATTAACGTGTAACTGCTTCCGGTTGATCGTAAAGCTGTACGTTCGTAGCAGAAGCTTGACGCGGAGAAAAAGCTAAAGAATGGGAAAATGCAACCGTAACCCTAACGATTTCACTCCCTAACAATATCGTTTTCCTAACGATTTCACTACCTAACGATATCGTTTTCCTAACGATTTCACTCCCTAACGATATTGTTTTCCTAACGATTTCGCTCCCTAACGATATCACTCCCTAACGATATCACTCCCTAATGATATCACTCCCTAACGATTTCACTCCCTAACGATATCGTTTTCCTAACGATTTCGCTCCCTAACGATATCACTCCCTAATGATATCACTCCCTAACGATTTCACTCCCTAACGATATCGTTTTCCTAACGATTTAGCTCCCTAACGATATCACTCCCTAATAATATCACTCCCTTATGATATCACTCCCTAACGATATCACTCCCTAACGATTTCACTCCCTAACGATATCGTTTTCCTAACGATTTCGCTCCCTAACGATATCACTCCCTAATAATATCACTCCCTTATGATATCACTCCCTAACGATATCACTCCCTAACGATATCACTCCCTAACGATTTCACTCCCTAACGATATCGTTTTCCTAACGATTTCGCTCCCTAATGATATCACTCCCTAACGATTTCGCTCCCTAACGATTTCGCTCCCTAACGATTTCGCTCCCTAACGATTTCGCTCCCTAACAATATCACTCCCTTATGATATCACCCCCTTATGATATCACTCCCTAACGATTTCACTTCCTAACGATTTCACTCCCTAACGATATCGTTTTCCTAACGATTTCACTCCCTAACGATATCGTTTTCCTAACGATTTCACTCCCTAACGATATTGTTTTCCTAACGATTTCGCTCCCTAACGATATCACTCCCTAATGATATCACTCCCTAACGATTTCACTCCCTAACGATATCGTTTTCCTAACGATTTCGCTCCCTAACGATATCACTCCCTAATGATATCACTCCCTAACGATTTCGCTCCCTAACGATTTCGCTCCCTAACAATATCACTCCCTTATGATATCACCCCCTTATGATATCACCCCCTTATGATATCACTCCCTAAAGATTTCACTTCCTAACGATATCGTTTTCCTAACGATTTCACTCCCTAACGATATCGTTTTCCTAACGATTTAACTCCCTAACGATATCGTTTTCCTAACGTTTTCGCTCCCTAACGATATCACTCCCTAATGATATCACTCCCTAACGATTTCACTCCCTAACAATATCGTTTTCCTAACGATTTCGCTCCCTAACGATATCACTCCCTAATGATATCACTCCCTAACGATATCGTTTTCCTAACGATTTCGCTCCCTAACGATATCACTCCCTAATGATATCACTCCCTAACGATTTCGCTCCCTAACAATTTCGCTCCCTAACAATATCACTCCCTTATGATATCACCCCCTTATGATATCACCCCCTTATGATATCACTCCCTAAAGATTTCACTTCCTAACGATATCGTTTTCCTAACGATTTCACTCCCTAACGATATCGTTTTCCTAACGATTTCACTCCCTAACGATATCGTTTTCCTAACGATTTCGCTCCCTAACGATATCACTCCCTAATGATATCACTCCCTAACGATTTCACTCCCTAACGATTTCGCTCCCTAACGATTTCGCTCCCTAACAATATCACTCCCTAACGATTTCACTCCCTAACGATTTCACTCCCTAACGATTTCACTTCCTAACGATATCACTCCCTAACGATTTCGCTCCCTAACGATTTCGCTCCCTAACGATTTCGCTCCCTAACGATTTCGCTCCCTAACGATTTCGCTCCCTAACGTTTTCGCTCCCTAACGATTTCATTCTCTAACGATTTCATTCTCTAACGATTTCACTCTCTAACGATTTCACTCTGTAACGATATCACTCCCTAATGATTTCAACGAAAGTGGCTGGAACACGAGGAATTCGGGACAAGGCTGCAGCCTGTCGATGGGTACTTGTTGATGGCATTAAAATTATTTCTAAAACAGCATTAAATAGCATTAATTTTGAGTTAATCATTCCTGTATAAACCCTGGTAACCTTTGTGCCCCATACCTGTCTATGTCTCTGAAAGGGGGGTCGTTAGAGGGAATAGTTGGTCTGGCTGAACAGCCGAGGTCTTCTGTTCTTCTGTAAAGGGTTTGGGGCTGCGATGATAGTGGGAAGGGATCAACTCTATCGCTGCATTGAAGGTTTTTGAAAGCTGAAATCTGAGCCCCCCCCCCCCTGTTTAACGATTGGTTTATCTTTCGTAACAAAGATGGCTTCCATCACGCCCCTCTCAGACCACCTGTCTTCTTTGTGGAATTGAAAAAATGACACAAAGAACAATGCCTCATAGCCAGGTATGGGGCATTGCAGGCTAACAAAGCAGCCAAACGACCCCCATTCCAAAGGGGGGGACCCGTTCATCCATTTCATGTTTTCTAAACAACAACAAAGCTTTGTTGGGCTGCTGGATAAAACCTGGAACTAAACGCTATTTCTGACATTTTGAATTCAAAAATCTTCCTGGATAGAAGAGAAATGTCTTCAAACTTGGAAACAAAGTCCAGAGGATTGATTTTAACTTTCTTAGATTGACAGGAGGTGAGAAATTTAGTGTCTCACTCTTGTGCCTCTGAGATTTTTAGGGTTTTTTTGTGTTAAATTGCAATTATATTGCAATTGCAATGAATTGCTCTGCCCTGCTTCTTATCCAGCTTCCTCTACTACTCCAGATGACTTGGATACATCCATATTCATCTATACACCTTTATTTTACCATCAGTTTTTTTTTCATCTGAACCATCAAATTTATTTCATGGATGTATTTTTTTTAGCTTTTCTGCTCAGTTCCTGGAAAATGTCTCTGCTCTTTTGTTTTATCAGGGCTGCTTCACTTCTCTACTCTGACACATTAGTTATGGTTGACCAGTTCAGGAGTAGCTGTCTTCATATCAGTAGTAGATTCCGTACCTAGAGGAACTACATTCATTTGGCATTTTGTATTTGCCTGGACCTGTAAAACTGAAAACATGTAGTCTTAGAAAAGACAAAATCGCAATAGTCCGAATCCGTTCATGCATGACACCTCTTCCAGTGGGAGCACGCATAAAGAAATGTCCTCGTTCTTTTCAGGTTTAGGGCTGTGCACGGGAAAAGAAACCTAATTTAGGTGAATTCCATATTTAGTTTGTGTCCCGGAAAGGTTATCGGCATTAGATCTTTTGGTGTTTGTTGAGCAGCAGAGTTGATCCACGAAAAACCAACCAGATCCTCTCTGCTAAAAAGGCTTTGGCTGGAGGCAGTACAGGTGCTGGTCATAAAATTAGAATATCATGAAAAAGTAGATTGATTTCAGTAATTCCATTTAAAAAGTGAAACTTGTATATTATATTCATACATTACATACAAACTCATATATTTCAGATGTTTATTTTGTTTAATTTTGATGATTACAAATGACAACAAATGAAAATCTCAAATTCATCATATCAGAAAATTAGAATATTGTGAAAAGGTTCAAAATTGATGGCCCCTGGTGCCACACTCTAATCAGCTAATTAACTCAAACCACCTGCAAAAGCCTTTAAATGGTCTTTCAGACTAGTTCTATAGGCTACACAATCATGGGGAAGACTGCTGACTTGACAGTTGTCCAAAAGACGACCATCGACACCTTGCACAAGGAGGGCAAGACACAAAAGGTCATCGCTAAAGAGGCTGGCTGTTCACAGAGCTCAGTGTCCAAGCACATTAATAGAGAGGCGAAGGGAAGGAAAAGATGTGGTCGAAAAAAGTGTACAAGCAAGAGAGATAACCGCACCCTGGAGAGGATTGTGAAACAAAACCCATTCAAAAATGTGGGGGAGATTCACAAAGAGTGGACTGCAGCTGGAGTGAGTGCTTCAAGAACCACCACACACAGACGTATGAAAGACATGGGTTTCTGCTGTCGCATTCCTTGTGTCAAGCCACTCTTGAACCACAGACAGCGTCAGAAGCGTCTTGCCTGGGCTAAAGAGAAACAGGACTGGACTGCTGGTGAGTGGTCCAAAGTCATGTTCTCTGATGAAAGTAAATTTTGCATTTCCTTTGGAAATCAAGGTCCCAGAGTCTGGAGGAAAAGAAGAGAGGCACTTCATCCACGTTGCTTGAAGTCCAGTGTAAAGTTTCCACAGTCAGTGATGGTTTGGGGTGCCATGTCATCTGCTGGTGTTGGTCCATTGTGTTTTCTGAGGTCCAGGGTCAACGCAGCCACATACCAGGAAGTTTTAGAGCACTTCATGCTTCCTGCAGCTGACCAACTTTTTGGAGATGCAGATTTCATTTTCCAACAGGACTTGGCACCTGCACACAGTGCCAAAGCTACCAGTACCTGGTTGAAGGACCATGGTATCCCTGTTCTTAATTGGCCAGCAAACTCTCCTGACCTTAACCCCATAGAAAATCTATGGGGTATTGTGAAGAAGAAGATGCAATACACCAGACCCAACAATTCAGAAGAGCTAAAAGCCACTATTAGAGCAACCTGGGCTATCATAACACCTGAGCAGTGCCACAGACTGATCGACTCCATGCCACGCCGCATTGCTGCAGTAATACAGGCCAAAGGAGGCCCAACTAAATACTGAGTGCTGTACATGCTCATACTTTTCATGTTCATACTTTTCAGTTGGCCAACATTTCTATAAATCCTTTGTTTTTATTGGTCTTCAGTAATATTCTAATTTTCTGATATGATGAATTTGAGATTTTCATTTGTTGTCATTTGTAATCATCAAAATTAAACAAAATAAACATCTGAAATATATGAGTTTGTATGTAATGTATGAATATAATATACAAGTTTCACTTTTTAAATGGAATTACTGAAATCAATCTACTTTTTCATGATATTCTAATTTTATGACCAGCACCTGTATGATGGTGTGGGACGACTTATTCCTCTCTGAAAAAGCAACTGTTGTCCTGATTGGAGGCAACTTTGGTGCAGAGATTGAGATGAGATTCTGCAAAAAGCACAATAACATTTCTCCTCTCAGATGTTGTAGCTCGCCTCCACAGAGAGAACACCGGAATATCGGAGAGAAGAAGACGTGATGGGCTCATTTTACCCTCATTAGGCAGCCATTGGATCTTTGCTGTGATGTTTGCATCACAGGAACCACAGTGGCTGCTTGAGTCTAATGCTGGTTAGAATGGGATGACATCCCACTGCAGTCTTTGACCAAACTGGTGACCATTATAAGGAGCAGGTGCAGAGGGTTGACCCATGAACTAGTGATAAACGGTTAAATTAACAATTGTTTTTATTTTTTTATTTTAATAATCCAGTCCAGAATAATCCAGTTGGAGTCGATAGCAGAATGAGTCATTTAGATTTAGAAGAGAGATCTTCCTTTTAAGATCCCTTAATCTACATCCTGAACCTTCAAAATCCACACTTATTTTTTTCTTACAATTTCTGAATTATTTAAAAGGACCAAGTCTGGACAAACGGATTAGGATGGATTGCAGATTAGCAAAGGTTACAGGAATCACATGCTGTAGTGAATTTAGTAACTTTTTTAACCAAGAGAGAGAAATATTTAAAATTCCAACATGGCTGCCAAGTTTATGCTTAAGGATCAGAGAGCTTCTGGTCTGAAAGCCGTCAATTTGGTTCCACTTACAAACTCCTTCCCTCCTTCCTTCCTTCCTTCCTTCCTTCCTTCCTTCCTTCCTTCCTTCCTTCCTTCCTTGCATCAAATCTTTCCTTCCATCCTTCTTTCATTCCTTCCTTCTTTCCTGCTACCCTTCCTTGCCTCATAGATTTCCTTCCTTCCTTCTTTCATTCCTTCCCTTCTTTCCTTCCTTTTATTGCATCTACCCTTCCTTGCATCGTTGCTTTAGTTCCTTCCTTCCTTGCCTCATAGATTTCCTTAATTCCTTCCTTGCATTCTGCCTTGCTCCCTTCTCTTCTTCCTTCCTTCCTTCCTTCCTTCCTTCCTTCCTTCCTTCCTTCCTTCCTTCCTTCCTTCCTTCCTTCCTTCCTTCCTTCCTTCCTTCCCTGAAAATGCAACCGTTTTTAGCATTCGCTTAATCATATTTAGTTGCTTTAACACAATTGTTTCACGTTAGCAGGGTAGGACATAAAACAATTGTGTTTAAGTAACTAAATATTATTAACTAAATGTCAAAAATGGTTGCATTATTTTTTTTTAGGTGTTCTTTACTCAGATCGTTTGTCCCTTCATCAAATTCCAGTTTTTCTTGCTGAATTTTTCAAATGAAATATTGAGAAGTTGTTTTCTAAGCAGCAACCGAAGGCTCCTTCTCTGTTTAGAAAGCAGTGACCTTCAGTTTAACCAAAGTCTCTGCTGTTCTCGTCATCCCACAGAGGTTTCCAGCATGGTTAACATCGACTGGGATCAGCAGCATGGGAACCTTCACAAGATGAGCTATCAGGATGGAAACCTGCTGGTGTTGGAATCAGGCCTGTACTATGTTTACGCCAAGACCTGCTTCCGCTATTACAACATCCAGGATGAGGGCCGCGAGGCCCGGACGCACGCGCCGGACGTCAGCAACGCCCAGCTCATCCAGTACGTCAAACATAAGAGCATCAAACAGAACAACAGGAATGTGCTGCTGATGAAGACGGGCAGCACCAAGCAGTGGAACAACATGAGTTATAACATGTACTGCGCCCAGCAGAGCCGCGTGGTTCGCCTGGTTGAGGGAGACGCCTTGTTTGTCGAAGTGTCGAATGCTTGGATGCTGGACCAGGAGGCAGAAGGGACGTATTTTGGGGCCATAAAGTGGGGTAACTGAAACTCTGTCACAGGTGGAGCAAACATGCTACTGAACATTTTTTCTATCTGATGGAACCACTTTAAAGGACGTTGAATTCTTAAACCGATGATTTTGTTCTTTTTTTTTTAACTCTGCACGTGTGTTTTGGTTTTATGTCACACTGACCTTCATCAAAGAGCCCTGGAGTCTTCCATCAGGCCAACTAACAGAGGGAGGTAACCACCTTTTGCCTGAAAACGTACCTGCTCACTTTCCCACAGAGCTTCTGATTAACCAGAAATAGCACTGGAGTGTTTGTGATTTTTATGCGAATCCAGTCTGGTTCAGATGGTTCACACCTGCAGGGTAACCAGTCGGTGTGTGCGTATACACTAGTAATACACAGGACGGATTAATCGGCGTTTAGAGTTGGGAAAGAAAAACACTGAGATAGAGCACCTGCTCACACTCGGAGAGTCATTAGACGAGTCTCACCTGCTCACGCTCGGAGAGTCATTAGACGAGTCTCACCTGCTCACGCTCGGAGAGTCATTAGACGAGTCTCACCTGCTCACGCTCGGAGAGTCATTAGACGAGTCTCACCTGCTCACGCTCGGAGAGTCATTAGACGAGTCTCACCTGCTCAGACGCAGCAAGTGCATGAATGTTGGCCTGAAAAGTTTGAGGTAGTTTTAAAAACATTCTAACAGTAGCTCTGCAGTTCAGGGGATGTTAGTTTTATCTGCTCAAAACTCAAGCTTGTAATAAAAGCTGTAAAGGTTTCATCTAACTTTTTTACTTTTTGTCTCTGTTGGACAGTAGTAGCCATTCAAAATGTCCTTGGCTGGTCGTCTAAGATGCCTTTTTTAAACATCAATATTTGTACTTAAATCTTCTTTCTGTCATGAATTGTGGACATTACACTGCAAAAAATCTAAATCTTGATAAGTCATTTTTTTCTTAAAATAATTTGTTCTTGAATTGAGGAGATAAGACATTTAGCCAATGGAATAAGGCAATTTAGAATTAAAATTAGAAAACACAATTGCATTGTCTTATTTCAAGTGCATATTATCTAATTATCTTATTTTAAGAATAAAAATACTGATTCCATTGGCAAACATTTACCTACTCAAATTAAGGGCAAATATACTTTATTATTACATTTTTACTTATATCTAGATTGTTATTCCAGTGTAAGATCTAAAGAGAAGTTTTATTTCCTGGTCAGACCCTGTAATTCAGTGAAAGGGTGTAGTCAGAGTAAAAACTATGCATGCCCAGGAGAAGGAGGGGGGTCACTCCAGTAGCTGGAAGTTGACTGGGAAGGGTCATTTTAAATGGCTGCTAGTGTAGAGATATTTCACATCTTCGCTAAAAACAATTATAACTGTAAAGCAGAGGAAGCTGATAAGCTAGTCAGATAAACGGTTATTATTCTGCCTCTCATCTGATCCTGATTTAGTGAATCAGCAGATGCTGAGTCTGCCAGAATAAATTTGAATCAATGAAAGCGTGAAAACATGGGAACATACTACATTGGCAGATATGATGGAGAATGTGCAGCTTAAGAGTGCTGGGGGAGTCGCAGGGAGGGATCCGGCTCGCTCAGTCAACAGATGCTGCTCAGAACCAGATCTCCCAGCTGTTAATTCAATTCTATTCAGTGTATTTCTATAGCGCCAATTCACATCATGTCATCTCAGGTCACTTTCCAGTTCACCAGATCATCCAGTCAGATTGATTTAAAGTTTTCTATCTAAGGAAAACCAGCTGATTGCATCGACTCATTGCCTCTTCAGCAATCCCTCACACTAAGCATGCTTGTAGCGACAGTGGAGAGGAAAAACTCCCTTTGAACAGGAAGAAACCTCCAGCAGAACCAGGCTCAGTGTGAGCGGCCATCTGCTGAGGCCCACTGGGGTTCAAGGAGACAGAAGCAGACATAGAAAAAGAAGCATAGATACAAAAGGCAACTGTCAACCAGCTCCACAGGCGGCCCCGTCCAGGAAACAAACAGCCAGGCAGACGAGCTCCGAGCCTGCTCCCATGTCAGAGGATGAAGAGAGCACATCCAGTTAGTCACAGTCAGAGAAACAGGACTACACTGGAAAACAGGCCAAGCTCCAACATCTAGAAACAAAGGTGTTGATGGCAGCAGCACAGCTGATATTTCTCTCCAGGATGGAGTCACAGCCAAACAGGAACAGACCAGATGAAGCTACTATGAGAAAAAGCAGAGAGAGCAGAACGTTAGAGATTGAACTAACAGATTCTGCAGAGTGGGAGAATAGAGATAGAATGAAGCAGAATGATGAAAAAGGGGTCCCTATGTCCTCCAGCAGTCTAAGCCTATAGCAGCAGAACTATAGAGATAGATCAGGATAACCTGAGCCACTCTAACTAGAAGCTTTATCAAAAAGGAAAGTTTTAAGCCTAGCCTTAAAAGTCGACAGTTTATAGTAGTAGCAATTAAAATTTTCCCCACTTTCCTTGATGGGTCCTTGGCTGTTCCCCTACAATTATTTTTTAAACAGATAAAATATTCTTTCTGTCATGATTTGTGGACATTAAGATCTAAAGAGAAGCATCATCTCCTGTTCAGACCCTGTAATTCAGTGAAAGAGTGGAGTAAAAAATATGCAAGTGGAGCAGTGAGTAGCATTGCTGCCTTGCAGCAAGAAGGTTCCATGTTCGATTCCCGGCCGGGGGTCTCTCCCTGAGCATGCATGGATTCTCTCCGGGTACTCCGGCTTCCTCCCACAGTCCAAAAACATGACTGTTAGGTTAATTGGCTTCTCTAAATTCTCCTTAGGTGTGAGTGTGAATGGTTGTTTGTCTGTGCGTTGCCCTGCGATGGACTGGAGACCTCGCCTCTTACCCGTAGACAGCTGGAGATAGGCACTAGCATCCTTCGCCACCCTGCTTGGGATAAGCGTGACAGAAAATGGATGGGTGGGTCGCTCCAGTGGCTGGAAGTTTGGGGGAATTCGGCTGGTTTTTGGCTGGGAAGGGACATTTTAAATGGTTGCTACTGTACCCCCAAATACATCTTCAGTTCAGGTTAAGTTTATGGATCAAAAGAAGACGATGATGAAGATGACAAGCTTCAGCTTCAGCCACTGCTGGGTTCTGTTGGCTTTCCAACCATATGACATCACTCTGGTGCAGGTGGAGGCTCAGGTTCCTTCAGCCTTTCCTCTAACCGAGCCTGATCAAACGCTGGTGTTTCCTCCAAAGACTCGTCCTGTTTTCCATCTAAAAATCAACCTGACAAAGTCATAGAAAGAGGAAATGACTCCTGCTTGTTTTAATTTTGCCAACCGAGAAGCGATAAAGATAGCTGGACTGTCTGACCGTAAAGGACAAAGGCGGACTCTGTCCGTAACAAGCTGCTTTTGGTTCAGCTTTTAACTTAAATTGAATTTTTTTTTTCATTTAACTCGACAATGAGGTGAATGGGAATATGCATTTAATATTTATTTATTATCTACAGAGGTACAGAGAGGTCATTGTTAAAGTGATCAGCTGTAAAATCCTGTACATATCGTGTCTGTCTGACATTCATTATGCAGCACTTAAAGTTAACATTAGACACACTTTTGTTTTTTTAAACACAGGGGCTTAATTTCAAATTATATATTTATGTATCTTGATTTTTTTTTGACCATTCTGTGTACATGCCTTACAAAAAGACACATGGATATATTTGTTCTAAAAGACCGTAGCATACCTGTAAAAGCTTTGTTGATAGTTTTTTTTTTCACCTCCTGTTTTATTATTTATGTTCGTTTATGTTTTAATAAAAACCTACTTTTGTAGCAGCGGCTGAAGTGTGTGGTTTTTACAAGGATGAAACCACACAGGAATGTAGCCTCCTCGGAAAAGAGTTAAGAGAAATTAAAGGTTTTTTCTCAGCTATAAATTATATAATAATGAAAAATTATTTAATTTAACAAAGGAAACATCGCTGAAGTACGATGGAATATTAGGGCCAGACTAGAGATTTGTTTTCTTCTATTTCGATAATAAAGTCATAACATTACAAGAATCAATTTGTAACATTATGAGAATAAGTTGTGATATGAATAAAATCATCATTCAACAACCTGTTTAAGAAAGAAAGCTTGGAGCTCCGCCCACCAGATGACGGCCGACCAGCTCCACCAATCAGCAGCCAGAGTCCACTTTGACATCCTGCCCAGTTTGATGCTGCTGCTAAAAGATTTCCTGATTAGTCAAACCGATGCTAAAGTAGAACTTCACATGATGCTCCACATTCCTCATTTTAGGGAAGAAAATGTTTCTTGGAAGAGTTGTCATAAAATACAACTTTATTCTCATAACATTAAGACTTTATTTTCATTATTATACAACTTTGTTCTTGTAGGGAGTTTTTTCTCGTAATATTACGACTTAATTCTCGTAATTCTATGACTTTAGTCTCGTAATTTTATGACTTTATCCTCTAAATAGAAGAAAAAAAGTCTCCAGCCTGGCCCTAATACTCTGTCGTACTGAAGACCTGCGTCAGGAGGATAAATGTAATGTTCTCTTTTGTATCAGTTTTATTTGCAGGATTTATATCCACTAAGATAACTCAATCAAATCGAATGCTTAGGTTTCTACATTTCTAAATGTAAGTAATTAAATGTGAATAATGTATGATTGATAAGCATATAACATCTAATGGTTCTGCTTTGGTGTTCTTCCTCTGTTTGGCAAAGAAAAACCTTCATGTTCACTACCGCCACCACCTGGTAGGGAGTGCTATAACTTCATCAGCGTTTGTAAATTTGTACGTGTAGATTTGGCATTCGTTCTAGATTTGCAAAACTTTAGCACTTCTAAACTTTTATGGCGATGAAACAAAGACAAATATTACATTTATTTAATTCAATTCAGTTTATTTCTATAGCTCCAATTCACAACACATGTCATCTCAAGGCACTTTACAGTTCACCAGATCGTCCAGTCAGATTTTTTTTTTATCAAAGAAAAACCAGTTGATTGCATCGACTCATTGACTCTTCAGCAATCCCTCACACTAAGCATGCTTGTAGCGACAGTGGAGAGGAAAAACACCCTTTGAAGAGGATGAAACCTCCAGACTCTGTGTGTGAGCGGCCATCTGCTGAGGCCGACTGGGGTTCAAGGAGACAGAAGCAGACATAGAAACGTCGTCTCCTTTTCTTTTTAGGGCTTTCAACACAAAATTGCCCAAATATCCAAGGCAGTGGGTTTCTCCCTAGTGAGCTTCATGTTCCTCTTCTACTCGTTTGGTTTCCGGATAGACGGGTCCGAGTAGCGCCATCTCACTGCGGAGCCGAGTCCCACCTGGATTTTAGCAGTGGCGCCTGGCCAATAGAGGGTGCTAGGGCGCGTCCCACCCATCCAATTATTCTGATTAAAACAAACAAAAAAATATATATATAAAAAAATTGGATTAAAGTTTAATTTAAAATTAACATTTATAAAAAATCTTTGGCCATTGACCCTTGTTAAAAGTTTTACATGCGCAGTAGCTCCTCTGCATAGGCGGATCTACTGGGGTGGCATAGGGTGGCAAAGGCCCCCCTAAATGACAGCCTTGCCACCCCTGCTGCCACCCCAGTTGGCAGTAGGGGTGGCGAGGCTTATAAATTATGGATCATTTGAGAATTACGACCGCTAATTTCCAATGTCGGACTGCAGTGAATGCAGCACGAGATGACAGAGAGCGACTGAGACTGATTGTTTTGAAAACCGAATGGGGCAAAGCGAGGGAGCCAGTGGTCATGGGGAGAGGAGAAACAGGATGAAACAGGTAAACACTGATGAACCATCTATCGAGAAATGAAATCATAATGAAAGCACAATGTTGCTAGCATAGCTGCTGATTTACAGATGATAAAAATCAGATTGCAGAACGTTATTTCTCTATCTATGATGTTAGTTAGGCCTGACGTTTCAGGCTCATAAAGACATATTTTCGGTCAACTATGACAGAAAAGAGACGATCAAGTTTGGTTGAACTCAAATCAAAACACACAAAGGCTTTGGATCTAAAGAAAGTTGTGAAGCGTTTTGCTGAGCAACATGGAAATCACTGCATTCAGCTGTTATATTCATGTTAACTTTATGTTTGCTCTCTGCTGAGCCTTTACAGAGCTGCTACATTTTGTTTTGGCACCTGAGAAAATCTGATATTTCCTTTAATAAAAGCAAAAGTGTTAAAAGTTAAAAATGTGATACTGGTGTGAATCCTGCTTAATATGAAGCAGTGTTGTTGTTTCTTTTTTGTATATATAATATGAAACTATCCAGAAATGACCTGTATGAACCTACTCACAAGCAAAATGTATTTTTATGTTGCTTCTTTTCAGATTTGTGGAGATTTTGATGTAACGTACAGAACCCGCCTTTTTGTTGATTTGTTGATACAGCAGTATGGAGGACCAACTCTGCCATATTTAAAAATAAATACAGAAATAAATAAATGCTTAATAAATAAATAAGCATACAATTAATTGCCACCAAAATACAAACAACAAATAAATGTAAGTAGAAATTAAATTATACAGCTAGTCATAAAGGTATATAACTCTTTTAATTGGCTTCTTTATTTCTTTGCCTTTGTAATATTTACCTTATTTCTTTTTTTGTCATTTATTATCTTCAAATTTATTTTTTTAATTACTTATATTTTTAAGTATTTATTTATGTACTTGTTATAATATTTTTCTCTGTTTTATTCTTCCTTTGTATTTTTTTACCCTAGTTATTTCTTCGCCGCTCTTTCTTTCTGCCTGCCCTTTTAACATTTCTGCCTGCCATTAAAATTTAATTTCTAATTACATTTATTTGTTGATTGTATTTTTGGTGGCAATTAATTGTATGCTTATTTATTTATTGAGCATTTATTTATTTCTGTATTTATTTTTAAATATGGCAGAGTTGGTCCTCCATATACAGCTCTATGTACAGGATATTTATATGCATGAAATGTCCCTTTCATGTTGCCGTAACTGCTGTATGTCAAGTTACTGAGGAACAAATGGGGTAAATGTGTGTTCAGAGTAAACATTACATGGATGTCTGGTACCTTGTTTGGTGCCTTGACCCATTTATTTCTACTGTGTAGTTCTGCTCACTTTAGTGCAGCTCAGTCCATAGATCTATGATGGGAAACTTTTTCTTTCTATAGTTTCTTCTTGTGCAAATGCTGCAAAGCTGCCTCTCTGACAGTCAATCTCACTCATCTGCGACTCAGCACCTGTGTCTTACCTTCATACCTTTCCTGTCATAAGGCCCCTCTAGAAGTAGTGTTATCATTCTTCTATTTCCTATTAGATCACATTGTACGATGTATTATTAATATGAACTGTTTCACATGAAACACTAGTACTGTACATACTATTCTCACCAAACTGAATTCAGTGTAAACAAATGCCATATGTTGCCACCCCTAAAAAATTCCTGCCCCCCTCTTGCCACCCCATAAATATTTTTCTAGATCCGCCCCTGCTCCTCTGCAATACAGAAGGGTAGGAGAGCTGCACCCTGAGGTGACAGGAAGTGTATTTGCTCACCACCTCCCGCCACAGTGCAGTTAGCCTAGCTCCAAGGCTAGGCTAACAGCATGCAGCGAGGCTAAAGCTTTATTCTGCTTTTCCTTCCCACCTTTTTCAAAGGTCAGGATCTGAGCTGATAAAAGACAGCTAGGACTGATTTAAAGAACTCTTTAGAAAAGGAAAAGAATAATTAACAAGTTTACTTTTTCTAGGTGTTTTTTTTTTGTTGTTTTTTTTTTTTTTTTGCATAGTTGCTCTAAAATGAACACATTCCCAGATAATAAATAGTTTTTATATTTTAAAAAAATATAAAGCTGACTAATAGCTTCTCCATTATTAAACTGGTACAATATTCTTTTAGGTTTGTGACACAATATTGGACAAAACACAGATTTACCTTCACAGCCTCAGAATTTAGGAACAAACAATAAACCTGGACATGAAATGATCTTATGTTTTTATAATGCTTTTTGTGTCAGGATTCCTGTGTGTGGGTTAGTGTGAGTTGTGCATCTCTACCATAGAGGATCTTTGTGGAGAACTTGGATAGCCTACACAGGTGAAAATGATCTTTATAATCATAGTATTGGGCTATAAAGAGCACCAGAGCCTTCATTCAGGGCTGGTTTCTTGTGTTTTGTAGAAGTCTGTTCGGTTGCCTTCTAGTCTCAGTATTTTCCCTGATGTTTTGGTTTTCAGTATTTTTCTATTTTGTATTTTTAGCTCTGTTCCCCTTGGACTTGTTAAATCATCCAAACTCATCCGTGCCTACTTCTCTCTGCATTTGGGTCCTCAAAAGAGAGAAGAAACATGGTGAGCTGTGAACCTTTAAACCCTGCGGTTCAGTTGTACAGGGTGAGCTGAAGCTGTGTGCAACGATTGGAAAAAATCACAGTGTAGCAGTCATCCAGGTAAAAACAATTATCCAAATTCCAAAGAGAACTAACAGAATAAGATAAAAGATGCTATGAAAGGATGTGTCCATCAGGTGGGAACCGTCACACTGTGTCCAGCCCGTCGGTTCCATCACTGCGAGGAGCTTCTCTGGGATTTTTGGGAGGATGTAGCTCCATTAAAGTGAAAGGGTGAACTCCGCTTTGGTCAGAGCAGTTCACTAGTTCATAACAAAGATACAAGTTGTAAAGAGAGGCCACCCATGGCTGCTGCAGCCCTGTTAGAATCACAGCAGACGTTTGGACTGCAGCTCACAGGAACCTGCAGAAAGGGGAAAAACATTAGCTAGGAATCACTGTGATGTGTTTGAGCTGTCAGGGAACTTTAGACGCTCCAACCAACAGCACCTCCTTTTAGGGCTGTTGACCAGGATATGGTTGGGTTGCACTTCTGGGACCTCACTCTACATCTGGCTCATCCTTCAAACATTTCTGTGATAATACGAAAACAGTTGTGACAGCAGAACAACAATGTCTAGAAAGGGTTGCTTTTGGAGGAGACTTTTTACGTAACATTGCACAAGTTGAGCTGTGGTGTCCATAAGCTGCTCTGTCCCAGATTTACACAGCTCAGACCGTAAGTATAAACAATGGACTTTAGAGCGCCCCTGTTTTCAAGTGACTTGATTTCTCAATTGTTGGCGCTCAGCTGAAACCATTAAAATGTGTTGTGTCAGTAAACATTATGGAAAGCTTGGTGTCCACTGGAAGCCCTGCCAAACAGACACACACACACACACACACACACACACACACATACACACACAGTGAAACAAATAGACCCAAGTCAAACCTCAGCAGACATGTTCTAGAAACATTAGTCTAACTTAGAGCTAGAGGGCATGTAGCCTTAAATGGCCAAGCTCCATCTGATATCAGAGATCTGATTGTTCCTTATGTTCCTAACAGAGCACTTCGCTCTCAGTCTGCAGGTTTACTAGTGGTTCCTAGAATTTCTAAAAGTAGAATGGGAGGCAGATCTTTTAGTTATCAGGCTCCTCTCCTGTGGAACCAACTACCAGTTTTAGTCCGTGAGGCAGACACTCTGTCTACTTTTAAGGCTAGGCTTAAAACTTTCCTTTTTGATAAAGCTTCTAGTTAGAGAGGCTCAGGTTATCCTGATCTATCTCTATAGTTCTGCTGCTATAGGCTTAGACTGCTGGAGGACATAGGGACCCCTTTTTCATCATTCTATCTCTATTCTCCCACTCTGCAGAATCTGTTAGTTCAATCTCTAACGTTCTGCTCTCTCTGCTTTTTCTCATAGTAGCTTCATCTGGTCTGTTCCTGTTTGGCTGTGACTCCATCCTGGAGAGAAATATCAGCTGTGCTGCTGCCATCAACACCTTTGTTTCTAGATGTTGGAGCTTGGCCTGTTTTCCAGTGTAGTCCTGTTTCTCTGACTGTGTGTTTCCTGGACGGGGCCGCCTGTGGAGCTGGTTGACAGTTGCCTTTTGTATCTATGCTTCTTTTTCTATGTCTGCTTCTGTCACCTTGACATCTTTTGTGAATTGGCGCTATAGAAATAAACCGAATTGAATTGAATTGAACCATCAGATGTCTGTCCCTGGAACCCGCTACTCTTTTAAATTCCGGATAATCACCCCATGATGATGCACAGCAGGGGATCAGACCTTCCTGTCACACGCTGCAAAGGAGGAGGTGATGAAAAAGAGAAAACACTGCGTAGTGTTTGTTTCTTTATGTTTCTATGAGGTAGATTTTTTCAGAGACACTGTAACGTGAGCGTTCCAGCGGAACATGCAGAACTCCATTCATGTCTGCTACGGTTTGATGACGCTTCATCTCCATCAGACATTATTTCACGCTCCTCTCACTGTGGCTCAGGGCAAACCGGTGGAGCTGTTGATTCAGAAAAACAAACGTATGTGCTGGAAAATATATCAGGGTGTTTTCCCCCCATTAGCATCCCATGAGGCATTAGTATGGACTCATTAGCTAAAAATTGGTGCTCAGTTTTATGACTTTGTGGTTTGGGGGAAAATTGGGCTGTGAGACGTCAGGTTTACCGAGCAGCTGGGGGCTTTGTTTCTGCGCACAGCTCTCAGCATCCTGCACACTTTTCACACTTTTTAATCCCTGTGCTCTTACCCAACTGCTGCAGTGTATCGCACACATCTAACACACTTGGACAACCGATGCACAAACTGCTGAATCGGCATGTCTTACTATTTTTACAAGCTGAGCCCCCGCCCTCTGTCTTCACCCCAGTGTAGCTCAGATGTTTCAGCCTTTTGATGTCTGACAGTTTTACCACTTGGCTAATGCTAACATTAGTGATATTAAAATAACAAAAGAGAGAGATTTACAGTCCGTGCTCCAGACACATGGGTGTGAGATAGGAAGGTGGGAGGGGGGGTTTTACTGTAACCGGGCTCTGAGCTGTGTGTGTTTGCGCGTGCCATACCACCTCTGTGATCTTTAATCAAAGCTAATCCCCTACAACCGTCTACAGGGCAAAGTGATGAGTCTGTCCGCATTTAATTTCTCCTACCTCACAAAGAGAAAATCCTTTATGGTTCTGTCATTATTTGGTTTCCAGTCAACAGAAGCAGGTCTCCCTGATTAGACATGAACTCCTGGTCAGAGACTCCAGTCCTCTTATCTAAAGTCATGAAGGGTGAAAGGAAGGTGGTTTTACTAAGAAAGGAGGAGCTTGAGTCCTTGTCTCAAGTGGAGGAGTTGAAGTATCTCGGAGTCTCCTTCAGCGGCGTTGGCAGGGATGCGGTCGTTGTATCAGACTGTTGTGGTGAAGAGCGAGTTAAGTCGGGGGGCAAAGCTCTCGATTTACCAATCAATCTTAGTTCCAACCCTCACCTATGGTCATGAGATCTGGATAATTTTGTATCTCTGCTTCTGTCTCCTTGAACCCCAGTGGGCCTCAGCAGATGGGCGCTCACACTGAGCCTGGTTCTGCTGGAGGTTTCTTCCTGTTCAAAGGGAGTTTTTCCTCTCCACTGTCGCTACAAACATGCTTAGTGTGAGGGATTGCTGAAGAGTCAATGAGTCGATGCAATCAGCTGGTCTTTCTTGGATAGAAAACTTTAAATCAATCTGACGGAATGATCTGGTGAACTGGAAAGTGCCTTGAGATGACATGATGTGAATTGGAGCTATAGAAATAAACTGAATAGAATCAAATTATATATTTACCTTGTTAAATACAATCCATTTTAAGATTGCCAGTCCAAAGAGAGACATGTGTACGAGAGGAAGGAGAGGAGCAAGGTTTAAAGTGAGGAAAAGCCAGGTAAGTTTTGGTACGGTCCATCCTAGAAGCTAAAAACATAGAAGACAAAACACAAAAGTCTCAAATACGACGCGTTGGTGATGATAGAATCAGTTATTGGCAAAAGAAACAAAGCAAGTTTAAAAAATGTTGACAATGCAAGTAGAAAACAATGAGATGTATGTTTCCTAGATCCTAGAATCTCCCCGGGTATAAAGCCTGGAACTTAACACTATTTCTGACATTTTGAATTGAAAAAGCTTCCTGGATGGGAAGAGAAATGTCTTCAAACTTGGAAACAAAGTCCAGTGGATTGTTTTTTAACGTTTTTAGAACTATGACCTGGATGACTGAGAATCTTCACCATCATACACAGGGAGGATAATACAGCAAATAGGAAGGATTTTTGCTCAACGGGAAAATTTGTTTGAATAGAGTAAATATTTCAAATAAAAGAAATAAAAAATAACTTTTATGTTATCATGTTCAGTTCATATTTTCCTTTTTAAAAAATCTAAACGTATTCTGAGTATCTCATGACTTCAGCTCTTCTTTTTTAACTTAACAAATAAACTGCTCAGGAGTTTCACTAAATCACCTTTAGTCCTTATATAGAAGAGATAAAGCGTTAGATACGCCACCGGCAAGCTGGTTTTATTGTGATTGGTTGGCTTTGGTAACAACAATGGAGGGATATATTTTGAACCCAGGGCTACAATGGAAAGGCTCCATTGGTCATAATGCTGTAAATGATAACTTATCTTGGATTTTACTGCTGGCGGCTTTTGTTTGGCTGTATGGGTTGTTCACTATGGAGCTAGTAGTTTTATGGGGCCCATTATCAGTCTATGTGCCTGGCAGTCTTTTTATTGGCATTATTGTGTCAGTAGATGAGTTATTCCAGAACATTGAGGTCCAATTCAGTACCAGTTATTATGTTTTTGGTGGTTTGTTGCATAATTATTCTAGAAAACAAACTACTAGTGAATTTCAGGAAACCCTGGTCATTTCCTACTTTCAATCTGAGATCTCCACCAGGAAGTGTTGAGATTTGTCATTTCAGTTTTTGGAAGAACCTGTTGAGGATCAGAAGAAATTTCCATTGGGAAAGGCTGATTAGAGCTTATTAGATGTTTTATCTTTTCCAAAGGAATGTTCCCTTTTAAATTTTGCTTTAGTAAAGACATCAGACTGGAAAATTTTCAGCTCTGAACAAGTTTCATACCTGAGTATTTTCATGTACAGTAGTAGCCATTCAAAATTTCCCCACTTTCCTCGTAGGTAGGTCCTTAGCTGGTCCTTGGTTGGTCCTTAGCTGGTCCTTGGTTGGTCCTTAGCTGGTCCTTGGTTGGTCCTTAGCTGGTCTTTTGATGTTCTTTGGCTGATCCTTGGCTGGTCTTTGAAGGGTCTTTGGATGGTCTTTGGCTGATCCTTGGCTGGTGTTTGGCTGGCCCTTAGCTGGTCCTTGGCTTGTCCTTGGCTGGTCCTTGGCTTGTCCTTGGCTGGCCCTTGGCTGGTCCTTGGCTGGCCCTTAGCTGGTCCTTGGCTGGCCCTTAGCTGGTCCTTGGCTGGCCCTTAGCTGGTCTTTGGCTGGTCTTTGGCTTGCACTTTGCTGGTCTTTGGCTGGTCCTTGGCTAGTCTTTTGCTGGTCCTTTGCTGGTCTATGGCTAGTCTTCGGTAGGTCCTTAGTTGGTCCTTTACTGGTCTTTGGCTGGTCCTTGGCTGGTCCTTGGCTGGCCCTTGGTTGGTCTTTTGGCTGGTCTTTTGGCTAGTCTTTTGGCTAGTCTTTGGCTAGTCTTTGGCTAGTCTTTGGCTAGTCTTTGGCTAGTCTTTGGCTAGTCTTTGGCTAGTCTTCGGTAGGTCCTTAGTTGGTCCTTTACTGGTCTTTGGCTGGTCTTTGGCTGGTCTTTGGCTGGTCTTTGGCTGGTCTTTTGGCTGGTCTTTTGGCTGGTCTTTTGGCTAGTCTTTGGCTAGTCTTTGGCTAGTCTTTGGCTAGTCTTTGGCTAGTCTTTGGCTAGTCCTTAGTTGGTCCTTTACTGGTCTTTGGCTGGTCTTTGGCTGGTCTTTGGCTGGTCCTTGGCTGGCCCTTGGCTGGTCCTTGGCTGGTCCTTGGCTGGTCTTTTGGTTGGTCTTTTGGCTGGTCTTTTGGCTGGTCCTTGGCTGGCCCTTGGCTGGTCTTTGGCTGGTCCTTGGCTGGCCCTTGCCTGGTGATTTGCCGGGTTTTTGCTGGCCTCTTTAATTCATTTTTTAAACATCAATCTTTGTGATTGATGTTTAAAAAATTAAAAACATGATTTTTGGACATTGAGATCTAAAGAGAAGCATCATCTCCGGTGCAACCCTGTAATTCAGTGCAAGGGTGGATTCAGAATAAAAAAATATGCAAGAGAGGGTAACTCTAGGCTGGCAAGGGTCATTTTGAATGGTTGCTACTGTAACTACTGTATTAAGTGTACGGAATGAGATTTTTCCAGTGCAAACATGGCCTGAAACACATCAGAGTTTTTGGGACTCATCTCAATGTTGCACCTAGACACATAAAAATGAGGTTGTGTATACATTTGGGTTGCTCTCGGATTTTATATTGTAAAATAGACCTAAATTAGTGTTCTCCCTCCCCAAAAATAGGAAGTGTACTAAAATATTATGTGTTAAAGATTAATAATGTATTTCCTGAGAAAACAAATGCCTTAAATTCCTTTCTGTTTTATCTGTCGTCTGTGCCTGATCTGCTCCGGAAATGGGATCCTATGCTACTTCCGGGGCTAACTTTTTTGGTCCTTGATTTCGATTCACTTCAGTTTATTTCTATTGCGCCACTTCACATCACATGTAATCTCAAGGCACTTTCCAGTTCACCAGATCATCCAGTGCGATTGATTCAAAGTTTTCTATCTAAGGAAAACCAGCTGATTGCATCGACTCATTGACTCTTCAGCAATCCCTCACACTAAGCATGCATGTAGTGACAGTGGAGAGGAAAAACTCTCTGTGAACAGCAGGAAAGCTGCAGCAGAACCAGACTCTGTGTGAGCGGCCATCTGCTGAGGCCGACTAAGGTTCAAGGAGACAGAAGCAGACATAGAAAAAGAAGCATAGATACAAAAGGCAACTGTCAACCAGCTCCACAGGCGGCCCCGTCCAGGAAACACACAGCCAGGCAGACGAGCTCCGAGCCAGCTCCCATGTCAGAGGATGAAGAGAGCACATCCAGTTAGTCACAGTGAGAGAAACAGGACTACACTGGAAAACAGGCCAAGCTCCAACATCTAGAAACAAAGGTGTTGATGGCAGCAGCACAGCTGATATTTCTCTCCAGGATGGAGTCACAGCCAAACAGGAACAGACCAGATGAAGCTACTATGAGAAAAAGCAGAGAGAGCAGAACGTTAGAGATTGAACTAACAGATTCTGCAGAGTGGGAGAATAGAGATAGAATGAAGCAGAATGATGAAAAAGGGGTCCCTATGTCCTCCAGCAGTCTAAGCCTATAGCAGCAGAACTATAGAGATAGCTCAGGATAACCTGAGCCACTCTAACTAGAAGCTTTATCAAAAAGGAAAGTTTTAAGCCTAGCCTTAAAGGTAGACTAAAAATATAAATCTAGCCTTTTTGAGTTTTATGTTTTCCTTTCATGCTAACCTTATGGTATAAAGTGTGTAATCTTTACACCATAAGGTTAACAAAACTAACATGCAGATAAACTTGTTTTAATCATATTTTGCCAGACTACTCTGAGCATGTCACATTATGACGTCAGAGAAGCAGCTTGACGAAGAAAGCAGCAAAATTGTCTCAGAAAAGTCATAAAACATTTTTTAAAGATGTGTATTAGCATTCTTCATTGAGTTAAGGATAGAAATAAATAATTTTAGTACCATAATTACATTATTTATGGACACCCAGATGTATTTTTGTAAAATAGAAACAACATGCTATTTCTATTTTACTTTGTTAATCCCCAAAGGAAAATTCAGTTTTCCTGAATTGATTTGTAACAGTAATGAATTTGTACTACCTGTATGCTCTCACACACCTACCATCCCCATCATCTGTTCCATTGGACTTCAGCGGACAGACGGTGCCAGATTATTGAAAGCCTCGATGCAGTAGAAGAACTGCAGCATTTTCCTGTCTCCTTGTGCTGAATTATGGAAAGTCACCTAGTGTGCATTACTTTCAATTTGCAAAAAAATGTGTGACATTTGGCTTGGAATAAATGGGTGAAATTTTGAACCTGTTAGATCTGATTGAAGAAGAGGGTTGGTTCCGCCTCTGGGATTTTTCTTTAACATTTTGATTATCTGGGCATCTGACTTTTTGTACACTCTTTAGTTGCTTATCAAAAGGACAAATCATGTTGAGCCTTGTTCCAGTATTGTAGTAGATTTAGTAATGATGGCAAATGTAGTTGAAATGACTATTTTCTTAAAAAAAAAATAAAAACTATATAAACAATGTAGAAGTATAAGACAGCATTGTGGTTTTAAAGCATTTTCTTGAAAAATGTAGGTGCAGCCATTTTTTTTTTATAGCAGGGCTGCTTCTTAAAAACATACATTTCCAGAAGTGCAATCATAAAAAATTGCAATTCCTCTGTTTGAGTAACAAATAAAATTCCCAAAGTAGATGCAGACGATGCAGACGATGCATGTAGATTTATTTCCAAATCTAGCATTTTTACTTGTTGAAGCATGTTGTCAGCATATTGAATATAAATTTTCCCATTTCAAATAAAGACATAGAAATTTAAGTGGAGAAACGCACAAAACATCAGGAAGTCGTTCTGTTTAGGATGGTTCTCCATTAACTAATATTATATAAAACTGATTTTAATGCTAGAACGAAACAATTGTACTTCCTTTGATCTTAAAGGTTTAAAATGTTTATTTACATGTTTTTTTTTATTTATGAAAATGTAATGCATAAAACAAATTGATATCAAATGTGTGAATTTTATTCCTGAAACAACTAAAGCTGTCTCTGTTGAGGCTTTTTTGGTTCCTGAACCGGCCTGTGACCTCCCACTCCCCTCTCCCCACCCTCACTTGTGGGAATCATTGAAGTTTTCCATTTTCAAAGTTCACTTAGAAATCGGCTGTGATTAAAATGCTCAGGATTTTAATCCCATGTTTATCCCACAGATCAAGTCATGGAACTTCACAAGTATGGCAGGAGCAAGATGGAACATCAGTTCAGAGGAAAACAGAACAGACTGTGGTTGATGTTACATTAATAGACTCAGACAGTGCAGGCATGGGCTTAGATGTGATGTAAAGACGCATGTAACCGCATTAAAGTGTGTTCTGTAGGCATCTTATGCACATATGCAAAGACAGAGGGAATCCCCGCTTGAGTCATGCAGGAGCATTCCTCCATGTACCGTAATCCAGCCTGGATAAAGTGTCTCTGTTGGACTTTTAGCTTCCATTCAGATGTGGTGACACCTGAATAAAGAAGAACGCTAACTCCTCTAAAGACACCTGCATATCTAGGCCCTCTGAGAGATGAACTAGGACCAACTCATTTAAGGATGGACCACAGATGTCCGTCCATGTTTAGGATGAATTAGAAAGCTGCTAATTGACCTTCTGCAAGTCAATCAGGGGGTTTGATCTGTGCAGCAGTAACTGCAGGAGGATGAGTCAGACGGAGGGGTGGTGCCAGGACAGCGTCAACACAAGCTAAATCACTGGAGGCTCAGACTCCCCAAACCACCAGCAACAACAAACAACACACCCAGAATCAAGAAGAGCTGGAATGTTGTTCATATGGTTCTGATTTCATCCTTCCCTGCCCCGCTAACATGAGAGAAAATCGGCTGCTCACTTTATTAATCCGGTATTGATTTGGTCTTCAGGAGCCTCTCTTTATCCTCAAACAATAAAAATAATAATTCCTTTTAACACTTATTGAATAGTTTAATAATGGAAACCATGACTGCAAGGACAGTTTACAATGAAGTCAACATTTCCTAAAATAATGTATTTAGTCTGAATGTGGGCGAGTAAACGAGATCATCTGCCAGTACCGGCTGAACAAGTCTAATAAAAAAAAAAAAAAAATACTAAGCTATATTTTATGTACTCTATGTGTTTTGATAAGAACTCATGTGAGGACCTGCATGATAGTCCCAATACAGTAGCAGCCATTTAAAATGACCCTTCCCGGTCAAACGACAGCCGAATAGCAGCCCACTTCCCTAGCCTGGGTGCCATTCTGAACTTAGTCCCGCCCACAAGGTTTGAGGTCGGGAAGTTCGGTCTGGCATTGGTCCATAGTAGCGCGAGTATGATCGCCCACTCTCTGGTGATCCAATCAAATTGTCAGGGCGGGCTTTATACGATGCTGGACAGATGATCAACAGTAACGTAATCAACCATGTCACCAAAGCGCGCTTTGGTGACAACAACAATGGCTGCCGCCGGAGAGTTGAGGTGAGTAGATTCTGCTATTAGGTCTGTTCTAGAAGATATCGACAGCAAATTAATTTTAAAAGAGGAACAGAGAAACGCGATCAAGGCTCATCTTCTTATTCTAGGCGTGCAACTGCACGCTTTGATTTTTGTTGACAACAACTATGCGTCGCTTCACATACGTCACGCACTCTGTTGCTCTTATTGGTTGTAGGTCTATCCAATTGAGTGCAGAGGCATTTTTTTTCCTGGTTCGTTCGAAACACGCCCCATAATCACAGCTCTATGGAGCAGCATCAGACTCATTCTGACTAGAATTGAGTAGGACTACGTCAGGCTACCACTTCCCTGCAACTCCCAGCAAAATCCCCCACAACTTCCAGTCACTACAGTGACCCCCCCTCTTACATGTTTTTTTACTCTGACTCCACCCTTTCACTGAATTACAGGGTCTGACCAGGAGATGATGCTTCTCTTTAGATCTTAATGTCCACAAATCATGACAGAAAGAATGTTTTAGTACAATGATTGATGTTTAAAAAAGGAGCTGTAGGGGACCAGCCAAGGACCAACCAAGGGCCCATTAAGAAAAGGGGACATTTTGAATGGATACTACTGTATGTAGTTGAAAACTACACATTGCACCATCATAAAACAAGGTGGTGGCAACATCATGGTATGGGATGGGACGGTGAGTGGATTATAGTTGATGGGAGGATGGCTGTGGTTAAATACAGAAGAAGCATGGGGCCCCCATTATTTTTTATTTAAAAAATAATAATACAGGAAAATCGTCATAACTGGGAGAGAGGTTCACCCACCTGCTGGGCAGCGACCATGAACAGCCCACTCTCTACTGAGAGGATTAACATCATCAAACAGAAACACTCCCTCTATTGCAGAATTAACCTTAGTGCATTAGAAAGACTCACATCTAAGATTTTATTTGTATTCAAGAAAGATTGACATAATTATGTTTTACTTTAATAAGTGTCAGTCTGTTGCATAATCCCTGTAATTTACATCCTTAGCTCTTTGCTAATGGCTCCCATTCTGTGTTTTTCTTTCCCAGTATCTTAGTATTTGTTTAGTACGCTCTTTAAATCTTGCCATATTCTGTTATTCCATATCACATCTTTTCCATGTTTTGTATTTCCTGGTGTTCTCTATCCAGTCTTATATTGCGACCCATGATGGGTCCATGGTGGGACCCTCATCCTGTGAATGGGTAAATGTTCTTGCAGCGTGTCATCCTGTCTGCAGAGAAGGTGATTGGCTGCAATCTTCCATCTCTCCAGGATCTGTACGCCTCCAGGACTCTGAGGCCTGCAGGGAAGATGGTGGCTGGTCCCTCGCACGCCAGCCACAAACTCTTTCAGTCATTTCTCTGGCAGGAGGCTGCGGTCCATCAGGACCAAAACCTCACGTTCTTCCCATCCGCTACCAGCCTGATCAACAAGGCCCAGAGCCCCCCGTCAGACTGCCTCTCACCCTCCCACGCTCAAGAACTACAAGCTACACCAACCTAGCATCTCCAGACCTCCTGCGTTACGTTACCGCACAGTCTACTGTGCATATAGTACACAGCTATGGTTCACAGCTATGGTTCTGAGCTAAATGCACTCAGTCGCCGGCGGCCATTTTTAAAGAGTTTCCAACTAACAACTCAGAAACGCTGGTGACAAAAAAAGTTCAAAGCCCCACAGCTCTGGAACTGTTATACTTAGAGGTCTGAAATTTTCTGCAGTTGTAGTTGACATGATGTAGAACAAATATAATTCAATGAGATATGCCTATCCTCAAGCATGTTCTCTATTACTGCTGTTCAAAAAGAAGAAGGTATGATGTATCACACATGTAATTTGGGCTTATAGTTCCGCAGTTATTTGCTTTTCCATTACGGTATGCAAAATAGGCAAGAATTACCCAAAATTAGGTGGGTGTTAAGAGGCTATATACTATATATTGTATGTGGTAGATTGTATGTTTTATATAAGAATAAAATAAGACTAAAAATGGGTTTTTATGGATGAGATTTACTGTAGGTGAACACTGATCCCTCCAGTTCATAGGTCAGTATTGGTAGCCATTCCTATGACTCGGTAGCCATGAAGTAGCCCTCAGCCTTGAAAAGGTTGGTGACCCCTGTTCTAGAGGAGGCTTTGGTAATTTAATGTTTGTAGCAAGATGCTACATATCTTCAGTCTGTTGTGGAGAATGTGATCTTTTCTTCCATCATCTGCTGGGGTAAAAACTTAGAAAAGCTCAACCAGCTGATAAAGAAGGCCGGCTCAGTTTGAGGAACTCCTCTAGAACCTCTGGAGAACATTTCACACAGAAGAATTCTTCATAAAGCGAAGAAGATGATGGACAGCAGTAAGCATCCTCCTTAGAAGATTTTTAAACAAAAACAGAGTTTCTTCAGTCAGAGGCTTCTCCACATCCGGTGTAAGACAGACCTCTTCAGAAGATCTTTTTTTTTTTTTTATTCAACAATTGCACAGTTTACATGAAAACATGAACATCCCTCTTTATTGTGAAAAGTATCTGACATTGCTGGTGTTTTAACATAAAACATAAATGAAGATTTACATAATCACATTTTGCCAGGGAAAGTACAAATTTATAAAAAGATATTAAATTGTTTACATACATTTAAATTTTATTGTTGCCTTTTGATTAAGAGAAAACTTAATCGTGTTGACATATTGCTTGACCTCACTGTTAAAAGCAATAAAAGATATTTTGGAATGTGCAAACTTACATTTGTGAATGTAAAATTTGGCCCAGAGAATAATCAGATTAATAATGAAAGTTCCATTTGGTTTAGTCTTAGAACTGTTGAGGTCATAAAGTCCAAAAAGGACAACCTTCCAAAATAACTTAAAATCTTTCTCAATTTTTTCTGCAATAAACTTACAAATGTCAGACCAGAGATTGTGGACAAAAGAGCAATGCCAAAACAAATGGGTTACTGTTTCAACACTCACAGAACAAAAAGTGCACAATACATCAATGTATTTTTTAAATTTTTTGACAATATGATAATTAGACGGGTAAAACTTATGAATTGTTTTAAATGATATTTCTTTAATTTTGTTGGTCAGCAAATATGGGTTGGGTAAGAGCCGGACCTTCCTCCAGTTAATGTTTTGCACAAATTTATTCCAGTATGGAACCACATAAGGGACTGTAATGAAGTCTGCTTTGAACAGGGATCTAATTATTTTATTGTTCTTACCATTGCTACAAGAAAAACAAATCTTACCAACTGGAGTGTCAGTCAGTACTGATAAGGTTAGTTGTTGTGTGTCCAATCTTGGTTGAGCTTTAAATAACATGCAAATACCAGAAGAAATTGCTCCAAAGACTTTGGCATAATCTATAGGAGACACAGGAATTTTGTATTCTTCTAGAAACTCTTTATAAGAGTAAAGAAAACCCTCTTTGTTAAATCATTGGTCAACCAAAATAATGTTATTATTAAACCAATAATCAATAAATAAAGATTTATGTTTAAACAATATGTCTTTATTGTTCCAAATGAAATATTTGTTGGGTGAAAAGTTGTGTTTGAAAATAAGGGACCATGAAAGGAAGGCCTGGCGGTGAAAGGCTGACATTTTTATCGGGACTTTATTGATATCATAATTACAGGTTAAGGAAAAGCTCAAACCACCCAGTTTTGACAGCAGATGACATGGTATGACGTTCCATCTTCAGAAGATCTTTCCTGCCTACAGCTATCAACACCTATGTCATTACCCGATCCGTCCCGGAAGCACGATCCGTCCTGCTCATGCTCCATCCGGGTCGCCCTCGATTTTATTTTGTTAAAAAGACCTAAATGATATTTTTCCCTCCCCAAAAATAGTAAGCGTATTAAAATATAATGTGTAAAAGGTTAATAATATATTTCCTGAGATAATACAAGAGAGGGGGGAGAGACATGAGGCATGAGGCAAAGTACCACAGGTCGGAGTCAAACCACATTGAGGACTAAGGCCTCCGTGCATGGGACGTGTGCGCTAACCATTGCTCCACCAAAAAACGCCCCATTTAAGTATTTTTTTAACTTTAAATTTTTTAATTTACTGTAATTATTTTATTTTATTGACAAATCATATTATTTACCTGCTTAAATGGTGTCTGCTTCCTTCTCCTTGAACCCCAGTGGGCCTCAGCAGATGGCCGCTCACACTGAGCCTGGTTCTGCTGGAGGTTTCTTCCTGTTCAAAGGGAGTTTTTCCTCTCCACTGTCGCCACAAGCATGCTTAGTGTGAGGGATTGCTGAAGAGTCAATGAGTCGATGCAATCAGCTGGTTTTCCTTAGATAGAAAACTTTGAATCAGTCTGACTGGATGATCTGGTTGATTTATTTCTATAAAGTGACCTGAGATGACATGTTGTGAATTGGAGCTATAGAAATAAACTGAATAGAATTGAATGAAATTAAGGGTAAATAAACCTAATTTAAGACAGTTTTACTTATGGTTGTCACAGTGTGTCCATCCAGTTTCTCCTCAGTATTTAGCTCCCCGTCCGGCTAGCTCTGTTTCAGGGATAGCTTGTGTAATTTTCGGGTGGGCTGTGGTCACTCATTGCTCTATTTCAACTGGCTGTTTATGTATATTTTCAATCCTTCATTTTTCCTTATAATCCCTGTATTGTTTAACAGTTTGAAGCAACATTGCAATTGCGGCTCACAATGTAGATTACAGTGCAGCTTTTCCAGATGATTGTGTATAAAACAATGAGAAATTGCTTTAGGCTCAACTGTGAAGACGAGGAGGGAGACATTCTGTGCTAAGGAGTAAAATTATTCCCCCTCCCTGGTTGGAAAACACAAATAATTTTAGGGCTGCATGATGAGTTTATACAACATCCATGATGATTCTCAAATGAGAAAACTTCCCCATTACACTCAGATGGAAATCAATATCATGCTGTGAATCTCTCTGACTTTCAGACAAACTAGGCCAAAGTTAGCTGCGACTTTTTCTTCGGATTTAATCTTCATCTCGATCTCAGCACTAGAGCATGCATAATCTGAACAGAGCAGCAGTTTTCAACGCGGCTGGCCTTGATACGACCACACAGTACATCCTAACCACCAACATGCAGCTCTACCACGGAGACTTTCAGCCACGTTCTGTTTGTCAGATCCACAAGGCTTCATATCTGCAATCTCATGTGATTAAAACAGCTCCTGCTGGTTTTCCCCGGTGCTGTTAACCAACAGCCTGTCAGCAAATATTTGGACTGCTGGCTGTTTCCGATAAATTCTCCTCCAACACTATTAGACAATGAGAATCAACAGTCATCAGACTGTGGCTTTGGCGCTCTGCTCCTGCAGATACAGTACAATGAGGAGGATGTGTACAGTAGAAGCGTAACAATACTGCAATGTGCTGTAATCTCTCTCTGGGTGCAACCGCACCTGCAAAAAGAGAAATCCTCCCAATGTGTGACAGAAAACATAAACATTTCGACTGACAAATTTGGTTCATTTGTGAAAACAAGCAAGAAAAAGTCTCATTAATGTCATGCTGCAGCTAATAACAAAAGAAATGTTCATAGATGTCAGTAATCCCTCAATAAAAGGTATTTATCTTGCAAAATATAGTTTTCCCTATGTTGTAATGTTGCCCCTTTATTCTGATATTATGATTTATTATCTCTGAGTTTCAGGCCGTCTGTCTGCTACATTTGGACATATATGTTCCTAGAAAAACAAAGGAATCAGTAAAAGGGAAACGGAATGACGCAAGAACTGCATGAGTGTGAAGAAGAGGGAGGGATGAAATGTGCATTTCCTCTACTCTATAAGCTGCCAGCTCTATTTCTTCTGCTAAATCGAGCAATTTAAGCATTTTTTTTTTTTTTAGATATATTTTTTAAAGATACGATATGTACGTTTCATTGTTTTGTTTTCACTTGTTGACATTTACGGGAGATGTACCTTTAGAAATACATGAAAAAGGGACTAAAACCTTTGCATTTAGAATGACTTGAACTAAAACTAATAAACATTTTGATCAGAAGACTATTGTTAGGTTTATTCAATGATGATTATAAAAATTAATGTGTGCTTATGAAACATTTTTGCAAGGGGATGCTCAGGGGCGGATTAAGAAATTTTGGCCCCCTGGGCCTGACATGGTCTTGGCCCCTCAACCCCCCGCGCGTGCGGGCGCACACACACGCACGCACTATGCAAGAAATACTGTATACTGTGAACAGACATGCACACTGTCCTGTACAGAAGAGTGCACATACTGCACACACAATATTAGGTATACCACACAGACACTGACAAGCACAGGTTTCACACAGACACAGGGGGAGGGGATAAATGGCCTAAAAATAAACATTTTGGAAAATGATTATGCCCACTTCAGTGATGGTGCATTGGGTCATTTGAGAGATATTATGTATTGGAAGTTGGTAGCTATCATGAAATAAACCCCCCACCCCACCCAAAAAACTAAATCGGACATGATTTTTGCCCCCTTTTCCTCCCTTCTATCATTAAAAATAAAATAATATCTTAGGAAAACACTTTGGCATAACGGCAGCTGTGCAGCAAATTGAGGCTCAAAGTCTGTATCTATTTGTGGTTAAGCTTGAGGAGAAGGAGAAAGGTAAAATGATAACATGCATCGGAGAGCACCACAAAGAAAGGTGTAGGCCAGTTCATGGTACAAGGGCTGCATGCAGGTCAAGATAGCCTATTTCCAAGAATGCTATAGTGGCTGGACAGGCACTGGACATGTCCTGAACTCAGTGTCAGACGTGGCTGCCGAATACTTGGATGAAGTGAAGCAGCTGACAGATCTCATGCTGCCCCATCTGAAGACTGTCCTGGCCAGGCAGAGGATGGATGAGGAGACCTTCCCAATGGACCCTGTCAGTGAACAGGCTAGTAACATTGATGGCACCCCTGTGCACAACATTGGGATGGAGAGACAATGTGGCAAGGTGGACTACAAACTGAAGAAGTTGGGCACACTGAACGCAGTCAATAGGTCAATAATTTTACAGAAGTGCCAGGAGCTTCAGAGGTTTCAAGGCAGCAGCACAAGCAAAAAGGGAGGTTGAACTCAACTGGAGTAAATTCATGAAGGCAAAATTCGAGAGTAGGGCAGATGAGAAACAAGAGATGGCTCAAAGAAAGGAGAGTAAGAGACTAGACATGCTGGACACACGGAAATCTTTTTATGGCCCCTTCACGATAGTGGGGAAGTTGAAAAGTTCCTTGTGGATGAAAGTCTGCACAAGAATGCAAAGCTGCAGAGAATGAAGCTTGAGGTTCAGTTTGCCAGAGAAAGCACCAAGCTTCTGCCTAAAGTCAATCCTATCTTCACAATCCAGGTGACACTTCCCAGAAATGGCGAAAGTGCAATTCTCCAAGTCATAATGGATACTTAGAATTTTATGGTGGTGGTAAGTATTCATGAAAACAGGTAGCCTAACATTAGTGAATGGGTGAATTCTGGAAATAACCTAAAAATCTTACACAGTGCACCTTTAAGCAAGGGGTTTCTTTCGTGCTTTCAATTTTGCAAAATCATCCACCACATCATTGAAGTCCAACTCTCTTGTCAGCTCACTCTCAATTGCCATTAGAGATAACGCATTTAATCTTTTCTGAGTCATTCTTGTGCGCAGCTCATTTTTTACTCTTGACAAAAGAGAGAATGAGCGTTCTCCCTCACAGTTACTGACCGGTAGAGTGAGAAAAATCTGTAGCGCAATGTATGTATTAGGAAACGTAGGCTGTAGTCCAAAATGTATTATTGTTTTGAGCAGTCCTGAAGGGGTCCTCTCCTCATCAGTGTTGTTGAGCTGTATAAAAGATTTGAACTGTATAAGCTCCTGTCCAAGACTTTCATTGAGGTCAGATGGGTATGATTCAATGAGAATCTTGGCCTTGTGAAGGACTGAAGCATTGGACTCTGTATCCAAAGAGAAAAGGACACTGAACAAATTGTTCAGATGTTTGTAGGCCTCCAGACGGTGATTAAGGCTTGAACTCAGTTGATCAATAGAGGCAATAAATGTCTCTATTTGAAACAGTTGCCTTCCCTCAAGCACAACATCTGGGGATGCTGATTCATCAGCAAACTTTTTACGTTTCCTCGTCCGTTCAGCCCTGTAAGATGGGGTGCCACCCAACATGTTTAAGGCTTTCTGCTCAAAATGATCAAATAGATCTCTTTGGGAGAGAACAAAGGTGCGCAGAGATTCCAGCAATCTAACTGCTGTACCAAGGTCCATGTCTGCTTTTTGAAGTTGCAGACTTGTGGCCTGAAATCTGGACAGAACAGTGTCCCAAAAGCCTGCCATGAAGGCCATCTCAAGTGAATCCAGCTTCCGCACTAGACTGTCAGCTTCAGTTCGTGTGTCTCGTTTCTCTGTGTCATCAGTGGAAATAACCTGTAGTGCTGCTTTTATTTTACTGTAGTTCTGCCACAGTGCTTTGGTAGATTCTGCACGGCAACTCCAACGCGTGTTGGATAAAGCTTTAAGTGTGAGATCTATGTTGGAATTGCCAAATACCCTGTCCCATCGGTGTGTGGATGCAGTTGTGAAGTTGTAAATAGACTGAATCAAGTCAAAATACTTAGAGACTTCATTTCCACATCTGTCAATGCTGTTGACTCCCACCAAATTCAAAGAGTGAGCTGCACATGGAATATAGTGTATTAATGGGTTGCTTTTCTTTAAGTGAGCCTGCAACCCATTATACCTCCCTGACATGTTGCTGGCATTATCATAAGCCTGCCCCCTGCAATTTGACAGCTCTAACCCTAGATTTTCCAACACAGACATAACACAGTTAGCCAAACTTTCACCTGTATGGCTAGTAATGGGCTCAAAACCCACAAAGCGTTCAACAACACTGCCCTCTTTGCTAACAAAACGGAATATGAATGTCAATTGGTCCACATGAGATAAATCTGGGGTTGAATCCACAATGATAGAGTAGTATTTGCTTGCTTGCAGTTCATCTGCTATAGCCTGTTTGGTTTTTGCACCCATCAATTCAATGAATTCCTCACAAATGGTGGAGGACAGATATGAGGTATTACCTCGACCCATCTGCCCAAACTTTCTGATGTGATCCTTTAGAAAGGGATCAAATTCAGCCAGGACCTCCAGAATACCAAGGTAGTTCCCATTGAGAGGAGACCCTAACGATTCATTTTTACCCCTAAATGCAAGGCCCCTTTCTGCAAGGAATTTAATGACTGCAACAACTCTTTGTAACACCTGCCTCCAATAGCTGCTCTCTGCCTGAAACTGTTTGAACAGGTCTGCATCAACTGTGGCACCTTTGGCGCGGTTCAAGACTGCTTGCATGCAGGTTATGTGCTCAGCACTTCGCTCATGTTCACCAAATCTTTCTGAGTGTTTCCAATCACAATAGCCTGTCACAAAAGAATGCCTTTTTGGGGAAAACAGTTTGCATGCAAAGCAGTAAACATTACCAGTAGAGGGAGAGTACATCAGCCACTCTCTTTGTACTCGTTGTCCATTGGGCAAGTGTGAAGTAAAATGTTCATTGTTTAGGCATCGGGTTTTGCCTCCTAGCCCACTGTTCCTCACAGAAGCTGGATAATGGCTGTGACGGTTGTGAAATGATTTTGCACCTCTTTGAATAAGAACTTCCTTCATTGACTCAGTGAGGGTCTCAGCCCATTTAGCGGGATCACTAGGTAGAGTTGTCACTGTAGATGGTGTTGAAGAAAGATTCAGCTCATTTTCTATGCTGTCCAGAGGTGCAGTGACCTCACATTCATCCGAGCAACTGGCTACTGCTGAATTGGTTGAATCATAAGCATCAGAAGCATTTGGTTCAGTGTCTACACTTGTAGTGGTCTCAGGATCTTGGGAGCTACATGCTAGCTCAGGTGCATTGCTAACCTTAGCTGAATTTGCAGTAGCATTTATAGAATTGCTTTCAGCAGATGTCTTTGTACTGAAGAAGCTGGAGATATTTGGAACACTCTCAAGTAAAACTGATTCCTTTTTTTTCTTTTCTTGCTGAATTTTTTTTCTAGCTCCTCCACTTAAACGTTTATGATCCATATTTCCCTTCTTTCTTTGCACATTGGCTCTTTGCCTATCACAACAGATAAACCAACTATGTGTGTGTGTGTGTGTGTGTGTGTGTGTGTGTGAGTTTGTTTGTGTGTTTATGATCGGTGCTGCTTCCTTCAAGTGTGTGAGGTGATTTAGAAAACTAGCAACCCAGCATCAACACTCCAAAGCAGAGAATAACAGCTTACTAGCATAGACAATTGAGAGCAGAGAATCAACTGATTCGTCTGATAGACAGCAGGAGAGCAGAGTGGTCAGTGATGATCGAATCAAGAAAATGTCTAAATGGCAAGGGAACAGACTGATTTGTACTGAGGAGAAAGAGAGAGAGAGCCAATTACAGTGATTCCAAAAGAGCCAAGTGACTAGCTGAAGGCAGGGACAAATGCCTTGGAGTGACCAACAAGAGTGCAAAGTACCAAATGGCAAAATGTGGGAAGACCAACAGGCAGATCTGCTTTTACCACTTATCTTCACAACCAAAAAGTCGCTAAATGATGTTTTTAGTCGCTAGCCAGGTATGGCCAAAAGACCCGAAATCTAGCGGCAAAGTCGGTCAATCACACTGACAGTGAAACAAATATTTTGAAAAGATAATAATTGTACAACTTTGTGCACTTTTTTCTTCTATCTAAATATTTTCACAAAGGACACCAAAATGTTGCTATCTGCAGGCAGCTTGCTAGCTATGATGGCAGCAACGATGTCTGCCAGACAGGAGAGAGTGGTCAGTGACGATCGAATCGAGAAAATGACAAAATGGGTCAAAGACCAAAAAGTTATTAACTGACAGCAGTGACAAATGTCAGACTGTAAACTTTTTCGAAAGAAAAGGACAAAATGGGAAGATGCTGATAGTAACAGCAAAATGGAAAATATAAGAATTTCCAAGTAATGCTCAACTCAAGTGTGTGTGTGTGTGTGTGTGTGTGCGCGCGTTAAACTTCTTGTTGAATGATTTCAAATTATCTCTGAGTCTGAACTGAGGGAAAGGAAACCAAATTTTGAGCAGTCTCTCACGAGTTCAAAATACCAAATGAGGAGATTCTAAAAGAACAGACCGGTTTATGAAAGACTCGATGGGGGAGGGGCACAGCTAAGAATACTTGAGTGAGATTCTGTGATCCAAATTAGAGATAGAGCTTTTTGATAATGATAATTTGTCAGAGTAAGGTTGTGTAATCAAAATTTGAGAATGAGCTTTGTCAATCAATCAAGAATATTTGCATTAAGTTCTGTGATCAAAATTCAGAAACAACCTTTAATAATTGATAAAGAATATGTGAGTGAGGTTGTGTGATCCATCCAATTTGAGAATTAGCTTTGATAATAATGATTGAGAGCCTCTGGCCCTCTGTGGATCATGGCCGCGGGGCCAATTTTGCCTGGCCCCTTGGGGCCTCTGTGGGTCGTGGCCGCAGGGCCAAGTTGGCCTGGCCCCTTGGGGCCTCTGTGGGTCGTGGCCGCGGGGCCAAGTTGGCCTGGCCCCTTGGGGCCTCTGACCCTCTATGGATCGGGGCCAAGTTGGCCTGACCCCTCGGGGCCTCTGGCCCTCTATGGATCATGGCCGCGGGGCCAAGTTGGCCTGACCCCTTAGGACCTCAGGCCCTCTGTGGGTCGTGGCCGCGGGGCCAAGTTGACCTGGCCCCTTGGGGCCTCTGGCCTTCTGTGGCTTGCGGCCACGACCCACAGAAGGCCAGAGGCCCCAAGGGGCCAGGCCAACTTGGCCCCGTGGCCACGACCCACAGAGGGCCTGAGGTCCTAAGGGGTCAGGCCTGGCCCCTTGGGGCCTCTGACCGTCTATGGATCGTGGCCGAGGGGCCAAGTTGACCTGGCCCCCTGGGGCCTCTGACCCTCTATGGATCGTAGCCGCGGGGCCAAGTTGGCCTGGCCCCTTGGGGCCTCTGAACGTCTATGGATCGTGGCCGCGGGGCCAAGTTGGCCTGGCCCCTTGGGGCCTCTGACCGTCTATGGATCATGGCCGCGGGGCCATGTTGGCCTGACCCCTTAGGACCTCAGGCCCTCTGTGGGTCGTGGCCGCGGGGCCAAGTTGACCTGGCCCCTTCGGGCCTCTTACCCTCTATGGATCATGGCCCCTTGGGGCCTCTTACCCTCTATGGATCGTGGCCGTGGGGCCAAGTTGGCCTGGCCCCTTGGGGCCTAAGATTATTATTTTTGCAAAAGTAGTTTTGCTTGGGTCGCGGCCGCGGGGCCAAGTTGGCCTGGCCCCTTGGGGCCTCTGGCCCCCTGGGCCCGGTAGGCCCGGTCATTAATCCACCTATGGGGATGCTCCACTCCTGCCTCATGATCCAGTCAGGAGACCATCCTGCCTTGTCATTCTGATGGAGCATTCTGTCTTCATGAACTGATCAATTGTTCTGTCAGAACAATCCTCTGTTTGTAACCATGCGTCATGTTCTGTTAATAAAATGCTCTGCGGAGGAAATCCAGTGGGAGACAGTGTGTTTGAGTCTGGGGTTCAACTGTCTCTCCTTCCTGCAGGAATTGTATCCATAATTGTGTATTTCAGTTCTTCTTTTGCAAAAACCTACATTTTATGAACCCGACAACTATGACTAAGGCTAGGATGGTTGCTCTTTTTTTTCTTATTATCATTCGTCTTCCAAACTTAAACATGCAGAAAATCCATGCAGCAGCCTTTTTTGTGATGATGTCATCTTTGCATTTTTGGAAACCATATGGCCTGGTTCAAAAGATAAGTCTGGTCAAAAAGGAATAATCAATTGGTCATTATTTCTACCCCAAACTAATACGCTTGCAGTGATTTAATACATTTGACATTAATCAGTAAAAAAACTAAAATAATCATTTTCACCGTGGTCACAGAGTCCGGGAGCGGCCATTTTTGCCCAAATATAGTAACCCCTCCCTCCTGCCATCTTCCAGCAGTGACGTCATGAACTACTAGACACATCTGCAATCAACAACAATTATTGAAGATTTCCAGAGGACTTCACCATTGAAATTCACCAGAGCTATAGTGAAACTGACAATGCCCACGTGCATGGCAGCTGGATGCTGGAATACATCAGGTAAAAGTGAAAAAAAAAAAGAATTATTTAATGTAATAATTTCATAATTAAAGTACTTTCAGAAGTTTAAATTCTGAATATGACCAGACTTTTCCTTTAAAAAGCCACAAATACCAGAGCCAGGATGATATAAAAGTATAATAAGAAAGGAATCTGTCAGGACTCCTGTCTGTCCGTTTGTGTTTCTGTGTTTGTCTCCCTTCCTCCACCAGGAGGCGCCTGGTTCTGGTCCGCCTCCTCACACACCTGCTGATGGTTTCCTAGTTAACAGAGTGTTCTTAAGCTGCTGACTGCCACTACCTCGACGCCAGAGAGTTTGCCAGTTTTGGGTACTCTAGCCAAGCTGAGTTTTGCTGAGTCAAACTGAGTTCTTGTCAACCTGAGTTTTAACATTGTTTTTTGTCTTTGCCTCTCAGCAGGAAGTCAACCTGCAAACTGGATTTCCGGACCTTCTCTCCCTGGAAGGATCAACTGAGCTACAAACTGAGCTGGGGTTCAAACAGGAGATTTGGATCCACTTTCCCCAAGAGATCGTTTGAGCTTCACACTGAGAATGGGATTGATCTCCACTACGACCCGTTCAAGTACAGCAGGAAATCTGAGTGGCAGTCAGTTTCTCTGTTCACCTTCAAACTACCGCATTCTGGGTAAACCCTGTTCCGCCCTCCACCGAATCAGACAAACACTGGAACTACAGCATACAGACTGGAGTCGAAGATTCAACAGCTTCTCTAGAAACGTGAGTCTGCAACCAAATCATCTTCTCCAAGAATCAAATTTCCCACTGAGCCTGAACTAATCGCTGTGCCTTCCCCCTCACTTTTCAGTTCTGGTTGAGCAGTGTTCAGAGCCACACTTCTCTCTGCATTATCTCTTCAATAAAACCCGTTAAACCTTTCCCCCTGGTCACCCTGTTTGGTCTTCAGCATTTGGGTCTGAACTTTAGTAAAATTATGACAGAATCACAGTTGGATCTGTAAAGAAAATAAATTTACTGTAAGTCAAACCTGTTTTTATATATATTGCAGGAGCTCTTATGAAATTGAAGAGAAATTTTAATATTCAAAGCTAAATCTTTTTAAGCAATGGCGGCATATTTGTTTGCCTAGCTAAATCACAAAAATATTGTGGTTCTGTTAGTAGGTAACGCGTATAATTCCAGCCTATAAAATTCCTTATCATGATAGAAAGCAGAGGCAGACTCACACCATGCTCATCTCTGTTGTTTTGAGCTTCTGGAAACACTTGAAAGATGTTGTATAAACTCAAACCGCTGGATTGTGCACAGATGATGTTAATCTGCTTCTGGTGTATCATCCATCTGTTTTTTTATTCCTTTTCTCATGATGGTTGCTCTAACTTGATTGTATCATTCATAAGGTTCCATTCTAATGGTACGTAACTTGTTTTCAGAGTATCAGCTTTAGTTACAGCGCCATCTGTCATTCTGATTGACGTGCTAACAACTCATTTATTTTTAGACGGGTTGGAAAAATAGGAGATCTCCCAGCTAACGTCAGTCAGTCGGCAAAGGAGCAGTTTGTGATGCATAAAAACCAGGCAAACAAAAACAATCTTAAAAGTTTAAAAGGAAGACGTAACACAATAGGTGTATACAAATATACCAGTCCCATCTTTTTCCAACATCTGCCTCCCCTTTCTTTTGTGGGTGGTGGGTCAGAGTAATTTTCTCCAATGATGGAACTGTTGTAGTAACTGTGGGACAATCCTTCTGAAGCCTGCTTTTCATGACAGACTTTTTTACACAGATCTGGAGAAGGACTGCATCCTCTGTGTTTACACCCTAAACTATGTTTCCAAAAGAAAAGCGAGTAAGTTAGGATTTAATCTTGGTTCATAGTCCCTAAGGTCCTTATCAGATGCTTTAAGCAAAACATTAAAAGATTGTTTGATTTCCAGAAAAGTTCCATTTGGGTTGAAAAAAAAACTCCAAATGATTGTTTTTGTAAAAAGTATTTAAATCAAGCTAGATGTTCGGCGCTTCAAGCCAAGTTACTGAAGGTGGATGTTAACAAGAAACAGGAAAAGTTTCAAAAAAGTAAAAAAAAACAACAATCCACTGGGCTTTGTTTCCAAGTTTGAAGACCTTTGTTTTCCCATCCAGTCCAGCCTTGAAGTAACAAATGCATGGACTAGTTTCTCAGCATCACCCCTGGAGAGGAGATTTCTCATTTTTGCAATATTCCTCAGATGAAAGAAGGAAATTCTAGAAACCTCTTTGATCTGGGATTTAAATGACAGGTCCTGATCAAAAATAACACCAAGATTTTTTACTCTATTATCTGAAATCAGTTTAATCCCATCCAAATTAAGTGACTGGCTAATCAGCTTCTTTTTCAGAGACTCTGGTCCAAAGACTATAACTTCTGTTTTTTCTGCATTCAGAAGCAGAAAGTTAAGAGTCATCCAGGTTTTTATATCTTCAGACATGCCTGTAATCTATGTAATGGGTTAGCTTCATCTGGATTTATAGACAGATATAGCTGGGTATCATCAGCATAACAGTGGAAATTAATCCCATGCTGTCTAATAACTCTACCGATTGGGAGCATGTATAAAGTAAAGAGAATTGGTCCTAGGACTGATCCCTGTGGTACTCCACAGGTAACCTTTGAGCATGAGGAAGATTTATCAACAACAGGCTAATCTGAAAAAAAAAAAAAAAAATGGTTGTCCTCATGCTTTGGATTTGTCTTATTCCTTTTATACCTTATAGTTTTAGTTGGTGATAGAAGCTCTTCAGTACACTGAAAAAACAATCTAGAAATAACCAAAATCTTAAATTAAGTGTATTTATCCTTAATTTCAGTAGGTAAATGAGATACTTTGCAAATGGAATGGTATTTTTACTCTTAACATAACATAATTAGATAATATGGACTTGAAATAAGGCACTTCAATTGCTTATTTTGTTTGTTTTTTATTAAATTTGTCTTGTTCCATTGGTAAAATCTCTGTTTTACCTCGTCGATCCAAGAACATACCTAGATTTCGATTTTTTTTCCAGTGTAACAACTAAAAAAACTGCTTATGGCAAGATCTTTTCTGACAGTAATGAACTAAAAATATTAAAAATACCAACACCAGTGGATTATTAGGTTGTTTTTTTGTATTTATCAGTATAAACAAAGAAGGAAAAACAAAAGGAAAAGGTTTAAAAGGTTGGTTAAAAGTAATTTTTTTCAGGTTTTTCCTAGATGTTCTCTCAGTAACAACTGTTTCCACAATGATGTAAACAAAACTGCACAGATGTTTGTTTGTGGGAAGCCTCATTAGCCCCAGTGACCCCATTAACTTCCTGTCAGAACAGAAACATTTTGCTTCAGAGACATTTGTCTAATTCTTAGAGCCAAGTTTGCAACACGCAGCCGTCCCTGAAGAACAGATCACTTCAGTGTGTAATAAACAATGAAACACCGCATCATTGGAATAAGAAAACAGTGAAAAGCTCGCAGAACAGACGCTGTCACTCAAATTATTCCACATTGAGCCACAGTCGTTTAGTTACATCTCACACACATACATGCTATAACGAAGGGTTATGACGAGTCTAATTTATTTTAAGTGATTTTGTGCAGCAGGCAGAAACTGTAGAAAGTTGCGACTCCTTTGATCCAAGAAGTATTAGAATTAAGTTTTATGCAACACACTGCATAAATGATGTAGAATTAAAAATGTCTTAAATTAAGTGTATTTACCCTTAATGTGAGTAGGTAAATACGATTTTTTGCCTATGCAATGAATATTTTTACTCCTCAAATAAGATAATTAGATAATATGCACTTGAAATAAGACAATGCAATTGTTTCTTCTCATTTTAAATGTAAATTGTCTTGTTCTATTGGCGAAGTGTCTCACTTACCTACGCAATTCAAGAAAAAATTGTCTTATTTTAAGAAATAAATGACTTATTTTTTTTAATCGAACCTATTTTGTTTTTTATGCACTGCAAAAACAATCTAGAAATAAGTAAAAAATGTCTTAGATTAAGCGTATTTACCTTTAATTTAAGTAGGTAAACATAAGTTTTGCAGGGAATGAGTATTTTTACTCTTAAAATAAGATAGTTAGATAATATGCGCTTCAAATACGACAATTTGATTGTTTTTTTTTTTAATTATTTTATGAAGTAAAAAATGCTCTTATTTTAAGAAAAATACTTATTTAGATTTCCATTTTTTGCAGTGTGGCTCTTAGATTCCTTCAGAGCTGCGTTTCTTCATCAAAATAGAAGGTATTGCATCAGACACAACAAATGCTTTTTAACTTTCTGGTTGAAGCCGTTATGACATTTGCACAAAAGAGCAAGAGGCTCAGGAAAAGGAACCCAAGTGTGTGCACACATGCTCATACATTCACAAAGAAATGAGAGCCAGTAAAAGCTTCCACCCACAGAGTTATTGACACAAGGGCATGTTCCTCCGCCAAACATCCTTTTACCAGAACCCAGCTGCCCTCAGGATGTGATCAAACTCAAACGCAGTTCTTATTCCTGAATTAACCAACAGCCCGACCGCATATACGTGCCTGTGCTGCCTCACCTGAGAAAGATGAGCCTGTTTATTGCGAGTTAATCCTGCCTCCAAATGAAAACAAACATTTCATGTGCAGCTTTTTCCAAGCAGCAATCTGTCAGTTTGTCTGCAGCAAACCACGTCACTGGCGGCCGATTGGAGTTTGGAATCCAGGAATCAACAAATGCTTGTCCCTGTGTGTGTGTATGTATAGCAAAATAATTTATACATGCACACATGGGCACAAATAACCCCCCACACCAATGGTTGTTTAAAATTACTCTGCCAGGATGATGAACTCACCCACACTGATTCATGATAGATAGGAATGTGGGTTGCCTTTTGTATCTATGCTTCTTTTTCTATGTCTGCTTCGGTCTCCTTGAACCCCAGTGGGCCTCAGCAGATGGCCGCTCACACTGAGCCTGGTTCTGCTGGAGGTTTCTTCCTGTTCAAAGGGAGTTTTTCCTCTCCACTGTCGCTACAAGCATGCTCAGTGTGAGGGATTGCTGAAGAGTCAATGAGTCGATGCAATCAGCTGGTTTTCCTTAGATAGAAAACTTTGAATCAATCTGACTGGATGATCTGGTGAACTGGAAAGTGACCTGAGATGACATGATGGGAATTGGAGCTATAGAAATAAACTGAATTTAATTGGGAAATCATTCTGCATTTGTACATTTTTTGGTATAGTTATGTTTTGAAGTAGTTATTTAGACTTTCTGAACTTAAAATCCTAATTACAACAGCACTGCTCACAGGTCCTTTTCAAGATACAAAAGGTTAAATCTCAGCAGTTAGTGTAGTTTCAGGTATTCATCAAAACCAACTACTTTGGTCCCCTTAGTACACTTGAAAAACAATCTAGAAACAAGTAACATTTATTAAATTGAGTATATTTACCCTTAATTTGAGTAGGTAGATAAGATGATCTGCCAATGGAATGAGTATTTTTACTCTTAAAATAAGATAATTAGATAATGTGCACTTTAAATAAGACAATGCGATTATTTTTTCTTATATTTAATGTAAATTGTCTTGTTCCGTTGGCAAAGTTTCTCTTTAATCTCCTCAATTTAAGAACAAATGCACTTATTTTATGAAAAAAATTACTTATCTAGATTTAAATTTTTTTTCCAGTGTGCCTCGATGGACAGATGGATAGATCACAGAAGTCACCAGCAGGGAAGAGAAAGAAGGTACTGAGACGTTCCACGACTAAACCAATCATAACCTGAGAAAGGACATTAAGTAATTGGGAGCAAATGCAGCACAAGTTTCTGAAGACTTATTAATTTACTCTTTTGTAAAAACAATTAACTGGAATTTTATATTGTTAGCCAACCCAATTTGACGAACAAGACCAGTCAAACTTGGAAAATTAAAGGAAGCCTGATTGACTTTAAGAGAAACTCCAGCAGACTCAGGTGGAGGCATCAACAACCACCTGGATCAAAGACTACCTGACAGACAGACTGAAGGCTCAGCTGTCTGATCCAGCAGCACAGGAGCACCACAGGGGACGGTACTCTCTACATTCCTTTTCCCTCTGTTCACCTCTGACTTCCAGGACCAGACAGAGTCCTGGCATCTGCAGGAATCCTGGGATGACTCTGCAGACATTGGGAGGATCAAAGATGGAGCAGAAGCTGAGGACAGAGAGATGGTGAAGCGCTTTGTGGCATGGTGTGGAAACAATCATCTGATCCTGAAGGTCAACAAAACAAGAAGATGATTGGAAATTTCAGGAAGAAGTTGAATCTTGTTAACATCCTGGGAGAAGAAGTGGAGTTGGAGGAGGAGTAGAAATCCCTTGGTGTCAGTGATGGGTGTAACGGCGTTGAAAGTAACGGCGTTACTAACGCCACTACCTTTTTTAGTAGCGAGTAATCAAAATGATTACTCTTACTGTAACTATAACGCAGTTACAATTGCCGACACCCTTTTACTGCACGTTACTCAGGTCGCACAATTAACCTTTTTTCATGATAGGACTCGTGCGCGCGTCATGAGAGAGGGGAGGATGGAGAGGGAGGATGACTCCAGCAGCAAAACAACGTTTACCAGATGGAAACATCGGTGTTACGTCGAGCTGCGTTTCCCCATCAGATACGGTTTCCCCTGCATCTCCGCACAGCGCGGCGGCACGATTCATCGCGCAAGCGACAGGAAACGCGAATGCTCGCTAAAGGCGCGCAACAGCTGCCCTGTGCTCGCGCCACAGGAGAACTACGGAGAGCGTGAACGATCATTAGCCTATATGGAGAAAGGGAGAAATATGGATGGATGGATGGATGGATGGATGGATGGATGGATGGATGGATGGATGGATGGATGGATGGATGGATGGATGGATGGACGGACGGATGGATGGAATAGATAGATAGATGGATATAGCTACATGTTGCAGTATCTATAACAACCCAAACATAGGATTTCAGAATTAGACATCCCCAGTTATTAATTTCATACACTCGCAAAAGTAACGCAATAGTTACTTTTACTAGTAACCAGTTACTTTTATTGCGGAGTAACTCAGTTACTAACTCAGTTATTTTTTTGGGAGAAGTAACTAGTAACTATAACTAATTACTTTTTCAAAGTAACGTGCCCAACACTGCTTGGTGTTAACCTGGACAACAAACTGGAGACACAACTGTGAAGCCGTCTCCTACAAAGGACAAAGCAGACTGGACTTCCTAAAGAACTGTAGGTCCAGTGTTTGCAGGAAGATGCTTTACATCTTTCATCAGTCTGCTGTGGATCTACAGGGGTAATGGCATCAGAGCAAATCACCCTAACAAAGCTCGACATGCTAATAAAGAAGGCTAGCTCTGTCCCTTCTTGGACAGTGGATTCGTCCCACAATCCAAAAACATGACTGTTACGTTAACTGGATTCTCTAAATTCTCATTAGGTGTGAGTGTGTGCTTGAATGGTTGTTTGTCCTGTTTGTCTCTGTGTTGCCCTGTGATGGACTGGAGACCTGACCAGGGTGGACCCCACCTCTCGCCCGTAGACAGCTGGAGACCAGCACCAGCACCCTTCGCCACACCAGCAGGGACAAAGTGTGACAGAAAATGGATAGATAGTGTTTCTAAAAGGTGCAGAAAAGTGGTGACAAGTAATTAGTCTCACTTCATGTCACATTCCCTTGTGACATGAAGTGTTGCCACTGGTCTTGGTTTTGACCTGACCTCACCCTCCATTTGTCTCAATCTTTCGCTCTTATCTTAATATCAATATACTCTGGTCTTGGTCCTGACTTGGGTCAACGGCACTTACCACTTAACCCACATACAGCAAACGTTGGAGAAGCCTTCGCCGCTGTCCCGCCTTCAGCCGTCGTCTTCACTTATGACCAGCTGTCAATCAAAGGCTTCCTGATAGTACTTCTTGTGTGACTGTGTCAGCAAGGCCCAATCAGGAGGAGGCTCACAGAAAAGTTTTGTCTCCGCCATACCTGTCAAAACACATTTTCCTTCGGGCAGAAGATCAGTCTCAGGGCAGAGCGTAGCCGTACTTGAGCGCGAGCGCTGGATAGAAAGTCGTGTGCCAGGTGAGATCTCAAACACGATCCCAAGCACACGTGGGAGGAGCTGGAACACGCAGAGAGCTATTTTCTTCTCTCGGAACGTCAGTTTCTCACTCGTGTGATTTTGATGTGCTGTGATAGATAAACCTAACCTGACTCCGCCAGATGGATTTGCTCCGCATATCCATCTGGAAACCTTCCGTTGAAGTAATTTTGGGAAGAGGCGAAAATACTGTTAGCTGATTGGCCTATGTTGGTGATAGACGGGCCAAATCAACCAATCAGATCAACGAAGCATATGACGTACTAACAGACCGACGACGAAAACACAACCACAAGCTAGGCTACTCTTGCAGAAACCAGTCGGGAGAAGAGCAAAAACATCTTTTCCTCTGAGAAAAGCCTCCAAAGCAGTGTTTTGCTCTTCTTTCAGTGAAGAAATACTCTGTAATTCCGATAAAACTTGCTCGATAGCCACGCTAACGCTAGTTTCATCGGCTGAAGCCGCCATGTTCTTTAGACTGAACTGTCGCGCTTTATCGTTGCGTCACACCTCAACCCGCCTCAAAGCCAACGCTGATTGGACGTTCGTTTGGTGAACGGCTCCAAATTTTCTTCAACGGAGAGTCTCCAGACTGATTAGCGAGTGAAACCTTGAAAGCTCGCGAGATCAGGATGGTCTCACGAGGCTAAGATAAAACATGCGCAGAAGTAGTTTAACATACATGCAAGTGTGTTTATTTTGCTCGCGGGCGTTGAAATAAATGTGACGCCATAGGGAAGGCTTAAGTCATTTCATGCAAACCACTGATGGTCGGAGGAGGCTGAATGTCCGGGTGGCCCTTTGTGTTGCCTCGCTCCCTGAAATCACACCGTACTTAAATCCCACACTCTGACATTTGGCGTAAGATTTGATCCTGATCCAGTAAGTGTTTGTTCTGCAGCCAGTCAGAAGTAGGCAGTAGCTTTACTGTAAACACAATTACGCTAACTGTGGCAGGATTTCATTAACCACATGAAGATGAGAAGGCTCTCACGCAAAACAACATTCAAACGGGCACTCTCACACTCTGTACTTACTCACTTACATTCTCATAAAGCCCAACATGGCACTCATCCGCACCTGCAGTCTCACGACACGGACCCACTGGCCCCTCACAGCGGCATGAAACTGCTCATCGTAAACAACTTCCTCTGTGGTCGCTGTGATTAGAAAGCACGCCGAATGAGTATAACGAGGGGGCCGGCCCGAGTACTGCACACACATGGAGCGCTGAACAAGTTATTGGCCATTCAGAGCAAACACTCCTCAGGTGGCCACCTCCACTGTGTTCAGCTCTATCAGTACGAACACAAACACTTTTCAGCGACTGGATGGAGCAAATATTGTGATGGCTAACTGTTGCTTCCTGAGTGAGTCACACAGGCACACACACAGTGGCCAGTATCTCACCTCAGGCAAGCATCTGCACGGTCAGTAGTGTCATTTACAGAATAACGCATCATTCTTTCCACTGTGGGAGTGGGCAGGGCTCTCTTTGGTTTCAGAGTCACTGTACTCCCTCCAGCCGACACGCAGACGCACACTCACACACATTAAGAATCATGTTCAGTGCTGTCCACTGCCTTTTCTACAAAACCCCCGGTTTTAAGGGAATCCTCTGCTGCCGCAATCCAGTGACAATAACTCCAACAAATGGCTTTGTTTACCTCTGGCAGGCCGAATGACAGCTTTATTTTCGCCTATAACTGTTTAAAGAAAGTATAGGTTGAAACTGCCAAAAAGGGGAAAAGGTTTCGGTTGTCAAGGAGAGGGTGTGTGTCAGAATCTCCGATTGTTGACGCTGACCAGGCGTCAGTTCAGGTTGACTGGATGTTTATTGAACATTGTTTGTGGGCTTGACATTTCCCACACAGCAGAGTGCATTAGTTTTATTATTCACCGCAGAGTCAAGTGAAAGGCTGTGTTTAATCAAACTGCTCTGTGCCTCAGAGAGTGTATCTTGAGCTGGAATGTGGCCGCAGACATCCCTGGCTCTCCAAGGTGAGCTGCCTTCACTGGCAGTCATCCTTTCTGTGAAATCCTGTTGCCTAAGAGGCAGTAGAAAGCTTAGCAAGCATGCGAGATACAGCTTCAGTGCTGCTGGCATTTGGTTCATCTGTGGGTTTCAGAGATGCGATAACAACCTAATTCAGATATAACTGAAAAAAAGCAGAGTTTGAGAGAGAAACTTATGTGGCGCTTTTGGTTAGAAAGGTTATGAGGCTGAAACCACCCACAGATACCTGAGTAGTGTCCCACCATTTCCTCTCTTCTTTCCTGAGTCAAATGTGTCCTCAAGTATGGTTTTGACTCTAAGTACAGTGAAAGTTTCAGAACATTTTGTTCATGTTTCTCGTTTTTCGAGGAAACTTCGTTAACTTACAATCGGTCACATCTTAGTTGCTAAAAAATGTCCAAATAAACCTAAAATTATCCAACATCCTCGAATAGAGCTGGCAGATTTTATTAGTAAACCAAATTAGACTACTTAGACCAACTTGCTGAAAACTAAAAAGTCTGTCTGGTGCTAATGGTTAAGTTTGACTTTTTTCATGCCCACACAATAAAAACGATGATTGCATGGTAAGCAAACTGTGAGGACATGTTAAAAATGCAAAGTTTAGTAACCGATAATGCGAGCAGGGAGTCACTTAAGAGACATTGGGTCTCATGCAACAACATTTCATATTCTTGTCCTGAATTTCTCTTACTTTTTCTCCTACCAAAGAGCCTGTAAATGATCCTGTTAAACCTTATGCAGTCCAACTGTAAGCGTGCGTTCATGAGAATTGTAATCTGCATAATTACTGCCCCAGAATTAAAGGGGGAGTAAAAGCCAAGCACTGGGAAATAAATCAGCAGAGCAATAAATGCCATAACGTCTGTTAGTTGCACTTTTACAGAAGTAAATATAAAAATGATTTAATATGAAAATAGTATCAGATGTCCAGCAAAAGCAAGACAGTCAATGAAAATCTCCAGACTGTCCTCCCTTCATCACGTTTTCCATGACAATTGCATTGTCTCATTTCAAGTGCATGTTATTTAATTATTTTATTCTAAGAGTAAAAAAACTCATTCCATTAGCAGATCATCTTATTTACCTGCTCAAATTAAGGGTAAATTTGCTCGATTTAAGAAATTTTTACTCATTTCTAGATTGTTTTTGCTGTGTAAAGGAAAAGTCCTGTGATATTCAATTATTGACGCACAGCATGACAGGTTGCGGGAGGAACTTAGGATAAATTCTCAATGAACTGTAAAGTACAAACTTATCACTAACCCATCCCTATCCCCTGGACCTAAAGAAACAGCAGTATCACCAGACACTCCCAAAGCTGCTCAACTATGTTGGACAAAAACATTGTCAATTGTTTTTCCCATACCCGATATTATCATGTCATTGGGTAAAGCAACTGTCACACCTTGACGATTTAGACCAGCGTGTGCCCGAAGTAAGAAAAATTTGGCAAAAACACTGGCATACATTGGATAAGTTATGGGTACGCTGAAACACGCCGAAACATGTCAACATACGTGGATGTATGCCAGTCAGTGGCGGCTGGTGAAAAGTATTTTTGGTGGGGCTGATATAGCCTAGTGTTTGTCTCCAACTAATCCAGAAGAAGAATTCAAATAATCAATTGGACAATAAATACAATTTAACAGTAATGATTTAATTTACAATATAATAACAGTAACAGTGACCGAATTTGGTGGAAGCTGCACCTCGCTCGTTACGTTCGCCATCGTCCCTCTAATTGTCTGCACCTGCGCATTGAGTGCAGAAGCCTGTTAAAGGGCAGTATTTTCAGAGCCCCAAGACCATAAAATTCTGAGACGCTGATTGGCCATTAAATTATTAAATTGACCTAGCAATAGTACGTGATTGGCAGATTCTCTGCACATGTGGGGCAGTCTGATCAGAGCCCCAAGACAGAGACGGTAGGAGTCTGTCTGTGGAAATCCACAAATGAATGACAGTAGGTAGGGAAATGTAGTTTATATAATTTGTTTTGCTTATAGGTACACACTCTAGACAGTAAAACTGACATTTATGAGTTAATTTCTAAAAATATATTTTAAGTTTCTCTCTTCTTATCAGGGAGGGCAGTGCCCCAGCGCCCCCTATGGGCCGGCCGCCACTGATGCCAGTGTATCCTCATCCGTGGGCTATCAGCTCCAGGTCAGTTATCTGATGGCTGACATCCGTTCAGTGTCAGTTCCTCATCAGTCGTGGCGTCTAGCTGATCCTAAACCTCTGAGTAACTTCTGCGTAACTTATCCAGAACTTCTCTCTAACGCATATGAAGGTATCTGACGTGTTCCAGACGAGCGCTGAACGTGTTTCTAACTTCCAGCTACTGTATAATGGCGTATTGGCAGCGTTTTGGTATGAAGGGGGTTCACAGGAGGAAACCGTCAGTTCTCCTCCAGACTTCATCCCCATCATAGGGTGAGCCAGAAGGTGAGTGATGGATCCTCCCTGCGTTCACGCCCACCACCAACACACTTCCTAGCAGACATGACGCTCAATCTGCTGACACCAAAAAATGGCATCTCTTGCATCTTTCTCTGCAGACGGGGCGCCTCGGGGCACATCTCTGCCCCCCTCAGGAACAGCGATGCCCCTGAGCATCACGATGTCATGCGTTATGCATAAGTTAGGCTGTCGTTGGACAGAAGTTCTGGACTCCTAATGAATAGTCTATGTATATGCCCCAAATTGAAAAGCACATAGGAAGCTCTAATACCCTTAGAGCCCGTTTAGCCATAGGAGGCTTATAGAAAACGTTTACATTTTTGTGGCTTCAAACTGTTTGAGCAGTTTGGGTTGCCGACCCCTGATCTCTACGCTAATTCTATTGTCCAAGCATTAAATCATCTCCTCGTCTCTCACTGAGCCAAAACATTTGAATTATGACCCCAGCAACCCCTCCTGCACTTCGATGGCTGAGTCTGGTTGACACATTCCAGCTGCCATAGGAACAACATTATGTGGTCTTTATAGATCCAGAAATGTTTTCGCCGACTACACATGGCATTAGTTACGCCGGTCCTCCTGCCTCTGCTCCTGGCTCTTCTTCATCGGAGCTGGAGGAGGACGAGACACTTTCTGCTGTAACGGAAATGATGATGATGATGATGATGATGGATGGAGCTGAGTGTTAGCCTCCCAACCTCAGACAGACAGATTTGGTGGATCCTCTAGCAGACATGTTTCTGGGAAGTGTTCCCTTCAGAGGAGCCATACACCAGAAAACACTCACTCATGTTTTTCAGTGGGGTTGGCTGCGTGTCGCTGTTATAGATCTTACTTCTGAGCTTATTAATCTCCTTTGAGTTAGTCATGTTTGTGTGTGTGCTGCAGATGCGCATCGACACCCAAAATAACTGAATGCAAAGGGAAAACAGAGGTATTCATTGATAGAAACAAAAAACAGCTTCGTTCTTCACCTTTTCCAGGGTGGGGCGGTTGGCTCTGATGAAGAAGCCACCCTGGTTTTTAATTAAATCCTGAGAGAAACTAAATATTTTTGACATCTTTTAGAGGTTGCACTAATGATCCCTAAAACCACACTTGTTACTCACCGTGTCATAACCAGTGTGCCTGAAGAGGTGCCGGGAGTCGGATTTCATTGTGTTGTCAGGTTCAGTCTGGCTGTCCCATCATTTGGGTGGGAATTACTGAGAATTACATTTCAATCAGTGCCCTGAGTCCTACCTGGCAGATGTTACGGAAAAACATATTTGGAATGAGACAGAAAATGAGTAAACAAAAGTTGGGTTGAGCTGAAACTATCCAGCAATAGCAACGGGGTTAAGGTTATGACAACACTCCTTTAAAATTTTAAGCTACTTCCACTTTATTTCATGTATTTTACTATGGCTTGATTAAAAATATGAAAAGAATACAGTAGAGTACTTTACTTTGTACTCTAGCACAGGAAAAACTATCTAGAAATAAGTCAACATTTATTAAAAGAAGTGTATTCCCCATTAATTTGAGGAGGTAAATAAGATGATTTGCCAATGGAATAACTAGATAATATTCAATTGAAAAAAGACAATGTAACAGTTTTATTCTTCTTTTAAAAGGAAATTGTCTTGTTCCATTGGCAAAGGGTCTCACTTACCTCCTCAATTCAAGAATAAAATCACTTATTTTAAGAAAAAATGGCTTATTTAGATTTGGATTTTTTCCAGTGAGAGTACTTTACGTTACTTCCTACTTTAAATCGCTCAGTGGATTCTTCTTCTTCTTCCTCTCAGATCATGGCGGGAGCGCAATAGCCTGGGTGCCATTCCAAACTTAGTCCCGCCCACAACGTTTGAGGTCGGGAAGTTCGGTCTGGCATTGCTCAATAGTAGCGCGAGTATGCTCGCACATTATCTGGCGGGCCAATCAAATTGTCAGGGCGGGCTTTATACGATGATGGACAGATGATCAACAGTAACGTAATCAACCACGTGACCAAAGCGCGCTTGGGTGACAACAACAATGGCTGCCGCCGGAGAGTTGAGGTGAGTAGATTCTGCTATTAGGTCTGTTCTAGAAGATATCGACAGCAAATTAATTTAAAAAGAGGAACAGAGAAACGCGATCAAGGCTCATCTTCTTATTCTAGGCGTGCAACTGCAGGCTTTGATTTTTGTTGACAACAACTATGCGTCGCTTAACATACGTCACGCACTCCGTTCCTCTTATTGGTTGTAGGTCTATCCAATTGAGAGCAGAGGAATTTTTTTTCCTGGTTCATTCGAAACACGCCCCATAATCACAGCTCTATGGAGCAGCATCAGACTCATTCTGACTAGAATTGAGTAGGACTACGTCAGGCTAAGGGGGCAATGAGTGAAATGGAGTTCTTTCTGTCAAACTGACAGACCGTAGTAGCCACGTTAGCTCAGCCATGTCTTCGTCCAAATACATCGTCTCCTTTTCTTTTTAGGGCTTTCAGCACTAAATTGCCCAAATATCCAAGGCAGCGCGTTTCACTCTAGTGAGCTTCATGTTCCTCTTTTACTCGTTTGGCTTCCAGATAGACGCGTCCGAGTAGCGCCATCTCACTGCAGAGCTGAGTCCCACCTAGTTTTTAGACGTACAGTGTGAGCAGGTAGATCGCATCAATGTGAGAACAAACATGGTGAGCTGGGAATTATTAAACCCTGCGGTTTGGTTGTACCGTTTGAGCTGTTGCTGCGTGCAACGATTGAAAATATCACACAGTGGACGCCCGGCTTATTAGTAAATACTAAGCTGCAGCTACAGATACACTGGAAAAATGATCTAGAAATAGGTAAAAATGTCTAAAATTAAGTGTATTTACCCTTAATTTGAGCAGGTAAATGAGATAGATTGCCAATGAAATGAGTATTTTTACTTTTAAAATAAGATAATTAGATAATATGCACTTGAAATAAGACAATGTAATGGTGTTTTCTTATTTTAAGTGTAAATTGTCTTGTTCCATTGGCAAAATGTCTCTTTTACCTCCTTAATCCAAGAGCAAATTCACTTATTTAAAGAAACAAATGACTTATCTAGATTTCGATTTTTTTTTCCAGTGTATAAAGCATCCTAATTAACATGGTGGAATCACCACAGGTTCTGACACTCATGGAAAGGAAACCTGCTGCTCTTGAAGCTTTTTCTTTTTAATTTGGTAAACTAAAAGTTGCTGTTATGTTCTCTGTTTTCTGTTCATCTCGTGCTATACGGGTGTGGAAGCAGACTTCTGGGAGTTACTGTAGATCTTCTGTGTCTGTTTTTACTATTTTGATTTATTTTCTTTCTTTTCATGAACTCTTTCCTTTCTCTCTCTCTCCTTAGTTCTTATCCCCCCTTTTATCTCACCTCCCATTCTGTGTCTGATCTACACGATTTTACTCCCCAAGTGATCTTCAGTAAAACTTAATATCTAACAGAACCTTATGACAGCAATCAAACTGGTCTGCTTGGACACCAATGCCCAGAGCTTTTTTTCTGAGAAAAAAAAAAAGAAAGCAGACAACATTGGTGCTACTCCCTTAAATTTACATTAAATCAAATGCGTTGTGTAAGTGTCTATATGAGGCGTTCAGAGCAGGGAAAGGCAGCTATAGACTCTTCATCTTGGGGATAATAACTCTTGAAATGCAAACTTTGCCCCTAGAGAGCAGTTTGAAACAAGCAGAGCATTTTTTCCAACTCTTTCAGAGAAAATCCGCCCCCCCCCCCAAAAAGAGCATGTACACAGATCAATGCACTGAAACAACAATGCATTTCCTTAAATATCTGATTTTGAAAGACAATAACCGCAGCATAAACACAACAAAGGGACAAGAGGGAGGGAACACAATTTCAAAACTCATCAAAATTCTCAGCAGAAAATATTTGCATAATGCAGCCAATGTTGCGTGGGTAGGATATATGACCACAAGAAAATATACATCCCAATTATGCTGTAACCTCTGTGATTGTTTATGCCAGTTGGGTGTAGTGGAATAAAGCTCTTTGTGCAGAGCAGTTGGACAGAAGAAGTCTTAAGAGACCTGTTTCAGTAGGAAGACCAGAATTGCTTTGAATTGCGCAAATGTAGCTGGCTTCAGTGTGCTGAGAAAGCATGATGGGGCCGTCTCTGCACACGCTCGCGCTGCGGCTTGTGTGTCGCTTCGGCAGGCTACTGACTCGATGGAGTGGGTCCACCGAGCCAAAGCTCTGAGTGAGGATCCTAGTGAGACCACAGCTTGGTCAGGGCATGGTCAAGCTTGGGTCAGGGCCGGGTCCCAAGGGAACGGCTATATTAAGAAGTAGAATTTGTTTCAGGGAAAGTAGCTGACCCGTGTTTTTGAGTTCGCTGTACTGTAAATCGCTCGAGTAGCAAAACCTTTCTGGACTGCTTTGTTCTGGAAAATCATTTTGGAGTTCAACGTCTTCTCCGCCAAAGCAGGATGACAAACTTAAGCCGTCTGATCTCTAACACTTGGTAATGAGTTTTCCCACACAGCCACAGGGGTTTTTCACATTCCATTAATTCTCCTTTAATGTGGAAATGTTTCCCCTGCGACATGCGGCCATTAAAAAGAAAAGATTCTGGTTAAGTAAAATACAAAAGGCTGCACAGTGCAGTTGGCCTTCAGCATCAAATTATGGATTTAAAACTATTTGAAAGTGTAAAATTATATGACCCTAAAAAAAAAAAAATACAACTGTTAAAATAAGGGATTTTTTTCTTGAATTTAGGAGGAAAGTGAGACACTTTACCAGTGGAACAAGACAATTTACATTTTAATTAAAAAAAGACAGACAACTTTTATTGTCATTTTGCACTGCAAAAACTGACTTAATTGACTTATTTCTGGATCGCTTCTGCAGTGCACTGACAGTACGGCATTCCTGTTGATGATCGTTGCATCTAAAGCGTCAAGCGTTGAGTTTACACCTTCTGTCTGCATGACATAATTCGACCAAAAGTCATCAGTGCAACACCCGGCTGCGTGTTTCACACATGCATTCACAGCCCCGTGGGATTTTCCCAGAGTTCTTTCCCAGACTCATAGACAGCTCCTGTATATCAGCTGCTGCAGCAGCACAGTAGGTTAAAATCCATTCATGACCTAGGACCTCCACTGTTGTCCTAACCTCCAATTACACACCATCAATCTGTCACCATCACAGCCTTGTTACTGTAAGGTCTGCTCCACTTGAAACGGGCCTCTAATTATCCTCCCATATGACTCCCACTGGACCACATGCTGTACGCTTCACTCAGCCGCCGCTCTGCTATGTAGGTCCTCTGTCAGCTCACTCCTCATTCATCTGAGTGAGTCACGTGACTTTGCAGCGATGCCTGCAGGCACACAGGAGCGCATTAACAACAACCTGATGACACACCTCTGAAGACAAACAAAGAGGTTTTCTGCACTGGAAAAGATCAAAATCTAGATAAGTCATTTTTTCTTAAAATAAGTGCATTTGTTCTTGGATTGAGGAGGTGAGTGAGACAATTTGCTAATGGAACAAGACAATTTACACTTAAACTAAGAAAAAAGAATTGCATTGTCTTATTTAAAGTGCATTTTATCTAATTATATTATTTTATAAGTAAAAATACTCATTCTATTGGCAAATCATCTTACTTAGCTGCTTAAATTAAAGGTAAATACCTTTAATTTAAGAAATTTTTACTTATTTCTTGATCGTTTTTCCAGCGTATGTTCACTGGAAAAAATGGAAATCTAGATAAGTCATTTTTTCTTAAAATAAGTGCATCTGTTCTTGGACTGAGGAGATAAAAGAGACATTTTGCCAATGGAACAAGACCATTTAAAATTAAAATAAGAATAGATTTTTTTGTAGTGTACTCATTTACCTACTCAAATTAAGGGTAAATATACCTAATTTAAGATTTTTTTTAACTTATTTCTAGATTGCTTTTTTAATATGAGTTGAATTCACACTGAAAAAAATCTAAATCTAAATGAATCACTTTTTTTGTTAAAATAAGTGCATTTGTTCTTGAACTGAGGAGGTAAATGAGACACTTTGCCAATAGAACAAAACAATTTACATTTAAAATAAAGAAAAAAGAATCGCCTTTTCCAATTTGAAGTGAATATTATCTAATTATAATACTTAAATACTCATTCCATTGGCAATCATCTTATTTACCTGCTCAAATGATGGGTAAATACCCTTATTTTATGAAATGCTGACCTATTTCTAGATGGCTTTTGTTGTGCAGTGGTTGAAGACGTGAGGCAGAAAGCCCACTTAAAAAAAAAAAAACCCGGATAAATCTTTCTAGATCTGTGTTTCTTTTGCGTGTTTCTTGGCCCGGGATGAGTGGGAATTGAAAATGTGGCCCTGGAATGATTAGTGGTTTTAGTCATTTTCGTCCCACATGTGTGTGAGTGTGCCTCTGTTTGTGCTCGAGTGTAAGCAGTAAAATAGAAACGGGGCACCGGGCAAACCAGTCTGTGGGTGGAGGAAACTTCGAAGCAGTCCGATGATGACATGGCTTCTGGTCGCCATGTTGACAGCTGCGAAGATAAAGAGATGTTATTTTGGCTTTTTGCATGAGGAGTAAATTGCTGCAACACGTGTTTGTCTGATATCAGCAGAACATTTTTGACTTTTCTTGGTATTTCTTTTTGTGCCCACAGGTTTGTTGGTGCTTCTGAGGATCTGACCCCAGCAGCCTGTTTACCTTGGCAGCAAACCACTGAAGTGCGTCGTTGGAAGTATTAGTTTCTCTTTAACTTTGTCACATTTTGGTTGTCATAACCACAAACCTCAGTGGACTTTGTTTGAAAGATCAACAGAGTGTTGAATCATTTTTACAAATACAAATAAACAGACAAATGAACGAAGGAACATTAGTTCATTTAACTTGTTTTCAAGGTTCTAGTTCTGGCCTCAGGTGGCTATAAATACACGCCACATTTTTTACAATTTCAAAAACATCTGGAAACGAGTTCGTCTACAAGCTGGGCAAGAGGCTGCAAAGACTCCTGAAATAAAATAATAGAAATGACTGAAAACATGATTCTGTATCTGCTGTTCATCCCGCTGGCAGGGGCGGATTTAGGAAATATGGGGCCCTAGGCAAAGACAGGCAGGGGGCCCCCTGAGAACACAAGACATAAAACAGCCCCGTTCTACAGATAGAGAAATGTTAATAGAATAGACATCCATTCTCTGTTCTAGGTTGTGTCCCTCTCTTCTTGTCCCTTTTCTTCTTGTTTTCCTCTCTATGTTTTGTACTCAGCTGACTTTTCATGCTGTCTCTAAAGGAATGAAAGATTTTTTCCAAGCACTAAGCTCACTTAGCTGATTGCTCCTTCCTGTGTTTCCAAAAAGGCCAAAGTAAATAACCCAGTCCTTCTTTTCACTGTAGACAAGCCATGATCTGCTTATCTGTTCTCCATTTTTCATTTGGATGAAATAATAGCTGCATGAATAACAGTGATGGGAGTAACATCGTTGAAAGTAACGGCGTTACTAACTCCGTTACCTTCTTTTAGTAACGAGTAATCTAACTAATTACTTTGACTGTAACTGTAACGCAGTTACCATTGCCGACACCCCGTTACTGCGCATTACTCAGGTCACACAATGAACCTTTTTTTTTATGATAGGACTCGTGCGTGCCTCGTCATGAGGAGGGAAGGATGAGATTGGCTGTTACGGGTGTTAACGTCCAGCACACACAGAGAGATGGAGAATGAGGAGGACTCCAGCAGCAAAACAGCGTTTTCCAGATGGAAATACTGGTGTTACGTCGAGCTGCGTTTCCCCATCAGATACGGTTTCCCCTGCATCTCCACACAGCGCAGGCGGCACGATTCACCGCGTAAGCGACAGGAAATGCGCATGCTCGCTAAAGGCGCGCACCAGTCGCCCTGTGCTCGCGCCACAGGAGAACTATGGAGAGCGGGAACGATCATTAGCCTATATGGAGAAAGGGAGAAATATGGATGGATGGATGGATGGATGGATGGATGGATGGATTGATGGATGGATGGATGGATGGATGGATGGATGGATGGATGGATGGATGGATGGATGGATGGATAGATAGATAGATAGATAGATAGATAGATAGATAGATAGATAGATAGATAGATAGATAGACAGACAGACAGACAGACAGACAGACAGACAGACGTTTCAGTATCTATAACAACCCAAACACACAGGATTTCAGAATCAGACATCCCCAGTTATTAATTTCATAAACTTACCAGATCTGAACGCCCTGTTAAAAAACTTCACACCCATGAGTAGAGGTAATGCAGCCTGATGATATTTACACCGCATCAGATACTGTTCCCCCCATGTTAAGCAGGGGAACGGTATCTGACGGGGTTTATAGGCCCGTCAGATAGCGTTCCCCCCTGATGTCATTTACGTTGAGTTGCAATAAATGCTAAACTCTCTGCAGGTTCTTGTCTTTGTCGTCCGCACTATTCAGCTGGCTTTGGAAACACACGGCGAGAAGGTGGGGGCTGGGTGGGGAGGGTTACGGGGGCGAGAAACGCAAAAGTAACGCAATAGTTACTTTTACTAGTAACTAGTTACTTTTATTGTGGAGTAACTCAGTTACTAACTCACTTACTTTTTGGAAGAAGTAACTAGTAACTATAACTAATAACTTTTTCAAAGTAACGTGCCCAACACTGATGAATCATGACAGCAGACAAGATAGAGGAGAGCAGGAGGCGGGGTTACCAATCTACTCGCTCTGGAGAAAAAAGTCTCTAGATTTGGCGCTAGGAGCTTTTTAGAAATCAAAGTGCTAGAGGGGTCTGAAAAGTGGCTAACTATAGCGACTAAAGCGCTAAGTTGGCAACACTGCTCTTTGCATGGTTTGTTTTCAAATGGTTTGCTGCTGTCTGATTGGACCTTTCTGAACATGTGCAGCAAATGGACTGATCCAATATGGTGGACACTGAAGGAGGGGGCTGAGACACACTTAATATTATCAGCGTTCTGATGGAAATTTAGCCAAAGGATTTTTATCAAAAACATCATTAATTTGAACAAATAAGGAATAGTTGTATTAACCATACAGATGAACGTATTTTTTTGGGGCCCTCAGGAACTTGGGGCCCTAGGCAACTGCCTAGTATTGCCTAATGGTAAATCCCCCCCTGTTCTGAAGCTAGATTAAATCCTAACTTACTTGTAATTAATTCAGAGCTTTAATTTGCCATTTAATCTATAAAGATATAAATCATTGCACATGCAAAAAATTTCAGCTAGATCAAACAACTGGCAGTGGGTCAGTGGCATTACTTATTGAACGCCCCTTATAACTATAGAACCGGCCTGAAAGCTGTCTTATTTTTACTTTCTTTTTCTTTCAGCCTATCACATCAAATCTTTCCCAAATGCTGCAGGTGTCTAAGCTGTACATTGCAAAAAAATGAAATTAAAATAAATTAATTAAATAAGTGCACTTTTTCTTGAATTGAGCAGGTAAGTGAGACACTTTGCCAAAAGACCAAGACAATTTACATTTAAAATAACAAAAAAAAAGCAGTTGTACCCTTAAAAACTTAAGGGTAAAACTGCTCATTCCATTGGCAAAACATCTTATTTACCTGCTAAGATTAAGGGTAAATACACTTAAGACATTGTATTTTCTTGATCCATTTAGCAGTGTAGTGGGCCAGATTGTTCCACGGTTGCTTGTGCACGGTGCTGCAACTTGTCATGATTTAGGAAAGTGGGCCCAGATTCTGCCATTATAAACATGCAGAGTCATTCTCATTAGCAGTGAGGTCAGGGCGCCGACGATTAATAAACATCAGCTGACAAACCAGGTCCCCTGTGATCAGATACAGCACAGAGGATCTGCCATCTGTGGGCGCCATGTTTCACATTTTCTGATTACATTCAGGTCAAAGTAAAGGATCTTATTGTTTCTCTTGGTTATATTTTATATCCTATGGATTTTTAGTGCAAGTGAAAACTGGTCAAACCACAAAATTGTGTCCTGGAAGCCAAGTGATTCAGTCAAAACAAACGAGCGCATATTATTTTACCGCTGCGCCTTTTCAAAGATGTCACAGAGTTACATATTAGCTCATAAATCATCATTAGGGCCTAATATCTCTGATCTGACCTCGTTTTTCTGTCTCTTCTGGACTGGATGAGGGCTGCGTAACATGAAACAACCACGGACCACACAGGAAACTGTTAAGGATGCTTAGCCACAACTTTAAACACAACCCGGCCCTGTCTCAGCAGAAAAAAAGGATGGATAGATACTTAAAACGTTCCTGTCATCGTTAGTTTTCTGCTCCTGCCTAATCGTCAGCTTCAGGTCGCTGCAGCCATCAGGAGAGACGTGGTTTAAACTCTTGACCTGTTAGGAGTCTGCCGCACAGAGAAACATCCAGAAATACACTCAGTCAATAAATCACAGCGACTTTTCCCTTCATGTAAGAAGAAATCTGACCTACAGTCACTTCCAAAAGTATTCACACCCAGAGATGGGAAGTAACGAAGTACAAATACTTCGTTACTGTACTCAAGTACATTTTTCTGATATTTTTACTTTACTACTTATTTTTATGGCGACTTTTTACTTCTACTCCTTACATTTTTACACAAATATCTGTACTTTCTACTCCTTACATTTTTAAAAATTGTCTCGTTACTTTAGTTTTGAATCATTTCAATGGAGTTACCGTTATTATTTTTCACGTCATCAATACCAAATTCAATCTAATTGGATGGGAATCTACGTTGCATTTGACGCACCACTACAAGATGAATCGACAGATTCGGCGGTATTCATTGGCGGCAAATCATTGCAGCTTGGTGGCGGTGGCGTTAGCATAGTAGCATGGACGACGAGATGATTGAAAATGAACACAACGGAGATCTAGTCCTATTGGCAGACATCCATTTAAAATGTAGGCGACGGCATGAAAAAAGTGGTTTCTACTTTTACTTTTATACTTTAAGTAAATTTACAAGCCTGTACTTTGTTACTTTTACTTGAAGAAGTTTAATCAGTACTTCCACTTTTACCAGAGTATTTTTTAACACAAGTATCTGTACTTTTACTCAAGTACGGAAAGTGAGTACTTTTGCCATCTCTGTTCACACCCCTTAAACTGTCAGACTGTCACATCTGTTATTGTTGTTTTACAACAGTTAGCTTTAATTCAATTCTATTCATTTTATTTCTATAGCTCCAATTCACATCATGTCATCTCAGGTCACTTTCCAGTTCACCAGATCATCCAGTCAGATTGATTCAGTTTTCTATCTAAGGAAAACCAGCTGATTGCATCGACTCATTGACTCTTCAGCAATCCCTCACACTAAGCATGCTTGTAGCGACAGTGGAGAGGAAAAACTCCCTTAGAACAGGAAGAAACCTCCAGCAGAACCAGGCTCAGTGTGAGCGGCCATCTGCTGAGGCCCACTGGGGTTCAAGGAGACAGAAGCAGACATAGAAAAAGAAGCATAGATACAAAAGGCAACCAGCTCCACAGGCGGCCCCGTCCAGGAAACACACAGCCAGGCAGACGAGCTCCGAGCCAGCTCCCATGTCAGAGGATGAAGAGAGCACATCCAGTTAGTCACAGTCAGAGAAACAGGACTACACTGGAAAACAGGCCAAGCTCCAACATCTAGAAACAAAGGTGTTGATGGCAGCAGCACAGCTGATATTTCTCTCCAGGATGGAGTCACAGCCAAACAGGAACAGACCAGATGAAGCTACTATGAGAAAAAGCAGAGAGAGCAGAACGTTAGAGATTGAACTAACAGATTCTGCAGAGTGGGAGAATAGAGATAGAATGAAGCAGAATGATGAAAAAGGGGTCCCTATGTCCTCCAGCAGTCTAAGCCTATAGCAGCAGAACTATAGAGATAGCTCAGGATAACCTGAGCCACTCTAACTAGAAGCTTTATCAAAAAGGAAAGTTTTAAGCCTAGTCTTAAAAGTAGACAGGGTGTCTGCCTCACGGACTAAAACTGGTAGTTGGTTCCACAGGAGAGGAGCCTGATAACTAAAAGATCTGCCTCCCATTCTACTTTTAGAAGTTCTAGGAACCACTAGTAAACCTGCTGATTGAGAGCGAAGTGCTCTGTTAGGAACATGAGGAACAATCAGATCTCTGATATCAGATGGAGCTTGGCCATTTAAGGCTTTATATGTGAGAAGGAGGATTTTAAATTCTATTCTGGATTTAACAGGAAGCCAATGAAGAGAAGCCAGGATAGGAGAGATATGATCTCTCTTTTTCATTTTCATCAGAACTCTGGCTGCAGCATTTTGGATCAGCTGAAGGCTTTTAACTACAGTTTGTGGACTTCCTGATAGTAAAGAATTACAATAGTCCAGCCTTGAAGTAACAAATGCATGGACTAGTTTCTTATATGAGATTTCATGTTATAGAACAACACAGACTTTCACATGTGAGAAAAAAACAGAATTAATGAATAGTTTAACATATGGTAAACAATGTTATTCGTCTCACCCAAATGCAGGATTGATAACTTTTGCTTTAGTTGCAGCTGCAGGTCTTTGAGGTGAAGCCTTTATCTGCTTTGGATCAAAATTGACTGAAAAGTTTTAACTTTTCGCTGCATTTGTCGAGCTCAGTCAGATTATTTATTTTTTAGTTATTTTTCCATCATGTCAGAGATATTAGATTAAATTAAGGCAAGAACTTTGACTAGGGCATTCTTTCTCTAGCAACTTTCTGCCAGAGAGGTTCATCCATCACATCCTTTATGTCATCATCATTCTTCCTTCATCTTGTTTATTCAGTGATTATGCATCATTATTGTTCTTTCACACACAGTAACAGCATCTAGTTTAAAGGTGTTTTCTTTTTTCTTTTAAAGCTCCTCTGCTAGCATGGATTCTGTCCCCCCCCCACCCCACTGACTTATGGCCACATTTAAGCAGGACTTGTTTGGCCTTTCCTTTAACACCACACCTCTGGATCTCAGGAGCTTCTGTGAACACATTAAAAAAATGAAATCTAAATAAGTATTTTTTGCTTAAAATAAGGGCATTTTTTCTTGTATTGAGGAAGTAAGTGAGACCCTTTGTGAAAAAATAAGACAATTTACATTTAAAACAAGAAAAAAATCATTGAATTATCTTTTTTGAAGCACATATTATATAATTACTTTAACTTTCTTACTTTAAGTGTAAAAATACTCATTCCATTAGCAAAACATCGTATTTACCTACTTAAATTAAGGATACATACACTTAAGCCATGTTACTTATTTCTAGATAATTTTTTTGCAGTGAAGCTCTCTGGTTAATTAGAGTTGCACTGCAAAAAATGGAAACCCAAATAAGTCATTTTTGCTCAAATTAAGTGCATTTTTTCTTGAATTCAGGAGGTAAGTGAGACACTTTGCCAATGGAACAAGACAATTTACACTTAAAATAAGAAAAAACAATTGCTTTGTTTTATTTCAAGTGTGTATTATCTAATTATCTTATTTTAGGAGTAAAAATACTCATTCCATTGGCAGATCATCTTATTTGCCTGGTGAAATTAAGGGTAAATACACTTCATTTAAGACATTTTTTACTTATTTCTAGATGTTTTTTGCAGTGTGCGTGTCAGGGATAACAGGGAGCCATTTCTTCTCTGCAAAAACGATCTAGAAATAAGTAAAAATTTCTTGAATTAACTGTATTCACCCTTAATTTGAGCAGGTTAATGAAATACACTCACCGGCCACTTTATTAGGTACCCCATGCTAGTAATGGGTTGGACCCCCTTTTGCCTTCAGAACTGCCTCAATTCTTGGTGGCATAGATTCAACAAGGTGCTGGAAGCATTCCTCAGGGAGTTTGGTCCATATTGACATGATGGCATCACACAGTTGCCGCAGATTTGTCGGCTGCACATCCATGATGCGAATCTCCCGTTCCACCACATCCCAAAGATGCTCTATTGGATTGAGATCTGGTGACTGTGGAGGCCATTTGAGTACAGTGAACTCATTGCCATGTTCAAGAAACCAGTCTGAGATGATTCCAGCTTTATGACATGGCGCATTATCCTGCTGAAAGTAGCCATCAGAAGTTGGGTACATTGTGGTCATAAAGGGATGGACATGGTCAGCAACAATACTCAGGTAGGCTGTGGCGTTGCAACGATGCTCAATTGGTACCAAGGGGCCCAAAGAGTGCCAAGAAAATATTCCCCACACCATGACACCACCACCACCAGCCTGAACCGTTGATACAAGGCAGGATGGATCCATGCTTTCATGTTGTAGACGCCAAATTCTGACCCTACCATCCGAATGTCGCAGCAGAAATCGAGACTCATCAGACCAGGCAACGTTTTTCCAATCTTCTATTGTCCAATTTCGATGAGCTTGTGCAAATTGTAGCCTCAGTTTCCTGTTCTTAGCTGAAAGGAGTGGCACCCGGTGTGGTCTTCTGCTGCTGTAGCCCATCTGCCTCAAAGTTCCACGTACTGTGCGTTCAGAAATGCTCCTCTGCCCACCTTGGTTGTAACGGGTGGTTATTTGAGTCACTGTTGCCCTTCTATCAGCTCCAACCAGTCTGGCCATTCTCCTCATTTCCGCCCACAGAACTGCCGCTCACTGGATGTTTTTTCTTTTTCGGACCATTCTCTGTAAACCCTAGAGATGGTTGTGCGTGAAAATCCCAGTAGATCAGCAGTTTCTGAAATACTCAGACCAGCCCTTCTGGCACCAACAATCATGCCACGTTCAAAGTCACTCAAATCACCTTTCTTCCCCATACTGATGCTCGCTTTGAACTGCAGGAGATTGTCTTGACCATGTCTACATGCCTAAATGCACTGAGTTGCCGCCATGTGATTGGCTGCTTAGAAATTAAGTGTTAACGAGCAGTTGGACAGGTGTACCTAATAAAGTGGCCGGTGAGTGTAGTTTGCCAATGGAAAGAGTATTTTTACTCTTAAAATAAGATAATGAGATAATATGCACTTGAAATAAGACGATGCAATTGTGTTTTCATATTTGAAGTGTTAATTGTCTTGTTCCATTGGCAAAGTGTCTCTTTTACCTCCTCAATTCAAGAACAAATGCACTTATTTAAAGAAAAAATGACTTATCTAGATTACATTTTTTTGCAGTGCAGCTTTATAGTCAAACTCTGCTGTGAACTTCGCTTCCTGCTGGGCTCCTCTGTCTTATCGACTTTTTCTAACGTTTGTTTCTAATGTTCTTCTAACTAACCGTCTTATTTCATAGGATTTATACTCAGGAAAGAAAGATTGATTCCATAGAAACGGCCTAGTCAAAGTTTGAAGCCAAATCTGGCTGGAATGGAAGCTCTTCACATGCTGTTTACAAGCAACGGTAAGCAAAGCTCAGTCAACAATGTTAGGAAATGTGTAAAAAAGACCTGCCTGTAAAACCACAGAGGGTAGTTTTTGTTTTCTTTTTTACAAGCTGCTTCCACATTTTATTTTAGTTTTTTCTCAATTCAGATTTATCTGAGACGGCCTTATTTTAATTTTAAGACCTTGTAATAACCTGATTATTTTAACTATTTCCTGATACCTAAAACCCCGGGGCTGTGAGACGGGAAACAAACCAACAATCAGCAAACTGAAACCAGATGGGGAAAGACGGGGAGGCTTGTGTATGTGTGTGTGTGGAAGAGGGGGGTGGTGGGTGGGCGGTATAACCAACTTAAAAACTAATGGTTTACATGGTCCACTACTTCAACACCAGGGCAAGGTTGGCAGATTATGATCATGAACATCCCAGATTGACTCCCTGAGATGAATCCCATCTTACTGCGATGTGATGAATAAGAACGTGTAATATCTATATTCCTGTGTGTTCCCAGGCCCGGGTGGCGAGTAACGCCCAGAGGAGCGTGATCAGACTATGGGAAAGAACAACAAATGTGCTGCTGTCAGCGCTATCGGCCAACAGGAGAGGAGTGCCTTCACTGGCCTCCGTGTGGAGCCAGTTTGCACTCAGGAACCAAAGTGACTCAGTTGTGGTTTGACATTGTTTGTGAGTGCATAAAGAGGGAGAGGGAGGTTTGTGTGCACACGGCATGCTTACATTCCTGTATACATCTGTTGAAGTTTGTATTTTCAACCATTTTTAGGTGATTCTGTGATTTATCTCCAGGTCTTGCATGCTTTCTTTAGGTCAAGCTGAGGTTAACCGGTGTCCTGGATATATATGCCTCTCATCCGTCACTGCGGGAAATGTTTTATGACAGCCGGTGCAGACTTCACACCACTACGCCCCATATGTAAAGTCTAACAGGAGCATGCAGGGTGCTGTCAAAACCCGAATGTACCCAGACGGCACATTGTTGGGCTCCTGAATGGGGAAATGGTTTTATGATTTCTGTAATAAAGCTCGGAGGCAGCCAACAAAAATATCTTCTGATTATTGTGTCGGCTGTGGGTGCTAAAGTCCTCTGTCACCACCCTGGAGGGGTCTGTAGTTCTGCTTGAGGTCTTAAAGGGGGCATCTTTTTCTAAAAAGGTGGTATCAGTTTCTGTAGACGTCCACAAACGGGACCCTGCAGCGTTTTCATTGCAATTACTTACTTCTGGAGAAATAGTCTCAGTAGAAGTGGATCCATGGATGATGCAGGAAAGTAGGCGATTGTTTCTGGGAAGAACCACATTCGTTTGCTTCAAGCGGCTTTTTTGGCTGCAGATAAATCCCTTAAACCCTGCAGAGGTAACATTGCTGCTCTCCAAAAAAAGTCAAGGAAATAGTTTTAATTGGCCTTCATTACACTTTACAAGGTTTACTGACAGAAATGCACCAAAGTGCTTTAACAAATGGCTCCCCAAAGGTAAGACTGAGCCAATAGTGTTTGATGATTATTTTACTGTCTTGTTGCTGTTTGAGAGTGTGTTTCAGGAGGGGGAGGGGCAGGCGTTGACCTTTGGTGTTCGGCTGGACGAGTGCAGGTGAGATAGCAATGCAATGCAGGACTGAGGGGGTGATTACCTGAAGTCAGTGGTCGGGTGACTTTAGGGGATTTAATGTCAACATTTTGCCGTTTTTGGACTTTTTGGTTCTGTTTAAGTTTTCTTTTTGAGTTTTAAGTTACACTTTGATTTATGTCATTCTGTGTTTTCAGGGTTCCATTTCCATTTTGTGTCATTCTAGATGTTTTCTGGTTGTATTTGTGTTCAATTCAATTCTATTCAGTTTATTTCTATAGCTCCAACTCACATCATGTCATCTCAGGTCACTTTCCAGTTCACCAGATCATCCAGTCAGATTGATTCAAAGTTTTCTATCTAAGGAAAACCAGCTGATTGCATCGACTCATTGACTCTTCAGCAATCCCTCACACTAAGCATGCATGTGGCGACAGTGGAGAGGAAAAACTCCCTTTGAACAGGAAGAAACCTCCAGCAGAACCAGGCTCAGTGTGAGCGGCCATCTGCTGAGGCCCACTGGGGTTCAAGGAGACAGAAGCAGACATAGAAAAAGAAGCATAGATACAAAAGGCAACTGTCAACCAGCTCCACAGGCGGCCCCGTCCAGGAAACACACAGCCAGGCAGACGAGCTCCGAGCCAGCTCCCATGTCAGAGGATGAAGAGAGCACATCCAGTTAGTCACAGTCAGAGAAACAGGACTACACTGGAAAACAGGCCAAGCTCCAACATCTAGAAACAAAGGTGTTGATGGCAGCAGCACAGCTGATATTTCTCTCCAGGATGGAGTCACAGCCAAACAGGAACAGACCAGATGAAGCTACTATGAGAAAAAGCAGAGAGAGCAGAACGTTAGAGATTGAACTAACAGATTCTGCAGAGTGGGAGAATAGAGATAGAATGAAGCAGAATGGTCCCTATGTCCCTATGTTCTTTTCTATTTCTTGTTTACTCTCTGTTACCCACTTTTGCCAGTCTCCTCTCCACTAGCTCCCTTCTAGATCCTTCTGTCCACACCTGCTCCCGATCAATTGATTACTCCATTTTTTGTTCTGTGTAGCAAATATACTCCTCTGCAGTTACAGTTTGCTGGATTCTCCTCAGACCTTCAGTCTATTCCTCCCCAGTGTCTCCTATTTTTGGTTCCTGAGCTTGGCTCAAAATTGGCTATGATTGCTCCAAGTTGAGATGTGCAGCCCACTACTGTGTGTGGAAATGTCACCTTGCATGTTGCAGAAAATAGAAACACATTTGTTGCTTTCTTCACACTTTTTATGATTTCATCGAATATTTGGCATAATTGGAAAATGTCGTTTATTCTCGCTAGTTTCACATCTTTCCATCACAATCCCTAAAGCTTTGATAAAGTTCAGATTATTCCTACTTAGTACTGTCACCGCTCCACCATGGTACGAAGCCCAGAGGAGCTTCAAGGAACATGCACAATAAAGGTCAAGATAAACACAAACATCATAGCAAAATAATTCCTACTATGGATTTTACAGCTAAAACTGTAATACCGTTTATTTTTAGGCATGCTTTACAGTCGGTGAGATGTGCAGGGAAACTATGTTTGCACTGCAAAAACGATTTAGAAATAAGTAAAAAATGACTAAGTGTAAACCTAACCCAATTCTAGTAGGTAAATAAGATGATAACCAATGGAATGACTTATTTTTACTCTTAAAATAAGAAAACAGATAGATAATATGCACTGAAAATAAAACATTTTTTTCCCATTTTAAATGTAAATTTTCTTTTTCCATTGGCAAAGTGTCTCACTTACATCCTCAAATAAAAAAATGCACTTATTTTAAGAATAAAAAGGACTTTTTTAGATGTACATCGTCAGCGTGTTGCTTGTTTTGCCACATTTAATGTTCAAATATTGTTTTGATTTTACCTTTTTTAAGCAAAATTAGTTGCATGATAGAACTATTTTTATCTTGGTTTCTAAGATCTTTCTGCTTCTTGGCGGAGTGCTGTGATTTTTGTATTTTTGCGCGGTCTTTTCCAGTTTGCCGGGTCTCCGCTGCCCTGTGGTGAATGGATCCATGCTGAGGCTGTATAAATCCTCTCATTGGGTCTAATGGCTGCATATTTACTGCAGAATTTGCAGCTGAGCACAGTGGAGCGGGGCTGGATACAATCAAAATTGGGGGTAAGCCACTGCTCTAGTGGTTTTTAAGTGTATTACGGTCCATGGTTGTGTTGGGAACCCTACTGTGTCCGGACTTTAGTCCACTTTGTGCAAAACACCAGTAGCCATCGGTACGAAACCAGAAAAACAGCATGATACCACCATTAGGCTTGGTAGTCAGTAGAGTATTCTTACTGAAGTTTCAACCAAATGTGAAAAAAAAAATGGTGTGGACATTTTTTAACACTGCAGTACTGACCAAGGAGCAGACCTACCACAAACTGGGATATGTTGATAACCAGTTTGTGGTCTGCCATCATCCATCCATCCTTCCATCAATTTTCATGTCATGCTTATTCGGTGGTGAGGGGTGCTGGTGCCTATCTCCAGCTGTCTACGGGTGAGAGGGGTCCACCCTGGACAGGTCTCCAGTCCATCGCAGGTCAACACAGAGACAAACAGGACAAACAACCATTCACACACACTCACACCTAAGGAGAATTTAGAGAAGCCAATTAACCTAACAATTACCTTTTTGGACTGTGGGAGGAAGCCGGAGTACCTGCAGAGAACCCAGGCATGCTGAGGGACAGACCCCAGCCCGGGAATCAAACCTCCCATTGGTTCACAGTCAACGGGCTGTAAAATCTGCAGGATCTCAGAGGGTCGCCCTGCGAATGAGATGAGGTCATATGAGAGAAAATGCAGATCAGTCTGTTGGGTCACAATGACATGAAGTGTAATTGGGGGTGTTTTAATATTGGTTATGTTTGATTTGTTTAAGTAACCAGGAGGCAGAATATTGAAGCAACGAAAAAATTCAGCAGGCGGCAGACTAGTACAACGAAAAACAAAGGGGCCCAAAGGTGCATCTCACAGAAAATTGAACTGAAATAACACTAAAGATTTTTTTTTTTTGGATTAAACAAGAATCTGAACAAAAGAATTTCCCAATATATGAGCCGGATAAATTACCTTTAATGGCAAAAAAATCAAAAACATGCTGATATTGAAGGCAATAGCTTAAGAGCAGCCTTTAATGCTATCTTAGACACTATTGGCTTTGTTCAAAATGTGAATAGTCCCACACATTCTCATCTTCATACTTTGGATCTTGTGCTGACATACGGCATAGAATGTGAAGAAATAACAGTATTTCCTCACAACCCTGTCCTCTCTGACCACTTTCTAATAACCTTCAGGATTACTTTAACAGAGTTCTCCTCCCCCAAAAGAAGGTTCACTTTTAGTAGATCTTTATCAGATAGAGCAGTTATACATTTTAAAGAATCTGCTTCACTTTCTCTCTCCTCTGTGTCGCTGAGCAGTGCTGCAAAGTGCAAAAGCATAGGTTATTCCCCTTCACAGGTTGATGATTGTGTTGATGGGGTTGCTACTTCTCTGCGTACTGCCTTAGACAACGCAGCTCCCTTGAAAATGAAAACTGTTAAAAATAGAAAGCTTGCTCCTTGGTTTAATGCAGAGCTGCGTACTTTGAAGCAAAATGCTAGGAAACTGGAGAGAAAATATCGCTCCACAGGCCTGCGGGAGTCCTTCCTAGTCTGGAAAAATGGTTTACTGCTGTATAAGAGGACCCTTTGTAAAGCAAGAGCAGCATAATTCTCCTCATTAATAGAGGAGAATAAGAATAATCCTAGATTTCTTTTTAATACAGTTGCCAAACTCACCCAGAGCCATAGCTCTGTTGAACCGTCCATTCCACCTGCTCTTAGCAGCAATGATTTTATGGGATTCTTTATAAATAAGATTGATCTTATAAAAAGTAAGATCATAAGCACTCTATCTGTGATTGTACCTGAGGTAGTCATGGAGTCTGAGCCGGGTTTAGACTGCTTTGATCCAGTTAACTTTCTGAATTAGCAAAATTATTGTCTTCATCTAAGCCTTCAACTTGGATGTTAGATCCAGTTCCAACCAGGTTATTTAAGGAGGTATTCCCTTTGATCTCCTCCTCCATTTTAGATGTGATTAATCTATCTCTGTTACAGGGATATGTACCTAAAGCTTTTAAGGTTGCTGGAATTAAACCTCTGCTTAACAAACCGTCTCTTGACCCAGATGACTTGGTTAATTATAGACCTATATCCAATCTTCCTTTCTTATCCAAAATTCTTGAGAAAGTAGTTTCCAACCAAGTTTGCGATCACTTACACCATAATGAACTTTTTGAAGAGTTTCAGTCTGGCTTTAGAGCTCATCATAGCACTGAAACAGCTCTGGTGAAAGTCACTAATGATATTCTCATGGCCTCAGATAATGGACTTGTATCTGTGCTCGTCCTGTTGGATCTCAGTGCTGCATTTGATCCAGTTGATCATAATATTCTTTTAGAAAGACTTGAATATTTTGTTGGAATTAAAGGAACAGCAGTAGACTGGTTTAAATTTTATCTATCTGATCGAATTCAGTTTGTTCATGTTAATGATAGATCTTCAACACGCTCAAAGGTTACCTGTGGAGTACCACAGGGATCAGTGCTAGGACCAATTCTCTTTACTTTATACATGCTCCCAATCGGTAGAGTTATTAGACAGCATGGGATTAATTTCCACTGTTATGCTGATGATACCCAGCTATATCTGTCTATAATCCAGATGAAGCTAACCCATTACATAGATTACAGGCATGTCTGAAGACATAAAAACCTGGATGACTCTTAACTTTCTGCTTCTGAATGCAGACAAAACAGAAGTTATAGTCTTTGGACCAGAGTCTCTGAAAAAGAAGCTGATTAGTCAGTGTTGACATCTGTGTCCCTAATTGATCCTGTTATCCACTTATGGATGTGGGCGTGGTTTCCACACCGGTGTGCAATCAATAAATGGCAGCAGCTCATTCACAAAAATGATCGCATGCAGGCCAAACGAAATCTCATGTCTCTGTGTCGTATTTTGCCTCTGTCTTATACCGGCTGATCAGCTCTTGTGGCGATGGCTGCGCCAACAGGTTATGGGCCCAGTAAAGAGTTTGGGAGCCGATGGAATCGCTTATATTTTGACGGAGATGAAAAGAATTATGAACTGTGGGAAACCAAGTTTTTGGCGCACTTACGTCTGCTTGACCTCAAAAGCACAATTCTAAGTGAAGCCCCCGATGAGGACGCTCAAGGTGTCGAGGAAGACCTCAGTAAGAATGAAGAGGCCTACGCAGTTCTAATTCAAATGCTGGATGACAAAAGCTTGTCCCTTTTCATGAGAGACGCTGCTGATGACGGCAGGAAGGCGCTGCAGATCCTCCGTGACCATTACGCAGGGAAGGGGAAGCCGCGCGTAATAAGTTTATACACGGAGCTCACATCTCTGCAAAAAGGTGTGAATGAAAGCGTCACGGACTATATAATTCGTGCAGAAACTGCTATTACAGCGCTGCGTAATGCAGGAGAGACTTTAAGTGACGGCTTGTTGACAGCAATGATTTTAAAAGGCCTGCCTGATGCATATAAACCATTCTCTGTACATGTCACGCAGAGTGATGAAAAGTTTACCTTTGCTGATTTTAAAACCAAACTGAGGAGCTATGAGAGCACAGAAAAGTTTGGCGCTTCTGGCTCCGCAGAGGACAGTGTAATGAAAGTCAGAGGGAGAGACACCTGGAGCAAGCTTACCTGTTTCGCCTGTGGTCAGAAGGGCCACAAAGCTGCTGACTGTGCGTCAGCTGCTGGAGAGCGCAGAGAGTCCAAGCAATGGTGCAGTTTCTGTAAGAGCGCAACGCACAAGGACGCACACTGTCGGCGCAGAAAGCGGGACAAAGTGAAGCAAGCAGTGGATGAGGAGGACCACACGTTTGCTTTCAAGGTTCACCTGGAGGATGTTCCTGTCCAAGGACTCAAGGCGAAGGGTCTGATGGTCGACTCGGGTGCTACTAAGCACATCATCACTGACATCGACAGGTTTGAACAGTTTGATCCAACTTTCAAGCCTCAGAGTCACACATTGGAGTTGGCTGATGGAGAGCGCGCCACTGGTGTTGCGCAAAGGAAAGGCACTGCAAGAGTGCGTCTAAGAGACAGTAAAGGCCGCATCGTGGATGTATCGCTGATGGAGGTGCTCTATGTGCCATCATTCCCCCAAGACATCTTTTCTGTTAAAGCGGCTACAGCGCAGGGAGCGACAGTCATCTTCAAAGAAGGACAGAATCGACTCATCCATAAGAACGGTACAAGTTTTGATATTCACACACATGACAGACTGTTCTATTTGAGTACTATGGATGATGCTGATAAATGCAATGCGTGTTATGATATTCAGACATGGCATGACATTTTGGGAAACTGTAATTATGATGATGTCTTAAAGTTGGAAAATGTAACAGAGGGGATGAAAATTAAAACGAGAAGTGAGAAGCCCAAAATGACATGTGAAGTGTGCATCAAAGGCAAATTTGCTCAGAGCCGAAATAGAGATCCAGATGAGAAGGCAAAGGGCATTCTAGAGCTTGTGCATGCAGACCTGGCTGGCCCTATAGAACCAGCAGGAAAAGATGGTTTCAAATTTGCTCTAGCATTCACGGACGATTATTCTGGAGCGGTGTTCACTTATTTTCTAAAAGCTAAGAGTGACACTGTTACAGCTACAGAGAAGTTCATTGCTGATGTGGCCCCTTATGGCAAAATTAAATGTATAAGGTCAGACAACGGAACTGAATTTACCTCTAATGTCTTTGCTCTGTAAAAATGGCATTCGACATGAAACTTCAGCTCCTTATTCACCACATCAGAATGGGACAATTGAGAGGGAGTGGAGAACTTTATTTGAGATGGGTAGATGCATGCTTATTGAGAGTAACTTGCCAAAATACATGTGGACTTATGCAGTACAAGCAGCTGGCATTATCAGAAATAGATGCTACAATAAACGTCTTGGACAAACCCCATATTTTGTGTTGACTGGAAAGAAGCCAGACTTATCCAAAATGAGAGTGTTTGGGTCAGAGTGTTACGCTTACAAATATGACAAGAAAAAGTTGGACACACGCTGTGAAAAAGGAATATTTGTTGGATATGATAAATACAGTCCAGCTTATTTGGTTTTCAATCCAGAGACAAGAAAAGTAACAAAAAATAGACTTGTGAAGTTTGTTATAAAAAATTCTATTAATTGTGACACTCAGACAGAAGATGACATTTATGAACATTATGAAACCAAAAGGAAAGTGGATATTCCACAACCAGAACTGGATAAAACAAAAGCAATCCCACCTGAAGTGAAAGTAGAGGTGAGTGAGACAAAACTGGAATGTGACAGTGAGAGTAATACTCGTTATCCGAAGAGAGAGAGGAGAGCCCCTCGCTATTATACAGATTGCGACTACAAAGTGAAATGTGATGAAGATCTGGAAGTGACAAATATTGATTATTGTTATCGTGTGACTTGCGATGTTCCCCAGACTTTAAAAGAAGCTTTGAGCTCTTCTGAGTCAGAACAGTGGGCCAAAGCCATGAGAGAGGAAATGGACTCTTTAATAGAGAATACGTTTACATTGACAACCTTACCAGAGGGTAAACATGCAGTGGGGGGTAGATGGGTTTATGCTGTTAAAGAAAATCCAGTGGAAAATATTTACAAAGCCAGATATGTAGCAAAAGGTTATAGTCAATTGGCTGGTTTAGACTATAACGAAACCTTTTCACCTACTGCTGATATGACCTCTGTTCGTGTTCTGATGCAGCTTGCAGTACAGTACAGTTTGGAGCTACATCAGATGGATGTTAAAACAGCATATCTCCATGCCCCTATAGACTGTGAGATTTACATGGAGCAGCCTGAAGGGTTTGAGGTAAAATCTGAAAGAGGAGAAAAACTGGTGTGTAAACTGAATAAGTCACTATACGGTTTGAAGCAGTCAGGGCGAAACTGGAATAAGATGCTACATGACTTCCTTATTGAAAATGGTTTTGTTCAGAATACTGCAGACTATTGTGTTTATTGTAAGACAGTTGGAAATGAAAGAATCATGCTGATTATTTGGGTTGATGATCTTCTTCTTGCAACGAGTGATGTTGAAATGCTCAGTGAAATGAAGGAAATGTTGGGGACCAAATTCAAAATTAAAGATCTTGGAAGATTAAAACATTTTCTTGGCATTGATTTTTGCCCAGACAAAAGGGGAAGTCAAAATGAATCAAAAGAAATATATCACAAAAATTCTTGACAAATTTGACATGACTCACTGCAAACCACGGACAACACCGTGTGAAAAGAAAATGACATTTGACAATGAGGGTGAACCTGCTGATCCTAAGAAATACCGTGAAGTAATTGGAAGTTTGATTTATCTAATGACATCTACTAGACCAGATCTAAGTTTTGTTGTTAGTAAATTATCTCAGTACCTGTCTGAACCTAAAAAACAACACTGGGTGGCAGCTAAACATGTTTTGAGGTATTTGAAATGCACTGTGGATCAGGAGTTGTGTTTTAGAAAGCAAGATGTGGATTTGAAGCTTGTGGCCTATAGTGATGCTGACTGGGCAGCTGACCAGAATGACAGGCGCAGTGTTACTGGTTACTGCTTTAGTTTGTCTGAGACTGGGCCTGTTGTTTCATGGAAATCTAAGAAACAACCCACAGTTGCTTTATCAACATGTGAAGCCGAATACATGGCTCTATCTGCTACAACTCAGGAGAGCATTTATCTTGTAAATCTATTGAAAGGAATGGACACTTTGAACTTTACACCTGTGAATGTTTTTGAGGACAACCAGGGTGCTATTGCCCTATCTAAAAACCCTGTGACTTGTCAGAGATGTAAGCACATTGACATAAGGTACCATTTTGTCCGCTCTGTTGTATCTGATGAAAAGATTGTTCTTCATTATTGTCCCACGGATGATATGGTGGCCGATGTTTTTACTAAACCTGTAGCAAAAGTCAGGATGGACAAATTTAGATGTTTTCTTTTTGGCAGGTGAACAATGGACTGTACTTTTGTGAAATGAAGTTGAATGTACACTGTATGTAATATTTGTGTCAATTAAGGAACAAGTGGGGGTGTTGACATCTGTGTCCCTAATTGATCCTGTTATCCACTTATGGATGTGGGCGTGGTTTCCACACCGATGTGCAATCAATAAATGGCAGCAGCTCATTCACAAAAATGATCGCATGCAGGCCAAACGAAATCTCATGTCTCTGTGTCGTATTTTGCCTCTGTCTTATACTGGCTGATCAGCTCTCGTGGCGATGGCTGCGCCAACAGTCAGTCACTTCATTTGGATGGGATTAAACTGATTTCAGATAATAAAGTAAAAAATCTTGGTGTTGTTTTTGATCAGGACCTGTCATTTAAATCCCAGATCAAAGAGGTTTCTAGAATTTCCTTCTTTCATCTGAGGAACATTGCAAAAATTAGAAATCTCCTGTCCAGGGGTGATGCTGAGAAACTAGTCCATGCATTTGTTACTTCAAGGCTGGACTATTGTAATTCTTTACTATCAGGAAGTCCACAAACTGTAGTTAAAAACCTTCAGTTGATCCAAAATGCTGCAGCCAGAGTTCTGATGAAAATGAAAAAGAGAGATCATATCTCTCCTATCCTGGCTTCTCTTCATTGGCTTCCTGTTAAATCCAGAATAGGATTTAAAATCCTCCTTCTCACATATAAAGCCTTAAATGGCCAAGCTCCATCTGATATCAGAGATCTGATTGTTCCTTATGTTCCTAACAGAGCACTTCGCTCTCAATCTGCAGGTTTACTAGTGGTTCCTAGAATTTCTAAAGTAGAATGGGAGGCAGATCTTTTAGTTCTCAGGCTCCTCTCCTGTGGAACCAACTACCAGTTTTAGTCCGTGAGGCAGACACCCTGTCTACTTTTAAGACTAGGCTTAAAACTTTCCTTTTTGAAAAAGCTTCTAGTTAGAGTGGCTCAGGTTATCCTGATCTATCTCTATAGTTCTGCTGCTATAGGCTTAGACTGCTGGAGGACATAGGGACCCCTTTTTCATCATTCTGCTTCATTCTATCTCTATTCTCCCACTCTGCAGAATCTATTAGTTCAATCTCTAACGTTCTGCTCTCTCTGCTTTTTCTCATAGTAGCTTCATCTGGTCTGTTCCTGTTTGGCTGTGACTCCATCCTGGAGAGAAATATCAGCTGTGCTGCTGCCATCAACACCTTTGTTTCTAGATGTTGGAGCTTGGCCTGTTTTCCAGTGTAGTCCTGTTTCTCTGACTGTGACTAACTGGATGTGCTCTCTTCATCCTCTGACATGGGAGCTGGCTCGGAGCTCGTCTGCCTGGCTGTGTGTTTCCTGGACGGGGCCGCCTTTTACAGCTGCTTTTTGTGTCTCTGCTTCTGTCTCCTTGAACCCCAGATGGCCTCAGCAGATGGCCGCTCACACTGAGCCTGGTTCTGCTGGAGGTTTCTTCCTGTTAAAAGGGAGTTTTTCCTCTCCACTGTCGCTACAAGCATGCTTAATGTGAGGGATTGTATTTGAGTCAATGAGTCGATGCAATCAACTGCTTTTCCTTAGATAGAAAACTTTGTATCAATTTGACTGCATGATCTGGTTGAACTGTAAAGTGCCTTGAGATGACATGTGTTGTGAATTTGGCGCTATATAAATAAAGTGAATTGAATTGAATTGAAAACAGAAATATCATCATTAGCAACGACTTATGGCAAAACCAGTTAGAACATATTAAGCAACAAGTTACTGATGATGTCACTTAAAACCATATGACAGGGTAAGGCTTTCAGAGTTCCTACTGCGGCATTATGATGATGCTCTGGTTCATAGTCGGAGGTACTAGTGGTGCATTACAGAGGGTGAAATAAGGGAACCTCCAAACAAAACTAAAATTTATCTACTTCACCTTAAGACAACAGCAAGATGATTGCAACTTGGATGCTTTGGGAATTTTTAAAAACAAACAACAACAAAAAATAGATAAGATTAAGTTCCATCAATGACCATGACCTCTAGCTGTCAGGTTGTGTTGAAGTTTGTAGAGGACCCAATTGCAGAGATAAAAGCTGAGATGGATTCTTGCAGATTTGATAACAAGTGGTGACAGAAGCATAGATCCAGAAATAACTAATCAAGGAAAACAGGAACCAGAACAAAGGGGAAAACTTTAAGACATTTATTGTCGATTTGTATACACATAGTGTATTTTGTACAGCTTCTAAGACATTTCCATTTTCTTAACTTGCAGCAGTGATCAAATGTAAACATTGTGGGAGAACAAAACATGGTGCAAAAAAAAAAAAGCATTGATATGGCCAGTGTGATGCAGAGTCTGTGACAGGATTTAGATTTTTTTTGCATTTTTTCTGATGGTGGTGGGGAAGAAACTTTTATGGAACCTGCTGGACCCGCATCAGCCGCTGTGAAGCCTCTTCCCAGAGGGCAGCAGGGAGAACAGTCCATGGTGGGGGGGTGAGGGGTCATTGATGATATTACGGGCTCGGGACACGCAGCGCTGGGATGAAATGTCTTTAATGGAGGGAAGAGGAGCCCCCATGATCCTCTCTGCTGTTCTCACCTTCTTCCAGTCTGAGGCGCTGCAGCCTCCACACCACACAGTGAGACAGCTGCTCAGAACGCTCTCTATGGTGCTTCTGGAGAAGGTGGGGAGGATGGGTGGGGGCAGGTGGGCTCTCCTCATCCTCCACAGGAAGTCCAAGCTCTTCTGGGCCCTTTGGACCAGTGAGGTGGTGTTTCCAGTCCAGGTGAGGGTGTCTGTGATGTGCACCCCCAGGAATTTGGTACTGCTGACCACCTCTGCAGCTGAGCTGTTGATGAGCAGTGGAGCGTGGTTAGGCCGGTTCTTCCTAAAGTCCTGAAAACACATTGGTTAAGAAGGGAATGAAGAGAGTCCAGCAACCAGTAATTGCAGAGAAGGAGTTTGGGTATATTAGATTTTCTACCTGGACCGGGTCCTTGGAGGTCTGTGACAGTAAGGAGGGCGGAAGAGTTTTGGCTATGGATTCAAACAGGTCCAGCTTTCATTGGCCTGCACGCTCTGTCGCCTAGCAACTGTTAGAGTTGACACACTGTTAAATATGGAAGTTATGTCCCCCTGAAAGCGACTGTGCCTCGGAACTTCCCTTCTGGTTCTTTTCCTGGGAGCAAGTTATTTACTACTCTTAACTCAAACTGGGTAATACCATACAAAAAAGGGACTATAAAACAGGAGTAAAAGAGTTTATTCCAGTTCAGGTCGTTACAGGACAGAGAAATTGCTTGGAGTCGGCACAGCTGTGGCTCAAAAAACATCAGCGAGCGTTCAGCAAAGATTGAGCCCCGAACAAGGTAATCTCTTCCTTCTTATACTCCATGAGTCCATGTTTTGCATCAGGTGGATGCTTAGCTGTCCGTATCAGAAACTGACACGCCATCCATGCCCTGACCTTCATGCATCTTGCCTCTTTACCCCAGGATTATACATAGCTCTCCTTTATCAGTCCGGCTCCAAGATGTGCCCATATCCTGTGTATTTTTAAAGACATGAAGGCTGTCCTGATTAAATGGCCTCCATACACACAGTGACATCCATCATGTAAAGGAAGGCCTTCTACTCTGTCTAATCTGGCTAATAGAATAACAATGCACATGATGTATAAAGAATATGTCTAACAACATAAAACAGGAAAAGAAAGGATGCCGAACTTTCACTTCTGTTCTGGATGCTAATAACATTTCTGAGGAGCTTCAGCAGCAGTGCCGTGGTCTCAGATATAAAATTTTCTTTACACCTTCTATTCTACATTGCATGTCCATAAAAAATTGCCTCTAGCACTCTGCTCCCTCTTGCTTTGCACAAACACATCCTCCCTTATCATATGAATCGCATGTCTCTTTGAATAGACAGGTTTCTGTTTTTCTTCCTTTAGTACTTCTTCCCCACCTACAGCGCCTTCTTCTATGTCCTGTTGCCTTTTAGCCTCTTCCCTACGTCCCCTTGGTCCTGTCACATTACCTTCATCTTTGTGAAACATCAGTCTTTTCTTTTTCCTTTGCTTTGATTTAGTTCTACAAAATTCATATGTATTATTTGAACCGAATATGTGGGAGAGGGAAACTTCCCACGTTTAGCTCTTAGATTTCCTTGTGGCTTGTGTTTAGCACATGTTAGACATGCCCTACATGTCATATGTTGTATAATGTTGGTTAACCTGTCCTACCATCCCTCCTGTTGAGACATGTGTAACACCACGGCTCCTTATAGCTGCTGCTTTGAATACGGAGGAGCTGCTGTTCCCACAGGGTCTAACCCTTTAGAGTAATACACTACAGGTTTGAGCTTATCACCATGAGGCTGTAACTTGGATTTTTACCAGGCTGTTTCCATAGTTGGAACAGATGGACATGGAGCGGAGACGATAAGCATGTTGCATAAAACACAGGAGGATTTTGTTGCAACACCATTACATTTTCTATCCGTACAGCCTTCACCCCCCCCCCCCCTGCGTGGGGAACAATTGCAATGCCTAATTTTTCCATCACGTCTCGTCCTAACAGATTAATGGGGTGAATTGGTGATGTTACTACAGAAGCATGCAACCTTTTTCCTGTTTAAAGGTCTTCTGTTTCTATTGCTCTTGACATCCATTCTTGGGATATTTGACCATTTGCTGATTTTACAAAAAAGGGGCATTTTAGATGCTATTAGCATTGACATTATCTTTAATACAAGTTTTACAGGCTCCTGGAACGCATACAAGTGTAACTGCCTGTCCATTAATTGTAAGTACTATTTATGTTTTTTTCTGTTAATGCATTCAATAGCTCCCATGCTCCTCTGTTTTTAAAGGCCCTGGATTTTCTCTAGCCGCCCCCGTCTCCTCGATGCCTTCGAGGGGTCTGGTGGCTTAGAAAAAAATATTTCTTCTGGGTAACATATAGAATCTGCCCAGAATATTTATGCCCCCGCTCCTGACACACCACCTCCCTTTTTAGCGTGCTTTTCGGCATTGCTGTGGTTACCTTAGACATTGCCAGTTTGGGTAATTATTTATTTATTTATTGATATTTTTAACCCATGCTGAGATATGTGGCTGGAAACCTCCCATTAATATATTTTTTAGTCGCTGTTGGTATGGTTTTTCATCTCCATCAGCGTAGGTTATTTGACTTGCAATTCAAGTCTATATATAATTTATTTCTTCATCCAATGATCTAAGTATTTTAGATTTTTAGGGTAATTTGCTTGTACGAACTTCCAGTTTTTTTCTATAGTTCGTCTCTTGGTTTTACTTTACTAGACCCACTTCCCAATTTGTGTGTTTTGGACCAGTGTGGTTGTAGCACCTAGGGCAGGGGTCTGGTGTACTATTGCTTGGTTGGAAAGAAAACCTGCAGCCACACGGCCCTTTCTGGAACCAGTTTGACACCCCTGACCTAGGGTATTCTAAAACACTGGTTTATTTCAACAGGACAATACTTAAGATACCGTTGTGGTAATTTTCACTTCAACCTGTTCAGGTGGAAAATTCTTGCCTACATGCATCCACAAGGGTCGTATTGTTTGCTTTACCTGTTGCTTTTACATGAAATACTAGTACCTAGAGGTGCTAATACTTCCACTCACTTACACACACTTCCACGTTAGCTTCGTTTTTTTTTTCTTATATACATCCTATTTTATCACAGACAATTCCGGGGGTCTGTTCCCCTATTAGGACTATTTTATCTGGCCTGAATACGGTCTAGAATCCTTCAGGTGTTTTCATTCAGTCAGGTTTTTCACTTAAACCTACTCACAGGATTTGCAGGACTCCGTCATCCTATTTACAGAATTTACGGGACTCCGCCGTCCTCCTGTGTGCTTTTCTCCTTCAGATCCCAGGGAACGGGGATGAATCCAGTCCCGTCAAAGGGTCTGAAGGAATTACCGGTCTTCCTGTGGCCACAGGCTTTCTGGATTTCACCCACCTCCAATGGAATCGTCAGATGTGTTGGCATCCGGCTCGAAGGACCAATTTAATGTCATGTCTAACACCTAAAACACTGTAAAACAAGGAAAGAAAAGCACAGAGTCAGAATTCTTTTTACTCGCGAGGAGAGTAGAAAGAGACCGTGCAGTTACAATCTCCACCGCACTCTGCCGGTCTTCAGCTTTCTCCTCGCTATTTATTAAAGTCAGGGGGGTCCCTAGTTACACAACCTGAGGTTGCACTAAAGGGAAACAAGGTAGACAATTCAATTTGCAGACTCAGTGAACAGGTCAATTTGAATTTAAATGTCTTGCAGTCAAATGGTCTGAGAACGGCTGGTTTCGTTAAGCTTGAGCAATACTTCCTGAGAGTTGACCTATACTGCTTGTGCAACACCCCTCTGGAAAGGTAATATGTCACACACTATATATCATAAGAACAAACATTAAGTATCTTATACATAATTATTCCAACAGTAACTGAAAACTCAAAAAGAAAAATTAAACAGGACCAAAAAGTACAGAAAGGTCGGAATCATGACAAAATCCAATTTTAAAAAGTCTGAAAACAGTTTATCTGTGCAAGAAGGCCACAGAAACAAATAAAGCCTGAATCATGATGTTGGTCACTGCCTTCTTCATGGCAAAGACTTTGCCTTTTTTTCACCAAGGTGTACGTATGTGTTTAAGATTACTGCATTCGAATCTTTCATTTAAGTTTAATGGATGTTCACTTATCACTCCACAGCAGAAGGGGAACATTTTAGATCAATCTTTTCGAGCTCCAAGTTAATCCCACTTTCATCTTCTACGCAGATATCCTTTAAAGAGGCCACATTCTGAAACGGCTCAGAGTTTATGAGAAAGTTAAAAGAGAACTTTGGTTTGATTAGAGCTGATGTATTAACCAGACTGCTGGGATGTTATATCATTCAGCATTTTTTCCCTCATGTTTTTACAGCCTGCTGAGTTACAGCTAACTCCCTATTGGGGGCTATTATGTTTACAAGTGTCAAAGCATTTTAGCTTTATTGAGGACGATAAAGTGGAGGCACCTCAAATCTTTAGTGACAGTTTGAACCGATTTTGTTTATTATTTAAGTATGATTTTGGATCCGTTCCTGTAGTCGACTGACAGAAACTTTAAATGGAGGTTTGAGCTGTAAATCAAACCCTTTAGAACATACGGTGAAAGCAATACTCAGGGAAAGTTCCTGTTCCACATCTCATCAGGAACACTTGTAATCTTCATTCAGTGGAGTTTATTTCTGCAGCATCAATTCACAATCCATCATCTCAAGGCGCTTTACTACGAAAGAGCCTGGCATTCACCAAAGAAAAAAAAAAATCTGACAGCATAATTATGAGATAAGATCTCGTAATTATAGAAATACAGATCTTAATATTAAGAGATCCTGATCTCAGTATTATGAGATCTTATCTCATAATTACAACATACTGATCTCTTAATTATGAGATAAGCTGTCAGTTTTTTTCTCTTTAGTGAATGCAATGCGCTTCCATACTTTACAGAGACAAGTTCTTTATATATATAAAAAACAGCTGGTTGTATGGAGTCCTTCACCCTGCAGGGTAGTCTCCTGCTACAGTTGCTTGTATTGTGCAGTTGACTCTACAGCAATCCCTGACTCCAAACTTTAGGTTGTGCCTGTACCATTTTATACTTGTATATCATACACAGAAACGGTCCTTTTAACCAATAAAAAACATGGCCATACACACATCTAATAAGTCATTCCATCTTTACGTGTTGTTTCAGTAACTTTCATTAATTTTTAACAAGTGGTGTCAAAAGTTCACACATTTGTTACTTCAGTAGAAATATAGATCGTGCAGTTTTAAAACACTCTGGGAAAAGCTGAAGTACCAACTTGACCGCTTCACTCAAGTAAAAGTGAAAAAGTATGTGCTCCAAAAACTACTTAAAGTATAAAAGTATAAAGTAACCTTTAAAAAAACAGCCAGATGCCACTATATGAATTAAAGTTCAATTTTTTACTATTTCTAAAAATTATCTGAGATAGGGCCAAGGATGAGGGAGGTCTTGTTGGTCTCCGTCTCCCGATACGCTCTCGCCTGTGTCCGACCTTTCAGACATTTCAACATCTTTTTCTGAATCCCACATTGTAGCATGGCATAGACAATTCACGTTAGCAGTTTGAAGAACACCTGCTTGCTTCTGGTGATTTCCTTTAGCTAACCAATGAGTGTTTGCGTTCTATGACTCATCCAATCACACTAGTTTTCACTAGATGTGGGTGGAGCCAATGATCTGCATTGGATGGAGCACATGACAGGAAATACTGTAAATATTTAGAAACATTAAACCAGTGTCATGATCTGGCCTGTTTGCTCCTCCCTAATCAGTCATTCCTTACACCTGTCGTTTTCCCTCCCTGCCTTAATTACAATTTATTCCTCTCACCTGTTTCCTCTGGTTTAAATTCCGTTCTCCCTGAGCATTCAGGGCCAGATCATTTCTTGTCTTTCTGTCAGTCTGTCTGTTCAGTTTGATTCCATGGTTCATGTCCTGGATCCTGGCAGCCAATGGAAAGAGGGTTTTGTGTTTGTCTCGTCTCCTGATTGTCCACTGTTCCTCCCCCGCGGAGTCCTCTGGGTTTTTGGCTCATTATGGGGGGGGGGGGGGGTCAGTTTTTATCCAGTAAGCCTGGCTCCAGGGAGGAGACCAGTTTAAAGTTCTGCTTCAAGTTCTAGTTCCACGTCCTGTCTCGGCTACCCTCTTCCACTGAGCCTGCCTGCCTGTCTGCACCTGATCCTGTCTGCTCCTGTGCGTGACCACCTGGTCATGCTTCTGGTTCCAGTCAGACTCTGAACCCTCCTGGGAGCCTGTGGATGCCTGGGAGTCTGGATCCTGCCACCTGTTTCTGTTCCTGCCTGATCTGGATCCTGCCTGTTCTGTCTATTCCTGTCTGTTCTGGATCCCTGACCAGGATCGGCTTCCAGCATGTCCTCTGGGACTGCAGCACTGGGGACATTCTTGGTCTAGACCGTTAAACCAGGTAAGTGACCAACTCAGATAATCTTCTGTCAGATGATCGTGGTCACTTACCTGTGTTTCTCCCACTACAGAGTGTCTGAGATTGGGCGGTACCCCGCCCCCCCATCCTGCAGAGTCCGCGAGCCACAGCTCTGCTTTAGTTTGTTTTATTTAATAAACATTTTGAACTTTCCTACTGGCTGTCTCTCCTTGAATACTGAGTCCATCTGTCCTCGTTTTCCTGACAACCAGGGGTAAAAATCATTGGGTCCGAATAAAGAAAATCATCAACCAGTAAAGGTCCAGAGACATTTTTAATGATCTGTTACTTTAAACAGAATTTAACACTGTGATTAAATAAGGTGTTTATGCATTAATGTTATACATTTAATTTTTTTAATTTAATTTTTTTAAATAAAAAATATAAAAAAAAGAAAAATTTTCCATTTTGAAAATCTAAATTGTTTTTTGAAGTAGAGAAAAACAATTGTTCAGTTTAATTTATAGATAATTTCCTGATTCCCATATTTTCTCAAACCCCTGAACTGATCATTTGTTATTTTCTTTCTTTTTTCTGTTGTTGGCAGTGGGCTTTAGGCTGCCCTGCAAGGCTTTAAACCTGGGTTTAACCGGAGACTAAGCCATTCTCAAGCACATATCAAGGTGCTCATTTTGAGCCTGGATCCAGATTTATTTTTGATTCTGTTCATGGTGGAGAATCCTGCTTGCAATCGCACCAAACGGGAAAAAGAAGATGTGGTTTTTCAAATTAAAATATAGTAACAACAGATCGGTAATAACTACAAATTAGAGCACAATTCTTAGAAATTTTAAAAAACTAACACCGTTTATTTAAAAGATTGGATGCAAACTATTGGTCCTTCAACAGACCAGGAAGCAGATTTCTCATCTCCATCAGAAACTGAACATCTGCTGGATGCTGATGGGGATTTTTTTAATATGTCATATTAAAATATTTCATTTCTGCATGTTTTCCTCCTACGAATTTAATGATAATATCGCGCATGCTCTCCTCAAGAACGGAGGATAAGTCGGAGCGCAGGCATACGGGAGGAACAGGGGAGGCTGTAGGCTTTGCTTTGAGCAGGAGGTCGTGATGCTGCAGGGCGGAGCAGTGATGGAGGATGCGAGATTTCAGGAAATAGAAAGTACAGACACCTGTGTGAAAATGTAATAAGTAGAAGTCAGAAGTAGAAAGAAAAATAGGTAATGGAGTAAAGTACAGATACCTAAAAAGTATACTTAAGTACAGTAACAAAGTATTTGTACTTTGTTACTTGACACCTCTGTTTTTAACCCATTTCTACAGGCTAACTGTGACCATTACCCTAAACCTAACCATTATGGGCTGTTATGCTAGTTATGCTGCTATAGGCTTAGACTGCTGGAAGACATAGGGACCCCTTTTCATCATTTTGCTTCATTCTATCTCTATTCTTTCATTCTGCTAGCCTGATAAACCAGACTAAATGTGAGATTAAATGTGTAATCTAGTCTGGCCTCGATGAATGAGACATCAGAAGATTGTTGATGAGAACAACCCGTTGTTTTTACAACCAAGTCTGTGCCTATTGGGCAACGCTCTGACCAGTGAGTGCCACTGACTGCGATGTAGGAAGCGCAACAGGAAGCTGGTGGGGGAGTGTAAACAAACAGCCTGTCGATAAAACGGCAAATACGTCCTTCTTAAAAATGAATGAGGGTAGAGCCTCTTCCTGCTCACGTTTCAACGAAAACCCAAAATCTAATCCTTCCAGAACTGATTCCAAAGCTGAGTCGAACCAAAACTGTCCAATAGTTGTTGCCGTCTTCGTTGAGGTGCTTTCTCCAGCGTCGCGCAGCTTTGTTTTCCCGCCCTCAAAACCCCGCCCACTTTGGATCCAAAAATTCAAAACACATCTCTGCGTTGTGATTGGCCCGCCAGTTCTAGGGCCTGGGGCACTGATCGAGGCTAGACCACCAGCAGGCAAAAAGGATTTTGGCCGCTGGTGGGTGGGGCTAGTTTACTAGGTTATCATTCTGCAGAATCTGTTAGTTCAATCTCTAACGTTCTGCTCTCTCTGCTTTTCCTCATAGTAGCTTCATCTGGTCTGTTCCTGTTTGGCTGTGACTCCATCCTGGAGAGAAATATCAGCTGTGCTGCTGCCATCAACACCTTTGTTTCTAGATGTTGGAGCCCTGCCTCTTTTTCAGTGTAGTCCTGTTTCTCTGGCTCGGAGCTCGTCTGCCTGGCTGTAGGTGTTTCCTTGAAAGGGCCGCCTTTAACAGTTGCCTTTTGTATCTCATCTTCTTTTTTGTACAGTAGTAGCCATTTAAAATTTTCCCTCTTTCCTTTATGATCCATTGGATCGCCCTTGGCTGGTCCCCTATATTCCTATTTAAACATCAATCTTTGTAGTAAAATATTCTTTCTGTCATCATTTGTGGACATTAAGATCTAAAGAGAAGCATCATCTCCTGGTCAGACCCTGTAATTGAATGAAAGGGTGGAGTCAGAGAAAATAGATTTGCACGCCAAAGACAAGGCCAGTGGCTGGATGTTGGAGGGAATTTTGGTGGGAGTTGCCGGGGAATAGGCTGCCATTGGCCTGGCGTTTGACTGGGGAGGGCCATTTTGAATGGCTGCTACTGTATATCTGCTTCTGTCTCCTTGAACCCCAGTCGGCCTCAGCAGATGGCCGCTCACACTGAGGTTTTCCTCTCCACTGTCGCTACAAGCATGCTTAGTGTGAGGGATTGCTCAAGAGTCAATGAGTCGATGCAATCAGCTGGTTTTCCTTAGATAGAAAACTTTGAATCAATCTGACTGGATGACCTGGTGAACTGGAAAGTAAAGTTAGTACACTGAATAGTAAACTGAATAGAATTGAATTGGAATCATAGCTAAGCCTGTACTTATCTAAACCAAGCCTTAGTCCCAAGCATCACCCCTGACCTTTTAACAGCACTTCCCCTCGCGGGAAGTGCTGTTAAAAGGCATCGGGCCCCACAAGAAGCAATCGGTCCCCACAATGTGCTATTTTTCCAGAAATGGGGCCCCACAATGTATTAACTACAAGAACACACCTTCCAAGACAATGGTGGGAGGATTGTTTTTGGAAGGGGAACAGAACTGATGTGTGACTTCAGCAGCGCTGATCTTGGGTGAGCTCATGTTGTATTGATGTAAAATTTCCCTTCAAAGAGCAGCTCTCCAAAGCTTTAAAAACAATTAGAGGTGATTCCCAACATATCAACATGCTTTATGCATTCAAACCGATATTTAATACTCTCCAGAGCTTGAGGGTTGTGTGAGTGTTGGGGCGTTTCTGAAGTGGACACATTTTTCAGCTTTTTTTTGGGGATATCTTTTGATGCGCGTGCAGCGCTGCAGCTTAAAGTGACCTCATTCTGACTGTGAACCACCCTCTGGGATTCCCCAAACTCTTGGTCTCTCAAATGTTTGTAGGTCTGTGCATCACTGCGTGTATGTTCCTCTGCCATATTCCTTAGGTAATGGTGTCCACAGAGCAGAGCTGATCCTGAGGAAAGGCTGCTGGGTGGTCTGGTGACCTGAGGAGCAGCATGAAGGTGTGAGAGAAGGTCCTGAAGGTGTGAGTGGAGCAACAGAAAGTCGGGATGTGTTGCCCAACATTGAACTTCAAACGCAGTAACTGAGGAAGATTAAAAGCTTGTTTTAGCTCATAGGTTTTCTAAGTTTAACTGAGTTTGTACAGCTGTCTGACCTGACTGTAATGTTTGGAGGTAATAAATGACACTTCAAATCAATTCCACTGATATTTGATCTCACAGGAGTCAATTTATTACTATATTATGACTCCTCCAACATAAACACAAGCAGAAACCTTCAGGAACTGCTAGGAGGAGTTATTACCTTCCAGCTTTACATGTGCGAAGTCTGAAAGTCTTATCTAATTCTACCCAAAACTTTATCTGATTGGACGTAACATGTAAAATTGATTCCATCCATCCATCATCCATCCATCATCCATCCATCCATCATCCATCCATCCATCCATAATCCATCCATCATCCATCATCCATCATCCATCCATCATCCATCCATCCATCCATCCATCATCCATCCATCATCTATCCATCATCCATCCATCCATCCATCCATCATCTATCCATCATCCATCCATCCATCCATCCATCATCTATCCATCATCCATCCATCCATCATCCATCCATCCATCCATCATCCATCCATCCATCCATCATCCATCCATCCATCCATCCATCATCCATCCATCATCTATCCATCATCCATCCATCCATCCATCCATCATCCATCCATCCATCCATCATCCATCCATCCATCATCCATCCATCATCCATCCATCCATCCATCATCCATCCATCCATCATCTATCCATCATCCATCCATCCATCCATCCATCATCCATCCATCATCCATCCATCCATCCATCCATCCATCCATCCATCCATCCATCCATCCATCCATCCATCATCCATCCATCCATCATCCATCCATCATCCATCCATCCATCATCCATCCATCCATCCATCCATCCATCCATCCATCCATCCATCCATCCATCATCCATCCATCCATCATCCATCATCCATCCATCATCCATCCATCCATCCATCATCCATCATCCATCCATCCATCATCCATCCATCCATCCATCATCCATCCATCATCCATCATCCATCCATCCATCATCCATCCATCATCCATCCATCCATCCATCCATCCATCCATCATCCATCCATCATCCATCCATCCATCATCCATCCATCCATCCATCATCCATCCATCCATCCATCCATCATCCATCCATCATCCATCCATCCATCCATCCATCCATCATCCATCCATCCATCCATCATCCATCCATCATCCATCCATCCATCCATCCATCATCCATCCATCCATCCATCAATCATCCATCCATCATCCATCATCCATCCATCCATCCATCCATCCATCCATCCATCCATCCATCATCCATCATCCATCCATCCATCATCCATCATCCATCATCCATCCATCCATCCATCCACCCATCCATCCATCATCCATCCATCCATCCATCCATCCATCCATCATCCATCCATCCATCATCCATCATCCATCCATCCATCCATCCATCATCCATCCATCCATCATTCATCCATCCATCCATCATCCATCCATCCATCCATCCATCCATCCATCATTCATCCATCCATCCATCATCCATCCATCCATCATCCATCATCCATCCATCCATCCATCATCCATCCATCCATCATCCATCCATCCATCCATCCATCCATCCATCCATCCATCCATCCATCCATCCATCATCCATCCATCCATCCATCATCCATCCATCCATCATCCATCATCCATCCATCCTCCATCCATCCATCCATCATCCATCATCCATCCATCCATCCATCCATCCATCATCCATCATCCATCCATCCATCCATCCACCCACCCATCCATCCATCATCCATCATCCATCCATCATCCATCCATCCATCCATCCATCATCCATCCATCCATCCATCATCCATCCATCCATCCATCCATCATCCATCCATCATCCATCCATCCATCCATCCATCCATCATCCATCCATCCATCCATCAATCATCCATCCATCATCCATCATCCATCCATCCATCCATCCATCCATCATCCATCATCCATCCATCCATCCATCATCCATCCATCCATCCATCCATCATCCATCATCCATCATCCATCCATCATCCATCATCCATCCATCCATCCATCATCCATCATCCATCATCTATCCATCATCCATCATCCATCCATCCATCCATCCATCCATCATCCATCCATCCATCCATCATCCATCCATACATCCATCATCCATCATCCATCCATCATTCATCATCCATCCATCCATCATCCATCCATCCATCCATCATCCATCCATCATCCATATTCCATCCATCCATCATCCATCCATCCATCAATCATCCATCCATCATCCATCCATCATCCATCCATCCATCCATCATCCATCCATCCATCATCCATCCATCATCCATCCATCCATCATCCATCCATCATCCATCCATCCATCAACCATCCATCATCCATCATCCATCCATCATCCATCCATCCATCCATCCATCATCCATCCATCATGCATCCATCATCCATCATCCATCCATCCATAATCCATCCATCCATCATCCATCCATCCATCCATCATCCATCCATCATCCATCGATCAATCATCCATCCATCATCCATCCATCCATCCATCATCCATCCATCCATCATCCATCCATCATCCATCCATCCATCATCCATCCATCATCCATCATCCATCCATCCATCCGTCATCCATCATCCATCCATCCATCATCCATCCATCCATCATCCATCCATCATCCATCATCCATCCATCCATCCATCCACCATCCATCATCCATCCATCCATCCATCATCCATCCATCCATCATCCATCATCCATCCATCCATCATCCATCATCCATCCATCCATCATTCATCCATCCATCATCCATCCATCCATCCATCCATCCATCATCCATCCATCCATCCATCATCCATCCATCATCCATCCATCCATCCATCATCCATCATCCGTCCATCCATCCATCCATCATCCATCATCCATCCATCATCCATCATCCATCATCCATCATCCATCCATCCATCCATCATCCATCCATCCATCCATCCATCATCCATCCATCATCCATCCATCATCCATCATCCATCCATCATCCATCCATCCATCATCCATCCATCATCCATCCATCCATCCATCCATCCATCCATCCATCCATCCATCATCCATCATCCATCCATCCATCATCCATCCATCCATCCATCATCCATCCATCATCCATCCATCCATCCATCCATCCATCATCCATCATCCATCCATCATCCATCCATCCATCATCCATCCATCATCCATCCATCCATCCATCATCCATCCATCATCCATCCATCCGTCCATCCATCCATCATCCATCCATCATCCATCATCCATCCATCCATCATCCATCCATCATCCATCCATCATCCATCATCCATCCATCATCCATCATCCATCATCCATCATCCATCCATCCATCCATCCGTCCATCCATCCATCATCCCCCATCCATCCATCCATCATCAATCCATCATCCATCCATCCATCATCCATCATCCATCCATCATCCATCATCCATCCATCCATCCATCCATCATCCATCCATCCATCATCCATCCATCCATCCATCATCCATCATCCAATCATCCATCATCCATCCATCCATCATCCATCATCCATCCATCATCCATCATTCATCCATCCATCATCCATCATCCATCATCCATCCATCCATCATCCAGCATCCATCCATCCATCCATCCATCCATCCATCCATCCATCATCCATCCATCATCCATCATCCATCCATCCATCCATCCATCATCCATCCATCATCCATCATTCATCCATCCATCATCCATCATCCATCCATCCATCATCCATCCATCCATCCATCCATCATCCATCCATCCATCCATCCATCCATCCATCCATCATCCATCCATCCATCATCCATCCATCCATCATCCATCCATCATCCATCCATCCATCCATCATCCATCATCCGTCCATCCATCCATCCATCATCCATCATCCATCCATCATCCATCATCCATCATCCATCCATCATCCATCATCCATCCATCCATCCATCCACCATCCATCATCCATCCATCCATCATCCATCCATCCATCATCCATCATCCATCCATCCATCATCCATCCATCCATCATCCATCATCCATCCATCCATCATCCATCATTCATCCATCGATCATCCATCCATCCATCCATCCATCCATCCATCATCCATCCATCCATCCATCATCCATCCATCATCCATCCATCCATCCATCATCCATCATCCGTCCATCCATCCATCCATCATCCATCATCCATCCATCATCCATCATCCATCATCCATCCATCCATCCATCATCCATCCATCCATCCATCATCCATCCATCCATCCATCCATCCATCCATCATCCATCCATCATCCATCATCCATCATCCATCATCCATCCATCATCCATCCATCCATCATCCATCCATCATCCATCCATCCATCCATCCATCATCCATCATCCATCCATCCATCATCCATCCATCCATCATCCATCCATCATCCATCCATCCATCCGTCCATCCATCCATCCATCATCCATCATCCATCCATCATCCATCCATCCATCATCCATCCATCATCCATCCATCCATCCATCATCCATCCATCATCCATCCATCCGTCCATCCATCCATCATCCATCCATCATCCATCATCCATCCATCCATCATCCATCCATCATCCATCCATCATCCATCCATCATCCATCATCCATCATCCATCCATCCATCCATCCATCCATCCGTCCATCCATCCATCATCCATCATCCATCCATCCATCATCAATCCATCATCCATCCATCCATCATCCATCATCCATCCATCATCCATCATCCATCCATCCATCCATCATCCATCCATCCATCCATCATCCATCATCCAATCATCCATCATCCATCCATCCATCATCCACCATCCATCCATCATCCATCATTCATCCATCCATCATCCATCATCCATCCATCCATTCATCCAGCATCCATCCATCCATCCATCCATCCATCCATCCATCCATCATTCATCCATCCATCATCCATCCATCCATCCATCCATCCATCCATCATCCATCCATCATCCATCATTCATCCATCCATCATCCATCATCCATCCATCCATCATCCATCCATCCATCCATCCATCCATCATCCATCCATCCATCCATCCATCCATCCATCCATCCATCATCCATCCATCCATCATCCATCCATCCATCATCCATCCATCCATCCATCCATCATCCATCATTCATCCATCCATCATCCATCCATCCATCCATCATCCATCCATCATCCATCCATCCATCCATCATCCATCCATCATCCATCCATCCATCCATCATCCATCATCCGTCCATCCATCCATCCATCATCCATCATCCATCCATCATCCATCATCCATCATCCATCCATCATCCATCCATCCATCCATCATCCATCCATCCATCCATCCATCCATCCATCATCCATCCATCATCCATCCATCATCCATCATCCATCATCCATCCATCATCCATCCATCCATCATCCATCCATCATCCATCCATCCATCCATCCATCCATCATCCATCATCCATCCATCCATCATCCATCCATCCATCCATCCATCATCCATCCATCATCCATCCATCCATCCGTCCATCCATCCATCCATCATCCATCATCCATCCATCATCCATCCATCATCCATCCATCCATCCATCATCCATCCATCATCCATCCATCCGTCCATCCATCCATCATCCATCCATCATCCATCCATCCATCATCCATCCATCATCCATCCATCATCCATCATCCATCCATCATCCATCATCCATCCATCCATCCATCCATCCATCCGTCCATCCATCCATCATCCATCATCCATCCATCCATCATCAATCCATCATCCATCCATCCATCATCCATCATCCATCCATCATCCATCATCCATCCATCCATCCATCATCCATCCATCCATCCATCATCCATCATCCAATCATCCATCATCCATCCATCCATCATCCACCATCCATCCATCATCCATCATTCATCCATCCATCATCCATCATCCATCCATCCATTCATCCAGCATCCATCCATCCATCCATCCATCCATCCATCCATCATTCATCCATCCATCATCCATCCATCCATCCATCCATCCATCCATCATCCATCCATCATCCATCATTCATCCATCCATCATCCATCATCCATCCATCCATCATCCATCCATCCATCCATCCATCCATCATCCATCCATCCATCCATCCATCCATCCATCATCCATCCATCCATCATCCATCCATCCATCATCCATCCATCCATCCATCCATCATCCATCATTCATCCATCCATCATCCATCCATCCATCCATCATCCATCCATCATCCATCCATCCATCCATCATCCATCCATCATCCATCCATCCATCCATCATCCATCATCCGTCCATCCATCCATCCATCATCCATCATCCATCCATCATCCATCATCCATCATCCATCCATCATCCATCCATCCATCCATCATCCATCCATCCATCCATCCATCCATCCATCATCCATCCATCATCCATCCATCATCCATCATCCATCATCCATCCATCATCCATCCATCCATCATCCATCCATCATCCATCCATCCATCCATCCATCCATCATCCATCATCCATCCATCCATCATCCATCCATCCATCATCCATCCATCCATCCATCCATCATCCATCCATCATCCATCCATCCATCCGTCCATCCATCCATCCATCATCCATCATCCATCCATCATCCATCCATCATCCATCCATCCATCCATCATCCATCCATCATCCATCCATCCGTCCATCCATCCATCATCCATCCATCATCCATCCATCCATCATCCATCCATCATCCATCCATCATCCATCATCCATCCATCATCCATCATCCATCCATCCATCCATCCATCCATCCGTCCATCCATCCATCATCCATCATCCATCCATCCATCATCAATCCATCATCCATCCATCCATCATCCATCCATCATCCATCATCCATCATCCATCCATCCATCATCCATCCATCCATCATCCATCCATCCATCCATCATCCATCATCCATCATCCAATCATCCATCATCCATCCATCCATCATCCATCCATCATCCATCATTCATCCATCCATCATCCATCATCCATCCATCCATCATCCAGCATCCATCCATCCATCCATCCATCCATCCATCATCCATCCATCCATCCATCCATCATCCATCATTCATCCATCCATCATCCATCCATCATCCATCATTCATCCATCCATCATCCATCATCCATCCATCCATCATCCATCCATCCATCCATCCATCCATCCATCCATCCATCCATCCATCCATCATCCATCATCCATCCATCCATCCATCCATCCATCCATCATCCATCCATCATCCATCCATCATCCATCATCCGTCCATCCATCCATCCATCATCTATCATCAATCCATCCATCCATCATCCATCATCCATCCATCCATCCATCATCCAGCATCCATCCATCCATCCATCATCCAGCATCCATCCATCCATCCATCCATCCATCATCCATCCATCCATCCATCATCCATCATCCATCCATCCATCATCCATCCATCATCCATCCATCCATCATCCATCCATCACCCATCATCCATCCATCCATCACCCATCATCCATCCATCCATCATCCATCCATCCATCATCCATCCATCCATCCATCATCCATCCATCATCCATCCATCCATCATCCATCCATCATCCATCCATCCATCCATCATCCATCCATCATCCATCCATCCATCCATCATCCATCCATCCATCCATCCATCATCCATCCATCCATCATCCACCATCCATCCATCATCCACCATCCATCCATCATCCATCCATCCACCATCCATCATCCATCCATCCATCATCCATCCATCCATCCATCCATCCATCCATCATCCATCCATCCATCATCCATCCATCATCCATCCATCCATCATCCATCCATCCATCCATCATCCATCCATCCATCCATCCATTATCCATCCATCCATCCATCATCCATCCATCATCCATCCATCCATCAATCCATTATCCATCCATCCATCCATCCATCCATCCATCATCCATCATCCATCCATCCATCCATTATCCATCCATCCATCCATCATCCATCCATCATCCATCCATCCATCCATCCATCCATCCATCATCCATCCATTATCCATCCATCCATCCATTCATCCATCATCCATCCATCCATCATCCATCCATCCATCCATCCATCCATTATCCATCCATCATCCATCCATCCATCATCCATCCATCATCCATCCATCCATCCATCAGCCATCATCCGTCCATCATCCATCCATCATCCATCCATCTGTCCATCCATCCATCATCCATCCATCCATCATCCATCCATCCATCCATCATCCATCCATCCATCATCCATCCATCCATCATCCATCCATCCATCCATCAGCCATCATCCGTCCATCATCCATCCATCATCCATCCATCCATCATCCATCCATCATCCATCCATCCATCCATCATCCATCATCCGTCCATCCATCCATCCATCATCCATCATCCATCCATCATCCATCATCCATCATCCATCCATCATCCATCCATCCATCCATCATCCATCCATCCATCCATCCATCCATCCATCATCCATCCATCATCCATCCATCATCCATCATCCATCCATCATCCATCCATCCATCATCCATCCATCATCCATCCATCCATCCATCCATCCATCATCCATCATCCATCCATCCATCATCCATCCATCCATCATCCATCCATCCATCCATCCATCATCCATCCATCATCCATCCATCCATCCGTCCATCCATCCATCCATCATCCATCATCCATCCATCATCCATCCATCATCCATCCATCCATCCATCATCCATCCATCATCCATCCATCCGTCCATCCATCCATCATCCATCCATCATCCATCCATCCATCATCCATCCATCATCCATCCATCATCCATCATCCATCCATCATCCATCATCCATCCATCCATCCATCCATCCATCATCAATCCATCATCCATCCATCCATCATCCATCCATCATCCATCATCCATCATCCATCCATCCATCATCCATCCATCCATCATCCATCCATCCATCCATCATCCATCATCCATCATCCAATCATCCATCATCCATCCATCCATCATCCATCCATCATCCATCATTCATCCATCCATCATCCATCCATCCATCATCCAGCATCCATCCATCCATCCATCCATCCATCCATCATCCATCCATCCATCCATCCATCATCCATCATTCATCCATCCATCATCCATCCATCATCCATCATTCATCCATCCATCATCCATCATCCATCCATCCATCCATCCATCCATCCATCCATCCATCCATCCATCCATCCATCCATCCATCCATCCATCCATCATCCATCCATCCATCCATCCATCCATCCATCCATCATCCATCCATCCATCCATCCATCCATCCATCCATCATCCATCCATCATCCATCCATCATCCATCATCCGTCCATCCATCCATCCATCATCTATCATCAATCCATCCATCCATCATCCATCATCCATCCATCCATCCATCATCCAGCATCCATCCATCCATCCATCATCCAGCATCCATCCATCCATCCATCCATCCATCATCCATCCATCCATCCATCATCCATCATCCATCCATCCATCATCCATCCATCATCCATCCATCCATCATCCATCCATCACCCATCATCCATCCATCCATCACCCATCATCCATCCATCCATCATCCATCATCCATCCATCCATCATCCATCCATCCATCCATCATCCATCCATCATCCATCCATCCATCATCCATCCATCATCCATCCATCCATCCATCATCCATCCATCATCCATCCATCCATCCATCATCCATCCATCCATCCATCCATCATCCATCCATCCATCATCCACCATCCATCCATCATCCACCATCCATCCATCATCCATCCATCCACCATCCATCATCCATCCATCCATCATCCATCCATCCATCCATCCATCCATCCATCCATCCATCATCCATCCATCCATCATCCATCCATCATCCATCCATCCATCATCCATCCATCCATCCATCATCCATCCATCCATCCATCCATTATCCATCCATCCATCCATCATCCATCCATCATCCATCCATCCATCAATCCATTATCCATCCATCCATCCATCCATCATCCATCATCCATCCATCCATCCATTATCCATCCATCCATCCATCATCCATCCATCATCCATCCATCCATCCATCCATCCATCATCCATCCATTATCCATCCATCCATCCATTCATCCATCATCCATCCATCCATCATCCATCCATCCATCCATCCATCCATTATCCATCCATCATCCATCCATCCATCATCCATCCATCATCCATCCATCCATCCATCAGCCATCATCCGTCCATCATCCATCCATCATCCATCCATCTGTCCATCCATCCATCATCCATCCATCCATCATCCATCCATCCATCCATCATCCATCCATCCATCATCCATCCATCCACCATCCATCCATCATCCATCCATCATCCATCCATCCATCATCCATCCATCCATCCATCCATCATTTCTAACTGGAATGTTGCATTACCAGCATGTTTATAGTAAAATCTAGAATCTTTGTCTCATCTGAACACCAAAGGATTTTCCATGTTTGCTCTTGATATTCCAAAAAAGTTAAAAACAATCCTTTGGACTCTGTTTCCAAGTTCAAAGACATTTATTTTCCCATCCAGGAAGCTTTTTCAATTCAAAATGTCATAAATAGCGTATAGTTCCAGGTTTTATACAGTAGCCCCAAAACTTGCTTTGGCTTAAAAATTACAAGTTGAACCAGAAGAACGGGTCCACCCCTTAGGAATGGAGAGTCTTTGGGTTCTTTGTTAGCCAACAATGCCCAATACTTGTCTATGCTTCTGAAAGGGGGTCGTTAGGGGCAATTGTTGGTCTAGCTCACCAGGCGAGATGTTGTGATCCCCTGTATGGCAGAGCATGTAAAACTGAGCCACTCAAAGTTGCTCCAGGACGCTCCACTCTGCTCCGCACTCACCCTCATTTTCCCGCCGCTCCGGCGAAATCGCTTCACACTTGCTCAAAATTTCAGGAGAAGGCATTTTCTGACATTTTTCCTTCACGTAACTCTGCCAGGACCCTGGTACACACTAGCATCGTGAGACCATCCTGATCTCGCGAGCTTTCAAGGTTTCACTCGCAGATCAGTCTGGAGACTCTCCGTTAAAGAAAATTTGGAGCCGTTCACCAAAGGAACGTCCAATCAGCTTTGGCTTTGAGGCGGGTTGAGGTGTGATGCAACGAGAAGCGTGACAGTTCAGTCTAAAGAACATGGCGGCTTCAGCCGATGAAACTAGCGTTAGCGTGGCTATCGAGCAAGTTTTATCGGAAATACAGAGTATTTCTTCACTGAAAGAAGAGCAAAACACTGCTCTGGAGGCTTTTCTCAGAGGAAAAGATGTTTTTGCTCTTCTCCCAAACTGGTTTCGGCAAGAGTTTGATCTATCAATTGGCTTGTGCCTGGCTTGTGGTTGTGTTTTCGTTGTCGCTCTGTTAGTACGTCATATGCTTTGTTGATCTGATTGGTTTATTTGGCCCGTCTATCACCAGCATAGGCCAATCAGCTAACCAGTATTTCCGCCCCTTCCAAAATTACTTCAACGGAAGGATACATGTGTATTGTCTTATTTAACTGGCTGTTAAATTATCGCACTGTTTCCCAGCTGTGAACGTAACAGCTCGATCCATTTATGTTGCCCCTATTTAATTATTAATTCATGTTCCCATTTAATCATTAATTTATTTTACTAGACATTAAAAAAGTTCACTTCATCCTATTGTAAATGAGATAATAGCGTATTGCGATCCATTTTCAAAAACAGGCTCTTACCACAACCACAACTTTAAGTAAACCTACTCTGTTTTGTTTTTTGTAGCTGGTGTTTCTTTTTATGATATTTTATTCCACTTTTTATCACAAAGTATTCAAACCTCGTCTCGGCGATTCCGTGGTAAAGTTGAAACATAGACTATAGCAGATTATAGGCACAGACTACAGCACAGGCATTGGCCTAGGTTTTAAGTCAAACGCTCATAACTGCTCGCTCCACGCTCTGCTCTGCTCACATCCGGGAAGCGGGATAGCGGGAAGGAATCGCTGCATTGTAGGTTTTTGAAAGCTGACAAAATCGCTAACATAGATGGCTTCCTTCACGCCCCTCTCAAACCATCTGTCTTCTTTCTCCAAAATGTGAACATTCTGGTCCTCAAAACAATGTCCTTTGTCCCTAAAGTGCAGATGTACTGCAGAGTCTTGTCCAGAGGAGGGCGCTCTTCTGTGTTGGTCCATGCGTCTGGAGAGGTTGTTTGGTTTCTCCAATATAAAGATCAGAGCATTCCTCGCTGCACTGAACAGCAGACACCACTCTGCTCAGATTAGGTCTTTAGGATGAACTAGTCTCTGTTTACAGGACTACTAGAGTTATTCCCATATGCAGCCACCTTTAGCCTTGAAATTCTAGAATTTTTTTCATAAATATTCTTGTTAATCTCTGAGGCCTTCACAGAACAGCTGAATTCATATTGCAAATGAATTACAAACAGATAAACTTAATGGCAACTAGTGGAATTTGACTGCACCCAGTTCTATTTGCAGGCGAGTTTATACATACAAATCTTCCTTTAGTTCATGGTAGCACAATTTGTATTTGTTAATCCAAAGAAATCCCAACAAAATACATACAATTTTTGTGGTTGAAATAGAATCAAAATGTTCAAAGGGTCTGGATACCTTTGGAAGGTATTTTCTGGGCAGATGGTGGATATTAGCATGGGAGAGAATATTCACATCTTCCTGCGCATCACATCCTCTGACTCAACTCTGTTCAAGAACAACAGTGCATCAGGAGATGCTGCAGAGCAGACAGGAAAGGCCTCTGCTCTCCAGTGGGAATGAGGTGGGTGTTTTAATCTCCACATGTGTTGGAACATTATGTGTGTCAAACATGTGTTTAATTTGCGCTGCTTGGATGTATCACAGCAAAAGAAAAAAAAGAAAACTTCCCTCTTTCAAGCTTTGACACACAATCTGTTTTCCCATTGCACCTGCCCCCTTATTCCTCTGTGCTGGACCAAACCACCACAGCTGCAGGACATCATCTACTTGATCGCTTCCCTTTTGAGTCTCTCAGTGAAAAGGCGTTCCACAAACACAGTAGGTCATCCGTCAGCGCCTGAATGACTCATACAGGTCGGTTTTACAAGATGCAGTTTAAGTCAGAGTAAGAATCCAAGTTTTGTTTAGCAAACATCACAGAAAAACTACCCGACAGATGCAAAGACTTGCTGATTGGACTCCAGGGATTTTTTTTTCATTTGAGCTGTTTCGGAAGGGTCCAATTAAAACATGCCTACTGGATTTTAACCAGCGGGAGTCGGCAGACACAAACTGTTGAGACATTACCGACATATTTTCAAATGTTTTCTAAATATAATAGAGGCCTTCCGTGTGACCTCTTTCACATGGTTTCCGTCCTGCCATTTCACACAACACTTCTCCATTCGTTCAACCCTTCGGCTGTCCCGGTTATGTGTGGTGGAGAACCCATATGCAGAAACATAGTAGATGAAGGACAAGATAAACTGTAATAGACGAGCAAAACAAAACCAAAACTAAAGACGTTGCAAAGTCTGAAGATGCGTGTCGAATGAGATCCATCAAACCAATAAACTGAGAGTTTACAGCACACTGAAAAAGTTTAACTTCGTGTCACATCATGTCAGCAGCACTCGGTGGCTTTAATAGGGATTAGATGGAAACGAGAACGCTGCATGGTTTTACAGTAGCAGGCTGTTCCCAGTCAAACAGCAGCAGAATGGCAGCAAACATCCCTGCAGCTCCCAGTCAAATCCCCTCCTACTTCCAGTCACTGACTTTCTCCTGGACGTGCATTTCACTGAATTACAGGGTCTGAACAGGAGATGATGCTTCTCTTTAGATTTTAAAGGAAAAGTCGCTCATATTCAGAATTCAAACTCCTGAAAGTTCTTTAAATCTGAAATGATTCCATCCTGTTCAATAAATGATCAGTGTTTTTAATTCCGAGTAATTTTCATGTGAATGTGCTTTACTGGAGGCATCCATGTTTGTCAAAGAACACTACTGCCACCTACTGGTTAGTGACATTGTCACGGTGCGGTATCGGCTGTTGATCAAGTCCCAGTGCTGTATCTGGTGTTTGTCACAACGCGCTATTATCCAAGTCATCTTGAAAACATTCTTCTTCCAAATGTTGCCTACATATTACGGGTTTTTTCTCTGGCCAGAAGTTCGATGGCAAATCCTCCCTCTTCAAGTTGGCGATCCAACGACCAACCCGTCCGTGGAGGATCAGGAATCAGAAAGGTGGAATAACTCTTTTTTTCACTTTTACCCGATGTATTCCAGCATCCAGCTGCCATGCACGTGGGCATTGTCAGTTTCACTATAGCTCTGGTGAATTTCAATGGTGAAGTCCTCTGGAAATCTTCAATAATTGTTGTTGATTGCAGATGTGTCTAGTAGTTCCCATTGATTTAGCTTGTAAAGCGGGGAGAATGGCGCTAGGCTTACCGCACCGTGACGTCACTGCTGGAAGATGGCAGGAGGGAGGGGCTACTAGATTTGGGCAAAAATGGCCGCTCCCAGACTCAGTGATCACAACGAAAATTATTATTTTAATTTTTTTACTGATTAACGTTAAATTCATTAAATCACCGCATTGTATTAGTTTTAGTTATAAATAATGATCCGTTGATTATTCCTCGCTAACCGGACTTTTCCTTTAATCCCAACAAATCATGACAGAAAGAATATTTTAGTTCAAAGTTTGATGTTCAAAAAGAACTTTAAGGGAATCAGCCAAAGTCCCATCAAGGGAAGTAGAGAAATTCTGAATGGCTACTGGTGTAACTGGTGTGATTGATGCATAAAATTCAGGCCATCTTCTGCCCACTGACGTCACCTACTTAGTGAATGGAGCCAACTTGAGTTTAATTCCAAATCAGCGTTAATCCAGCAGTTTTAGAGGTTGGTTAGCGATGATGAGAAAACCTTCACTAAATGTTAAATCCATCATCTGGAAACGCAGAGAGCTGCCGAGACATGGGGGTTCATCTAGACCGACTAAAACTAAAATAGAAACTCAGACACTGCAGGGTCTCCATAGATCCATGGATCAGGTGGGAGAATCCATGAGCAGGGATGGGCTGAACTATTCTGTTCTTTGTGGTTTTGTAATAAGCCATGGTGTGGACACAGTATTACTGGTGTCAGAAAGAGTTCAAACTAAGGCTGAACGATTTTCCCCAACAATCTAAATTGCGATTATAATTCACCAAAATTGCGGTTATATCGATTTTCCTTTAGACGTTTAACCCGAAGCTTTTGGTTTTTAAAAGCTTGCTTGCACAGAGTCAATAGTTTTTCACCGTTGTGTGAAAAAGAGTTTTCATCTTGCGTGGATCTGCTGCTAGCTGCAACTCTCTCTACGTTTCTGTGTGGCGATAAAACCCACTTCCCTAGTTAAAACTTTTTGGCCTGTGTTCAAATTATCATGTGTTGGAAAATCTAACCCTGAACACATCAACCCAGTGGTGAAACATGGTGGTGGCAGCATCATGTTGCAGGCTTAATGGGTACATGGGTGAAGCTAAAGATAGCACTCCTTAAAAAAAGGAATAGTTTAGAAAACTGTTCTATCAAACTCAGTTTAATTCACCCAAATGTTAAAAATTAACAGGTACTAATCTCTTTGTTTTTCTATGAGTGTTTATACATGTATAATAAGGCAAGGCAAGGCAAGGCAAATTTATTTGTATAGCACAAATCAGTACAGAGACAATGCAAAGTGCTTTCCATGATTAAAATACAGGAAGATAAAACAGAATCAAAGCAAGTAGGAAAAAATAAAAAATAAATAAAATAAAAAATGCAGAAACAAAAAAGAATATTAAAAACAGTTGGACTAAAGAAAATATGTTTTAGTTGAACTGTTTAACTAGAACAGTGGAAGGCAATCCTAAACAAATGTGTTTTTAGTCTTGATTTAAAGGAACTCAGGCTTTCCGCACTTTTACAGTTTTCTGGAAGTTTGTTCCAGATAAGTGGAGCATAGGAACTAAATGCTGCTTCTCCATGTTTAGTTCTGGTTCTAGGTCTGCAGAGCAGGCTGGAGCCAGAAGACCTGAGTGGTCTGGAGGGTTGATACGCTGATAGCAAGTCTGTGATGTATTTAGGTGCTAAGCCATTCAGAGATTTATAGACTAACAGAAGGATTTTAAAGTCTATTCTCTGAGATACAGGGAGCCAGTGGAAGGACTTTAGAACTGGGGTGATGTGCTCTACTTTCTTAGTCTTAGTGAGGACACGGGCAGCAGCGTTCTGGATCAGCTGCAGCTGTCTGATCCACTTTTTAGGCAGACCTGTGAAAACACCGTTGCAGTAATCAATTCGACTAAAAATAAACGCATGGATTAGTTTTTCCAGATCATGCTGAGACATTAGTCCTTTAATCCTGGAAATGTTCTCCAGGTGATAAAAAGCCGACCTTGTAATTGTCTTTAAATGCTTTTGGAGGTTCAAGTCTGAATCCAGCACTACACCTAGATTTCGGGCCTGATCAGTGGTTACTAGCTGAAGCGACTGAAGCTGTGTGCTAACTTTAGATCTCTCCTCTATTGGTCCAAAGATTATTACTTCAGTTTTGTTTTTATTCAGTTGAAGAAAATGATGGCGCATCCAGGCATTGATTTCTTCAAAGCATTTCCTCAGTGTATTAAGTGGTGTTCAGGTTCACAGCGGTAATTCAGGTGCACTTGGCCAGGTTTAGCCATGGGATTATAATGCCTGAGCACGGTCCCTGACAAATACACATAAACATGCTTTAATCCAGTGGGAAACATATCACAGTCTGCTTCCTTTCACTGAATGTTGACATTCCTTCATGAAATATTCAGTTGAAGTGATTTATCATTGCTGCTTCTTCCTGGTTCCAGAGCCAACAACATTTCAGCACCCCCGTCATCCCTTCTCAGCTATGAGCTCATTCATTAGTCCTAAACCAGACATGTAATAAATTACCAACTATTTATTGGCTGTGATCCTGTGTTTCTGCACTGGAAAAAAATTGAAATATAGATAAGTATTTTTTCTTAAAATAAGTGCATTTGTTCTTGGATTGAGGAGGTAACAGAGACATCTTGCCAATGGAACAAGACTATTTACACTTAAAATAAGAAAACACAATTGCATTGTCTTATTTCAAGTGCATTTTATCTAATTATCTTATTTTAAGAGTAAAAATACTAATTCAATTGGCAAACTATCTCATTTACCTACCTCAAATTAAGGTTAAATGCACTTCATTTAAGAAATTCTTATTTATTTCTTGATAATTTTTCCAGTGTGCAGGTCTTTCAGAAATGAAAACAGAAAGTACTACTGTCATCAGAGGAACTACCAGCAGATTTGATGTAATAACTGAGGGAAAAATTGGAAAGGCATCTCGATTTTTTACACATTCAGCTTATCTAGTTTTAAATATATTTGACCAAAGGTCAATTCAATTCTATTCATTTTATTTCTATAGCTCCAATTCACATCATGTCATCTCAGGTCACGTTCCAGTTCACCAGATCATCCGGTCAGAGTTTTCTATCTAAGGAAAACCAGCTGATTGCATCGACTCATTGACTCTTCAGCAATCCCTCACACTAAGCATGCTTGTAGCGACAGTGGAGAGGAAAAACTCCCTTTGAACAGGAAGAAACCTCCAGCAGAACCAGGCTCAGTGTGAGCGGCCATCTGCTGAGGCCCACTGGGGTTCAAGGAGACATAGAAAAAGAAGCATAGATACAATAGTCACAGTTAAATACAGATATATATAAAAAATACAGTTATAAAGGCAGATAAAGATCAAATTTATTTATTTGTACATTCCAATGTTATCCCAATGTGGTGAATTTTGTTCCATTTTTGTTGCAAATAACATGTTTTTTGTGAATTAAAAAATGCTACTAAGAAGTGAAAGTCAGAAAACTTCTTACTCAAAAAAAGAGTCAAATTTTAGTTTTTCTAAATATTTCATTTTTTCAAATACGTTTTTAAACACATTATTATTATTCTTTTAATGTCTATTTTTTAGATTGAGTTTTAAACGTGTTTTAGACAGAAGGATCAAAAGATACTATTTGTAAAAATGGCATTTTAAAGTTCATAAAAGAAAAAAAAAACACTATTTGAAAACATGAAACCAGTAAAAAAAAAAAAAAAATTTAAATAATAAAATTCTATTATTTAATTATTCTCACAGACACTCACACCTAAGGAGAATTTAGAGAAGCCAGTTAACCTAACAGTCATGTTTCAGGACTGTGGGAGGAAGCTGGAGTACCCGGAGATAACCGACGCATGCACATGGAGAACATGCCATCTCCATGCAGAATTCTAATTCTAAGCAGGGGCGGATTTAGGAAATTTGGGGGCCCTAGGCAAAGACAGGCAGGGGGCCCCTCTAAATAGAGAAGACAAAACATCAAACAGCCCCATTCTACAGATAGAGAAATGTTAATAGAATAGACATCCATTATCTGTTCTAGGTTGTGTCCCTCTCTTCTTGTCCCTTTTCTTCTTGTTTTCCTCTCTATGTTTTGTACTCAGCTGACTTTTCATGCTGTCTCTAAAGGAATGAAAGATTTTTTCCAAGCACTAAGCTCACTTAGCTGATTGCTCCTTCCTGTGTTTCCAAAAAGGCCAAAGTAAATAACCCAGTCCTTCTTTTCACTGTAGACAAGCCATGATCTGCTTATCTGTTCTCCATTTTTCATTTGGATGAAATAATAGCTGCATGAATCATGACAGCAGACAAGATAGAGGAGAGCAGGAGGCGGGGTTACCAATCTACTTGCTCTGGAGAGCAGAGTTCGCTGCTTTTAGATGTTGTCTCCAAAGTCTCCAGTAGCAGAAAAAAGTCTCTAGATTTGGTGCTAGGAGCTTTTTAGAAATCAAAGTGCTAGAGGGGTCTGAAAAGTGGCTAAATATAGCGACTAAAGCGCTAAGTTGGCAACACTGCTCTTTGCATGGTTTGTTTTCAAATGGTTTGCTGCTGTTGAGTATAATTATAAGTACTCAGGTACCTTGCATAGAGAAACTCTATGTGTATCCGGATTGCTTCCATGTGAACTCTAAGTGTAAGACTCTGATCTACTTTGGCCTCCTGCAGGCCAGGAGGAGTATTGCACATCTTGGAGAGAGACTGAAATCTCTAAAATCTTGGATCAGAGAAATGTCAATGTAACCTGACTCCCCCCGATGGATTTGCTGGATTTGCTCCGCATATCCATCTGGAAACCTTCTGTTGAAGTAATTTTGGTGATAGACGGGCCAAATAAACCAATCAGATCAACGAAGCATATGACGTACTAACAGAGCGACGACGAAAACACAACCACAAGCCAGGCTACTCTTGCCGAAACCAGTCGGGAGAAGAGCAAAAACATCTTTTCCTCTGAGAAAAGCCTCCAGAGCAGTGTTTTGCTCTTCTTTCAGTGAAGAAATACTCTGTAATTCCGATAAAACTTGCTCGATAGCCACGCTAACGCTAGTTTCATCGGCTGAAGCCGCCATGTTCTTTAGACTGAACTGTCGCGCTTCTCGTTGCGTCACACCTCAACCCGCCTCAAAGCCAACGCTGATTGGACGTTCGTTTGGGGAACGGCTCCAAATTTTCTTTAACCTTGAAAGCTCGCAAGATCAGGATGGTCTCACGAGGCTAATGTCAATGTGTGTCACATTAGAAAAGTTAAACTATGTAGTCAGAGATAAAGTGCAACAATTTAAAGAAGAATGGACCAATTATTAATGTACTTCCTTTAGCAAAAGTAGATTTGTAGTGTAACAGTTTTTTTAATTTATTCAATTTAATTTCTATATTATTATTTGTAATTGTAACCATTGTTATTGTGTTATGTACGTACGGTTTGAAATTCTAATTAATTTTGTTACTCATTTTATTTTGTTTTGTATGTTTGTATGCAGCGAGGCTTGCCTGCTCTTCATTGTGCAAATGCTGTAACACGTGTCAACCTGTTTTTTTATTCTCTTTTTGGGAATTATAAAAAAAAAAAACATTGTTCCAATGGTTTGCTGCTGTCTGTTTGGACCTTTCTGAACATGTGCAGCAAATGGACTAATCCAATATGGTGGACACTGAAGGGGGGGGCTGAGACATACTTAATATTATCAGCGTTCTGATGGCATTTTAGCTAAAGGATTTTAATCAATACCTGATTAATGTGCACAAATAAGCAATAGTTGTATTAACTATGCATGTAAACAGAGTTTTATGGGGCCCCCAGGAACATGGGGCCCTAGGCAACTGCCTAGTATTGCCTGATGGTAAATCCTCCCCCTGTTTCTAGGTATGATGTTAAAAAAGACGACATGGAATTTCTGATTTTGCAAATTACTTCTTTCAGCACTGCAAATGTTTACCTGTATGTGACTGTAGGGAAAATATAACCAATACTGAGAAGAACTGACTAATATTCTGTCCGTGCGTTTCTGGTCAGGAGTTTGAGCCTGACTGATGTGTCAGTTGTCATGCATTTGTGGGCTTCAGCGTTTGCCCCAGCCCCTCCCCAAACAATGTACTCACGCTACCTTCTGCTTCAGCATTGAACCAAGTTGTTTTCAGCTGTCAGTGAAAATGACTAATGCTGTCGTTTTAGGGAGGAAAGATGTAAACAGAAATGAATTTATTGCAACAGACACAAAGAAGCCCAATATCCTCAAATTTCCCTTTACAAAGGCTGCAGTGATGTAACCAGCACAACCCAAAGAGTAACAAAACACACACATCCTCGTCTTGCTATATGTAGTGAGGACACTGTGTTTACTTCTATTGATTTTCACCGATTTTTAGTCACTTTTGATTCTTTGTATCCTCTACCCTTCACCTTAATAAATAGTGTATAACTAAACTCAGTCTAAAAACAATTTGCAACTTAGTCCTAAACCTAACCATTAGCTGAAAGCAAAGTGAGGACCTGTAAAATGGTTCTCACTTTGTGAAATGGGGGAAATGGTCCTCACCCTGATGCACAAACAGGAGCTCACACACACAGCAAAGTTCAAGGCCTTTAACAAAAGTCAGTGTGAGTGATTGAAAACAACTTCCTAAATGAAACAAGTCTGTGTTTCTCAAAACATCGAGAAAAAACTTTGGGGAATTCAAGTTTTTAATTGGCTTATATCTCTGAGGATCTCATTGAAAAGGTCACAGATCTAAAGCAGTACAGCTGTTCTTCTAATAGGCTTTCTAACTACGTATTATTGTTATTGTATAGTCTGCAGCATGAGGTTGTTACATTAAAACAATTACCAAACAACCCGACATGCTCACACTCACACATGTATATTGATGCATTTACCGGTACTCGATTTCTTGTAATATCTCCTGGTGTTCCCATAGTAACGGGAATTGTTATCTGATATTAGATATTTACCGTATCATGTTACAAAATTGTAATCTATTTTCTGGAACAACTAGTGAGCATGATTAAATCTGAAATATAGAAGCCTTCAGTAAAGACTCTGCCCTCAGTGGGTCCTTCAGGGGGCGCTGTCTTATTCCTGGTAGCTGCTGGGCGGGCCTGGACCTCCTGGCCCTGTGGGGTTCCCATTTGTCAGGGGGTTCGCCCCCAGACCTTGGAACTCACATGTGGATCCAACTGTGGAGTGACCAGCCGTCGGAGGTGCCCATTGGCTCGTAGCTATGGCCCCGTGGGACCCCGGCACTATGGCCTCTGGGGTCTGACCCCTCAGGGATTTGGCCCCTTCAGGATTTGGTCCATCAAGGTCCAGGCTCCGGTGCTGTCATCTGCCCTTCTCTGGTGGGTGTGCCAATCCCTGTGTCTGCCCTCCTTGTGTCCCAGTGATCTGGGATGCCTCTGGATAGTGGGGCTCGCACCGCCTCCTTTTCTGTCCTGGGCCCTGTAGGGCTGGTCTGCGACTCCCCACACCTGCTATTAAGCACACCCTCTCTTCTCCCTTAGTTCTTCGCCCCTTTTTCTTTCTCACTTCCCTTTCCGTGTCCTTTGTAAACGATTTTACTCCCCAAATAATGTTCAGTAAAGTGTAAAATACAAAGATCAAGCAGAACCTTATGCTCAAGTTCCAAAAACTCATATAAGTTAGATGCTTATCACAACCCTCAACAGCAACATTCATCTGCTAGGCCATCAGCTATCGGCCAGAGCTATTTTTGCTAAACAGGACACAAAAAACAAACAAAAAACAACACCACCAAAGTGCTGGTTCTGTATTATATTCTGACGCTTTTGCATCGTTTTCATGTTAAACCTGCTGCAGTGATGGAAGTAGCCAAGATGGCTGCTGCTGCTGATTAGAAAGAGCTGCAATTAGTTAAAACCTTCAGACTGACACAGAGTTAAGGAAGGACTTAACGTAAGACACAAGTTAAACAGATTTTTTGGTGAGCAGCTTCAACTAGATGTGCAAACCATCCCATAAAATACGGAATCATCCTTTATCTGGCAGCTAAATGATGCATCCTGTATTAAATTAGTAGGAGTTTATATTAATAAACGCTTTTTATTTATTTTATGAATCTTAGGAAATACTAACAGTATGGAGAGGCACATTGCTGGATTTGACCTTTAATTTTGGTTGTTAAAATATTATAAAATATGTAAAAATAGATGAAAGCGTCGCTGTCCCAGTTTTCTGATTTAATTTTTGTTTTGTTTTTCTTTTTTTTTATCTACGAGCTCCAAATGTCCCAGATTGGTTTTCAGAAATCTGGTCACCTAATAGTTAAGGCATTACAATCACATAAGAGTGGTTCTTTTGATTGTGTGTGAGTTCCTGTGTGGGTTAGTGCGAGTTGTGCATCTCTACTATAAAGGATCTTTGTGGAGAAATTGGGTAGCACACACAGGTGAAAATAATCTTTCTAATCATAGTGCTGGGCTTATATTTAGTGCTGGTTTCTTGTGTTGTAGATGTTGTTTCATAGCTTTCTAGTCTCTTGCTTCCCTCAAGTATTTTCCCTGATGTTTATTGTTTTTTGTTGTTGGACTTTTGCCTCACTCCTCTCTGCATTTGGGTCCTCAAAACCTCCACGCAACCTGACAGATTGTTCAGGATGTGGAATTAGAGTTGTTGATATAAATGGCTGTTCAAAAATTAAATCATCCTAACAGACTAACCGTAAATAAATATAAACAAATATTGCTTGGAAATTTTTTTGTGTGTACATTTACCCAAAATGTTGATATTTTTGAGGAATCAGTGCAGGGATCATTAAAAGAAAAAAAATAATTACATACAAAAATCTTGATGTCATTGAGTATACAGAGAAGTTTGCTGCTTTTTGCAGCATTTAGTGCAGACAGTTTCAAAAAGTTAGTATATATTAAAAATGCTTTTTATTGCACAGTTCAAACAAACCTTTAGGTCCCAGAGGTTTGTGCAAACAGGTGACATTGCTGCTTCCTGGTGTGATGGATCATAAGGCCCAGTCCCATTTCTCTCACTTGGTTCTGAGAACACTTCAGTCAGTTCCCTCCACAGGAAGTACACTCAATGAGGGAAGTGCAAGAGAAGATTTTCTCCCTAAGAAAAACACTACAGGTTGTAAAATTACATCCCTATCCAGTAGATGGCGGTAATATATATAAATTTATATAAACATCAAATTTTTTAACGTTTTAACACAACAGTAAGGAATTCAGTTGTATTTACGTCTAGCTAAGATATCCCAACATATTTTTTTTGAAATGCTTGGTTAATTGTGAAAATGTACTTACATTTGAGCAGTTCTTTCTGCAGCAGGACGGGATTTTTTCCTTTCACTGAATGAGTTCTTGGAAGCCTCTTCATTCCAAGTCAGCTTTTGACCCAGCCTGGTCTGAAGGGATCATTTTAAGGGTTGAAGGGCCCTTCTCCCTAGCTCTTAAAACGATTGGGACACACCAACCCTACACATGAACGAGCAAAACCAGGTGCTAGGGCTCAAAACGAGTGCAAGTAAGAGAAATGGGACTGGGCCATCTCTTTCACTAGTTAATTGCACAGCAAGTTGTGTGCATGTGGCCATGTGGACAAACTTTATAGTCATGTTTGCAAACACCAGCTGTATACAAAATGAAATTACGTTGCTTACAGTTTACAATAGTAAAATGAGCAGCTCATTACACAGTAGCAGCCATTCAAAATTTCCCCACTTTCCTTGATGGGCCCTTGGCTGGTCCTTGGATGGTGCTTGGCTGGTCCTTGGATGGTGCTTGGCTGGCCCTTGGATGGTCAGTGGATGGTGCTTGGCTGGCCCTTGGATGGTCAGTGGATGGTGCTTGGCTGGCCCTTGGATGGTCTTTGGATGGTACTTGGATGGTCCTTGGATGGTCTTTGGATGGTCCTTGGCTGGTCCTTGGATGGTGCTGGGCTGGCCCTTGGATGGTCTGTGGATGGTGCTTGGATGGTCCTTGGATGGTCCTTGGCTGCTCCTTGGATGGTGCTTGGCTGGCCCTTGGATGGTCTTTGGATGGTGCTTGGCTGATCCTTGGATGGTCTTTGGATGGTCCTTGGCTGGTCCTTGGATGGTGCTTGGCTGGTCCTTGGATGGTGCTTGGCTGGCCCTTGGATGGTCTGTGGATGGCCCTTGGATGGTCTTTGGATGGTGCTTGATTGGCCCTTGGATGGTCTTTGGATGGTGCTTGGCTGGCCCTTGGATGGTCTTTGGATGGTGCTTGGCTGATCCTTGGATGGTCTTTGGATGGTCCTTGGATGGTGCTTGGCTGGCCCTTGGATGGTCTGTGGATGGTGCTTGGATGGTCCTTGGATGGTCCGTGGATGGTGCTTGGCTGGTCCTTGGATGGTCCTTGGATGGTGCTTGGCTGGCCCTTGGATGGTCCTTGGATGGTGCTTGGCTGGCCCTTGGATGGTCTGTGGATGGTGCTTGGCTGGTCCTTGGATGGTCCTTGGATGGTGCTTGGCTGGCCCTTGGATGGTCTGTGGATGGTGCTTGGCTGGCCCTTGGATGGTCTTTGGATGGTGCTTCGATGGTCCTTGGATGGTCTTTGGACGGTGCTTGGCTGGCCCTGGGATGGTCTTTGGATGGTGCTTGACTGATCTTTGGATGGTCCTTGGCTGGTCCTTGGATGGTGCTCAGCTGGCCCTTGGATGGTCTGTGGATGCTGCTTGGCTGGCCCTTGGATGGTCTTTGGATGGTACTTAGATGGTCTTTGGATGGTACTTGGATGGTCCTTGGATGGTCTTTGGATGGTGCTTGGCTGGCCCTTGGATGGTCTTTGGATGGTGCTTGACTGATCCTTGGATGGTCTTTGGATCGTCCTTAGCTGGTCCTTGGATGGTGCTTGGCTGGCCCTTGGATGGTCCATGGATGGTGCTGGGCTGGCCCTTGGATGGTCCTTGGATGGTGCTGGGCTGGCCCTTGGATGGTCTGTGGATGGTACTTGGATGGCCCTTGGATGGTCTGTGGATGGTACTTGGATGGTCTGTGGATGGTACTTGGATGGCCCTTGGATGGTCTGTTGATGGTGCTTGGCTGGCCCTTGGATGGTCTTTGGATGGTACTTGGATGGTCCTTGGATGGTCCTTGGATGGTGCTTGGCTGGTCCTTGGATGGTCTTTGGATGGTGCTTGGCTGGCCCTTAGATGGTCTTTGGATGGGACTTGGATGGTCCTTGGATGGTGCTTGGCTGATCCTTGGATGGTCCTTGGGTGGTGCTTGGTTGATCCTTGGATGGTCCTTGGATGGTGCTTGCGTGGCCCTTGGATGGTCTATGGATGGTGGTTGGCTGATCCTTGGATGGTCTTTGGATGGTCCTTGGCTGGTCCTTGGATGGTGCTTGGCTGGCCCTTGGATGGTCTTTGGATGGTGCTTGGCTGATCCTTGGATGGTCTTTGGATGGTCCTTGACTGGTCCTTGGATGGTGCTTGGCTGGCCCTTGGATGGTCTGTGGATGGTGCTTGGCTGGCCCTTGGATGGTCTTTGGATGGTACTTGGATGGTCCTTGGATGGTCCTTGGATGGTGCTTGCCTGGCCCTTGGATGGTCTGTGGATGGTGCTTGGCTGATCCTTGGATGGTCTTTGGATGGTCCTTGGCTGGTCCTTGGATGGTGCTTGGCTAGCCCTTGGATGGTCTGTGGATGGTGCTTGGCTGGCCCTTGGATGGTCTTTGGATAGTACTTGGATGGTCCTTGGACGGTGCTTGGCTGATCCTTGGATGGTGCTTGGCTGATCCTTGGATGGTCTTTGGACGGTGCTTTGCTGGCCCTTGGATGGTCTTTGGATGGTGCTTGGCAGGCCCTTGGATGGTCTTTGGATGGTGCTTGGCTGGCCCTTGGATGGTCTTTGGATGGTACTTGGATGGTCCTTGGATGGTCTTTGGATGGTCCTTGGATGGCCATTGGATGGTCATTGGATGGTACTTGGATTGCCATTGGATGGTCTTTGGATGGTACTTGGCTGGCCCTTGGATGGTGCTTGGCTGGTCCTTGGATGGTCTTTGGATGGTCCTTGGATGGCCATTGGATGGTCTTTGGATGGTCTTTGGATGGTCCTTGGATGGCCATTAGATGGTCTTTGGATGGTACTTGGCTGGCCCTTGGATGGTCTTTGGATGGTCCTTGGATGGTCTTTGGCTGGTCTTTGGATGGTGCTTGGCTGGTCCTTGGATGGTCTTTGGATGGTGCTTGGATGGTCCTTGGATGGTCTGTGGATGGTGCTTGGCTGGCCCTTGGATGGTCTTTGGATGGTGATTGGCAGCCCTTGAATGGTCTGTGGATGGTGCGTGGCTGGCCCTTGGATGGTCTTTGGATGGTCCTTGGATAGTCTTTGGTGTAATGCTTGGCTGATCCTTGGATGATCTTTGGACGGTGCTTGGCTGGCCCTTGGATGGTCTTTGGATGGTGCTTGGCAGGCCCTTGGATGGTCTTAGGATGGTGCTTGGCTGGCCCTTGGATGGTCTTTGGATGGTACTTGGATGGTCCTTGGATGGTCTTTGGATGGTCCTTGGATGGCCATTGGATGGTCATTGGATGGTACTTGGATTGCCATTGGATGGTCTTTGGATGGTACTTGGCTGGCCCTTGGATGGTGCTTGGCTGGTCCTTGGATGGTCTTTGGATGGTCCTTGGATGGCCATTGGATGGTCTTTGGATGGTCCTTGGATGGCCATTAGATGGTCTTTGGATGGTACTTGGCTGGCCCTTGGATGGTCTTTGGATGGTCCTTGGATGGTCTTTGGCTGGTCTGTGGATGGTGCTTGGCTGGTCCTTGGATGGTCTTTGGATGGTGCTTGGATGGTCCTTGGATGGTCTGTGGATGGTGCCTGGCTGGCCCTTGGATGGTCTTTGGATGGTGATTGGCAGCCCTTGAATGGTCTGTGGATGGTGCGTGGCTGGCCCTTGGATGGTCTTTGGATGGTCCTTGGATGGTCTTTGGTGTAATGCTTGGCTGGCCCTTGGATGGTCTGTGGATGGTGCTTGGATGGCCATTGGACAGTCTTTGGATGGTACTTGGCTGGCCCTTGGATGGTCTTTGGATGGTACTTGGGTGGTCCTTGGATGGTGCTTGGCTGATCCTTGGATGGTGCTTGGTTGATCCTTGGATGGTCCTTGAATGGTCTTTGGATGGTCCTTGGATGGTGCTTGCCTGGCCCTTGGATGGTCTGTGGATGGTGCTTGGATGGCCATTGGACAGTCTTTGGATGGTACTTGGCTGGCCCTTGGATGGTCTTTGGATTGTCCTTGGATGGCCATTGGACAGTCTTTGGATGGTACTTGGATGGTCTTTGGATGGTCCTTGGATGGTCCTTGGATGGCCATTGGATGGTACTTGGCGGGCCCTTGGATGGTCTTTGGGTGGTCCTTGGATGCCCATTGGACGGTCTTTGGATGGTACTTGGCTGGCCCTTGGATGGTACTTGGCTGGCCCTTGGATGGTACTTGGCTGGCCCTTGGATGGTCTTTGGATGGTCCTTGGATGGCCATTGGACGGTCTTTGGATGGTACTTGGATGGTCTTTGGATGGTCCTTGGATGGCCATTGGATGGTCTTTGGATGGTACTTGGCTGGCCCTTGGATGGTCTTTGGATGGTCCTTGGATGGCCATTGGACGGTCTTTGGATGGCCCTTGGATGGTCTTTGGATGGCACTTGGATGGTCTTTGGATGGTGCTTGGCTGGGCCTTGGATGGTCTTTGGATGGTGCTTGGCTGATCCTTGGATGGTCTTTGGATGGTCTTGGCTAGTCCTTGGATGGTCCTTGGATCGTGCTTAGCTGGCCCTTGCATGGTCTGTGGATGGTTCTTGACTGGCCCTTAGATGGTCTGTGGATGGTGCTTGGCTGGCCCTTGGATGGTCTTTGGATGGTGATTGGCGGCCCTTGAATGGTCTGTGGATGGTGCGTGGCTGGCCCTTGGATGGTCTTTGGATGGCTCTTGGATGGTCTTTGGTGTGTTGCTTGGCTGGCCCTTGGATGGTCTTTGGATGGTGCTTGGCTTGCCCTTGGATGGTCTTTGGATGGTGCTTGGATGGTCCTTGGATGGTCTTTGGATGGCGCTTGGATGGTCCTTGGATGGTCTGTGGATGGTGCTTGGCTGGCCCTTGGATGGTCTTTGGATGGTGATTGGCGGCCCTTGAATGGTCTGTGGATGGTGCTTGGCTGGCCCATGGATGGTCTTTGGGTGGTCCTTGGATGGTCTTTGGTGTGGTGCTTGGCTGGCCCTTGGATGGTCTTTCGATGGTGCTTGGCTTGCCCTTGGATGGTCTTTGGATGGTGCTTGGATGGTCCTTGGATAGGTCTTTGGATGGTGCTTGGCTGGCCCTTAGATGGTCTTTGGATGGTACTTGGATGGTCCTTGGATGGTGCTTGGCGGATCCTTGGATGGTCCTTAGATGGTGCTTGGTTGATCCTTGGATGGTCCTTGGATGGTCTTTGGATGGTCCTTGGATGGTGCTTGCCTGGCCCTTGGATGGTCTTTGGATGGTACTTGGATGGTCCTTGGATGGTGCTTGGCGGATCCTTGGATGGTCCTTGGATGGTGCTTGGTTGATCCTTGGATGGTCCTTGGATGGCCATTGGACAGTCTTCGGATGGTACTTGGATGGTCTTTGGATGGTCCTTGGATGGCCATTGGATGGTACTTGGCTGGCCCTTGGATGGTCTTTGGATGGTCCTTGGATGGCCATTGGACGGTCTTTGGATGGTACTTGGCTGGCCCTTGGATGGTACTTGGCTGGCCCTTGGATGGTCTTTGGATGGTGCTTGGCTGATCCTTGGATGGTCCTTGACTGGTCCTTGGATGGTGCTTGGCTGGCCCTTGGGTGGTCTGTGGATGGTGCTTGGCTGACCCTTGGATGGTCTGTGGATGGTGCTTGGCTGGCCCTTGGATGGTCTTTGGATGGTACTTGGATGGTCCTTGGATGGTGCTTGCCTGGCCCTTGGATGGTCTGTGGATGGTGCTTGGCTGATCCTTGTATGGTCTTTGGATGGTCCTTGGATGGTGCTTGGCTAGCCCTTGGATGGTCTGTGGATGGTGCTTGGCTGGCCCTTGGATGGTCTTTGGATGGAACTTGGATGGTCCTTGGATGGTACTTGGCTGATCCTTGGATGGTGCTTGGCTGATCCTTGGATGGTCTTTGGACGGTGCTTGGCTGGCCCTTGGATGATCTTTGGATGGTGCTTGGCAGGCCCTTGGATGGTCTTTGGATGGTGCTTGGCTGGCCCTTGGATGGTCTTTGGATGGAACTTGGATGGTCCTTGGATGGTCTTTGGATGGCCATTGGATGGTCTTTGGATGGTACTTGGATGGCCATTGGATGGTCTTTGGATGGTACTTGGCTGGCCCTTGGATGGTGCTTGGCTGGTCCTTGGATGGTCTTTGGATGGTCCTTGGATGGCCATTGGATGGTCCTTGGATGGCCATTGGATGGTCTTTGGATGGTACTTGGCTGGCCCTTGGATGATCTTTGGATGGTCCTTGGATGGTCTTTGGCTTGTCTTTGGATGGTGCTTGGCTGGTCCTTGGATGGTCTTTGGATAGTGCTAGGATGGTCCTTGGATCGTCTGTGGATGGTGCTTGGCTGGCCCTTGGATGGTGATTGGCGGCCCTTGAATGGTCTGTGGATGGTGCGTGCCTGGCCCTTGGATGGTCTTTGGATGGTCCTTGGATGGTCTTTGGTGTGGTGCTTGGCTGGCCCTTGGATGGTCTGTGGATGGTGCTTGGATGGCCATTGGACAGTCTTTGGATGGCACTTGGCTGGCCCTTGGATGGTCTTTGGATGGTACTTGGATGGTCCTTGGATGGTGCTTGGCTGATCCTTGGATGGTCCTTGGATGGTGCTTGGTTGATCCTTGGATGGTCCTTGGATGGTCTTTGGATGGTCCTTGGATGGTGCTTGCCTGGCCCTTGGATGGTCTATGGATGGTGCTTGGATGGCCATTGGACAGTCTTTGGATGGTACTTGGCTGGCCCTTGGATGGTCTTTGGATGGTCCTTGGATGGCCATTGGACAGTCTTTGGATGGTACTTGGATGGTCTTTGGATGGTCCTTGGATGGCCATTGGATGGTACTTGGCGGGCCCTTGGATGGTCTTTGGATGGTCCTTGGATGGCCATTGGACGGTCTTTGGATGGTACTTGGCTGGCCCTTGGATGGTACTTGGCTGGCCCTTGGATGGTCTTTGGATGGTCCTTGGATGGCCATTTGACGGTCTTTGGATGGTACTTGGATGGTCCTTGGATGGCCACTGGATGGTCTTTGGATGGTACTTGGCTGGCCCTTGGATGGTCTTTGGATGGTCCTTGGATGGCCATTGGACGGTCTTTGGATGGCCCTTGGATGGTCTTTGGATGGCACTTGGATGGTCTTTGGATGGTGCTTGGCTGGGCCTTGGATGGTCTTTGGATGGTGCTTGGCTGATCCTTGGATGGTCTTTGGATGGTCTTGGCTAGTCCTTGGATGGTCCTTGGATCGTGCTTAGCTGGCCCTTGCATGGTCTGTGGATGGTTCTTGACTGGCCCTTAGATGGTCTTTGGATGGTGCTTGGATGGTCCTTGGATGGTCTGTGGATGGTGAATTGCGGCCCTTGAATGGTCTGTGGATGGTGCTTGGCTGGCCCATGGATGGTCTTTGGATGGTCCTTGGATGGTCTTTGGTGTGGTGCTTGGCTGGCCCTTGGATGGTCTTTGGATGGTGCTTGGCTTGCCCTTGGATGGTCTTTGGATGGTGCTTGGATGGTCCTTGGATGGTCTTTGGATGGTGCTTGGCTGGCCCTTAGATGGTCTTTGGATGGTACTTGGATGGTGCTTGGCGGATCCTTGGATGGTCCTTGGATGGTGCTTGGTTGATCCTTGGATGGACTTTGGATGGTCCTTGGATGGTGCTTGCCTGGCCCTTGGATAGTCTGTGGATGGTGCTTGGATGGCCATTGGACAGTCTTTGGATGGTACTTGGCTGGCCCTTGGATGGTCTTTGGATGGTCCTTGGATGGCCATTGGACAGTGTTTGGATGGTCTTTGGATGGTCCTTGGATGGCCATTGGATGGTACTTGGCTGGCCCTTGGATGGTCTTTGGATGGTCGTTGGATGGCCATTGGACGGTCTTTGGATGGTACTTGGCTGGCCCTTGGATGGTACTTTGCTGGCCCTTGCATGGTCTTTGGATGGTCCTTGGATGGCCATTGGACGGTCTTTGGATGGTACTTGGATGGTCTTTGGATGGTCCTTGGATGGTCCTTGGATGGCCATTGGATGGTCTTTGGATGGTACTTGGCTGGCCTTTGGATGGTCCTTCGATGGCCAGTGGACGGTCTTTGGATGGCCCTTGGATGGTCTTTGGATGGTACTTGGATGGTCTTTTGATGGTGCTTGGCTGGCCCTTGGATGGTCTTTGGATGGTGCTTGGCTGATCCTTGGATGGTCTTTGGATGGTCCTTGGCTAGTCCTTGGATGGTCCTTGGATGGTGCTTAGCTGGCCCTTGCAATGTCTGTGGATGGTTCTTGACTGGCCCTTGGATGGTCTTTGGATGGTGCTTGGATGGTCCTTGGATGGTGTATGGATGGTGCTTGGCTGGCCCTTGGATGGTCTTTGGATGGTGATTGGCGGCCCTTGAATGGTCTGTGGATGGTGCGTGGCTGGCTCTTGGATGGTCTTTGGATGGTCCTTGGATGGTCTTTGGTGTGGTGCTTGGCTGGCCCTTGGATGGTCTTTGGATGGTGCTTGGCTTGCCCTTGGATGGTCTTTGGATGGTGCTTGGATGGTCCTTGGATGGTCTTTGGATGGTGCTTGGCTGGCCCTTAGATGTTCTTTGGATGGTCCTTGGATGGTGCTTGGCTGATCCTTGGATGGTCCTTGGATGGTGCTTGGTTGATCCTTGGATGGTCCTTGGACGGTCTTTGGATGGTCCTTGGATGGTGCTTGGCTGATCCTTGGATGGTCCTTGGATGGTGCTTGGCTGATCCTTGGATGGTCTTTGGATGGTCCTTGGATGGTCTTTGGATGGTCCTTGTATGGCCATTGGATGGTCTTTGGATGGTACTTGGATGGCCATTGGATGGTCTTTGGATGGTACTTGGCTGGCCCTTGGCTGGTGCTTGGCTGGTCCTTGGATGGTCTTTGGATGGTCCTTGGATGGCCATTGGATGGTCTTTGGATGGTACTTGGCTGGCCCTTGGATGGTCCTTGGATGGTGTATGGATGGTGCTTGGCTGGCCCTTGGATGGTCTTTGGATGGTGATTGGCGGCCCTTGAATGGTCTGTGGATTTTGCGTGGCTGGCCCTTGGATGGTCTTTGGATGGTCCTTGGATGGCCATTTGACGGTCTTTGGATGGTACTCGGATGGTCTTTGGATGGTCCTTGGATGGCCATTGGATGGTCTTTGGATGGTATTTGGCTGGCCCTTGGATGGTCTTTGGATGGTCCTTGGATGGCCATTGGACGGTCTTTGGATGGCCCTTGGATGGTCTTTGGATGGTACTTGGATGGTCTTTGGATGGTGCTTGGCTGGGCCTTGGATGGTCTTTGGATGGTGCTTGGCTGATCCTTGGATGGTCCTTGGATCGTGCTTAGCTGGCCCTTGCATGGTCTGTGGATGGTTCTTGACTGGTCCTTGGATGGTCTTTGGATGGTACTTGGATGGTCTTTGGATGGTGCTTGGCTGGGCCTTGGATGGTCTTTGGATGGTGCTTGGATGGTCTTTGGATGGTCCTTGGATGGTCTTTGGTGTAATGCTTGGTTGGCCCTTGGATGGTCTGTGGATGGTGCTTGGATGGCCATTGGACAGTCTTTGGATGGTACTTGGCTGGCCCTTGGATGGTCTTTGGATGGTACTTGGGTGGTCCTTGGATGGTGCTTGGCTGATCCTTGGATGGTGCTTGGTTGATCCTTGGATGGTCCTTGAATGGTCTTTGGATGGTCCTTGGATGGTGCTTGCCTGGCCCTTGGATGGTCTGTGGATGGTGCTTGGATGGCCATTGGACAGTCTTTGGATGGTACTTGGCTGGCCCTTGGATGGTCTTTGGATTGTCCTTGGATGGCCATTGGACAGTCTTTGGATGGTACTTGGATGGTCTTTGAATGGTCCTTGGATGGTCCTTGGATGGCCATTGGATGGTACTTGGCGGGCCCTTGGATGGTCTTTGGATGGTCCTTGGATGCCCATTGGACGGTCTTTGGATGGTACTTGGCTGGCCCTTGGATGGTACTTGGCTGGCCCTTGGATGATACTTGGCTGGCCCTTGGATGGTCTTTGGATGGTCCTTGGATGGCCATTGGACGGTCTTTGGATGGTACTTGGATGGTCTTTGGATGGTCCTTGGATGGTCCTTGGATGGCCATTGGATGGTCTTTGGATGGTACTTGGCTGGCCCTTGGATGGTCTTTGGATGGTCCTTGGATGGCCATTGGACAGTCTTTGGATGGCCCTTGGATGGTCTTTGGATGGCACTTGGATGGTCTTTGGATGGTGCTTGGCTGGGCCTTGGATGGTCTTTGGATGGTGCTTGGCTGATCCTTGGATGGTCTTTGGATGGTCTTGGCTAGTCCTTGGATGGTCCTTGGATCGTGCTTAGCTGGCCCTTGCATGGTCTGTGGATGGTTCTTGACTGGCCCTTAGATGGTCTTTGGATGGTGATTGGCGGCCCTTGAATGGTCTGTGGATGGTGCGTGGCTGGCCCTTGGATGGTCTTTGGATGGCCCTTGGATGGTCTTTGGTGTGTTGCTTGGCTGGCCCTTGGATGGTCTTTGGATGGTGCTTGGCTTGCCCTTGGATGGTCTTTGGATGGTGCTTGGATGGTCCTTGGATGGTCTTTGGATGGCGCTTGGATGGTCCTTGGATGGTCTGTGGATGGTGCTTGGCTGGCCCTTGGATGGTCTTTGGATGGTGATTGGCGGCCCTTGAATGGTCGGTGGATGGTGCTTGGCTGGCCCATGGATGGTCTTTGGGTGGTCCTTGGATGGTCTTTGGTGTGGTGCTTGGCTGGCCCTTGGATGGTCTTTGGATGGTGCTTGGCTCGCCCTTGGATGGTCTTTGGATGGTGCTTGGATGGTCCTTGGATGGTCTTTGGATGGTGCTTGGCTGGCCCTTAGATGGTCTTTGGATGGTACTTGGATGGTCCTTGGATGGTGCTTGGCGGATCCTTGGATGGTCCTTAGATGGTGCTTGGTTGATCCTTGGATGGTCCTTGGATGGTCTTTGGATGGTCCTTGGATGGTGCTTGCCTGGCCCTTGGATGGTCTTTGGATGGTACTTGGATGGTCCTTGGATGGTGCTTGGCGGATCCTTGGATGGTGCTTGGTTGATCCTTGGATGGTCCTTGGATGGCCATTGGACAGTCTTTGGATGGTACTTGGATGGTCTTTGGATGGTCCTTGGATGGCCATTGGATGGTACTTGGCTGGCCCTTGGATGGTCTTTGGATGGTCCTTGGATGGCCATTGGACGGTCTTTGGATGGTACTTGGCTGGCCCTTGGATGGTACCTGGCTGGCCCTTGGATGGTCTTTGGATGGTGCTTGGCTGATCCTTGGATGGTCCTTGACTGGTCCTTGGATGGTGCTTGGCTGGCCCTTGGGTGGTCTGTGGATGGTGCTTGGCTGACCCTTGGATGGTCTGTGGATGGTGCTTGGCTGGCCCTTGGATGGTCTTTGGATGGTACTTGGATGGTCCTTGGATGGTCCTTGGATGGTGCTTGCCTGGCCCTTGGATGGTCTGTGGATGGTGCTTGGCTGATCCTTGTATGGTCTTTGGATGGTCCTTGGATGGTGCTTGGCTAGCCCTTGGATGGTCTGTGGATGGTGCTTGGCTGGCCCTTGGATGGTCTTTGGATGGAACTTGGATGGTCCTTGGATGGTACTTGGCTGATCCTTGGATGGTGCTTGGCTGATCCTTGGATGGCCATTGGATGGTCTTTGGATGGTACTTGGATGGCCATTGGATGGTCTTTGGATGGTACTTGGCTGGCCCTTGGATGGTGCTTGGCTGGTCCTTGGATGGTCTTTGGATGGTCCTTGGATGGCCATTGGATGGTCTTTGGATGGTACTTGGCTGGCCCTTGGATGATCTTTGGATGGTCCTTGGATGGTCTTTGGCTTGTCTTTGGATGGTCCTTGGATGGTGCTTGGCTAGCCCTTGGATGATCTTTGGATGGTGCTTGGCAGGCCCTTGGATGGTCTTTGGATGGTGCTTGGCTGGCCCTTGGATGGTCTTTGGATGGAACTTGGATGGTCCTTGGATGGTCTTTGGATGGCCATTGGATGGTCTTTGGATGGTACTTGGATGGCCATTGGATGATCTTTGGATGTTACTTGGCTGGCCCTTGGATGGTGCTTGGCTGGTCCTTGGATGGTCTTTGGATGGTCTTTGGATGGTCCTTGGATGGCCATTGGATGGTCTTTGGATGGTACTTGGCTGGCCCTTGGATGATCTTTGGATGGTCCTTGGATGGTCTTTGGCTTGTCTTTGGATGGTGCTTGGCTGGTCCTTGGATGGTCTTTGGATAGTGCTAGGATGGTCCTTGGATCGTCTGTGGATGGTGCTTGGCTGGCCCTTGGATGGTGATTGGCGGCCCTTGAATGGTCTGTGGATGGTGCGTGGCTGGCCCTTGGATGGTCTTTGGATGGTCCTTGGATGGTCTTTGGTGTGGTGCTTGGCTGGCCCTTGGATGGTCTGTGGATGGTGCTTGGATGGCCATTGGACAGTCTTTGGATGGCACTTGGCTGGCCCTTGGATGGTCCTTGGATGGTGCTTGGCTGATCCTTGGATGGTCCTTGGATGGTGCTTGGTTGATCCTTGGATGGTCCTTGGATGGTCTTTGGATGGTCCTTGGATGGTGCTTGCCTGGCCCTTGGATGGTCTGTGGATGGTGCTTGGATGGCCATTGGACAGTCTTTGGATGGTACTTGGCTGGCCCTTGGATGGTCTTTGGATGGTCCTTGGATGGCCATTGGACAGTCTTTGGATGGTACTTGGATGGTCTTTGGATGGTCCTGGGATGGCCATTGGATGGTACTTGGCTGGCCCTTGGATGGTCTTTGGATGGTCCTTGGATGGCCATTGGACAGTCTTTGGATGGTACTTGGATGGTCTTTGGATGGTCCTTGGATGGCCATTGGATGGTCTTTGGATGGTACTTGGCTGGCCCTTGGATGGTCTTTGGATGGTCCTTGGATGGCCATTGGACGGTCTTTGGATGGCCCTTGGATGGTCTTTGGATGGTACTTGGATGGTCTTTGGATGGTGCTTGGCTGGGCCTTGGATGGTCTTTGGATGGTGCTTGGCTGATCCTTGGATGGTCTTTGGATGGTCCTTGGCTAGTCCTTGGATGGTCCTTGGATCGTGCTTAGCTGGCCCTTGCATGGTCTGTGGATGGTTCTTGACTGGTCCTTGGATGGTCTTTGGATGGTGCTTGGATGGTCCTTGGATGGTCTGTTGATGGTGCTTGGCTGGCCCTTGGATGGTCTTTGGATGGTGATTGGCGGCCCTTGAATGGTCTGTGGATGGTGCGTGGCTGGCCCTTGGAAGGTCTTTGGATGGTCCTTGGATGGTCTTTGGTGTGTTGCTTGGCTGGCCCTTGGATGGTCTTTGGATGGTGCTTGGCTTGCCCTTGGATGGTCTTTGGATGGTGCTTGGATGGTCCTTGGATGGTCTTTGGATGGCGCTTGGATGGTCCTTGGATGGTCTGTGGATGGTGCTTGGCTGGCCCTTGGATGGTCTTTGGATGGTGATTGGCGGCCCTTGAATGGTCTGTGGATGGTGCTTGGCTGGCCCATGGATGGTCCTTGGATGGTCTTTGGTGTGGTGCTTGGCTGGCCCTTGGATGGTCTTTGGATGGTGCTTGGCTTGCCCTTGGATGGTCTTTGGATGGTGCTTGGATGGCCCTTGCATGGTCTGTGGATGGTTCTTGACTGGCCCTTAGATGGTCTTTGGATGGTGCTTGGATGGTCCTTGGATGGTCTGTGGATGGTGATTGGCGGCCCTTGAATGGTCTGTGGATGGTGCTTGGCTGGCCCATGGATGGTCTTTGGATGGTCCTTGGATGGTCTTTGGTGTGGTGCTTGGCTGGCCCTTGGATGGTCTTTGGATGGTGCTTGGCTTGCCCTTGGATGGTCTTTGGATGGTGCTTGGATGGTCCTTGGATGGTCTTTGGATGGTGCTTGGCTGGCCCTTAGATGGTCTTTGGATGGTACTTGGATGGTGCTTGGCGGATCCTTGGATGGTCCTTGGATGGTGCTTGGTTGATCCTTGGATGGTCTTTGGATGGTCCTTGGATGGTGCTTGCCTGGCCCTTGGATGGTCTGTGGATGGTGCTTGGATGGCCATTGGACAGTCTTTGGATGGTACTTGGCTGGCCCTTGGATGGTCTTTGGATGGTCCTTGGATGGCCATTGGACAGTGTTTGGATGGTCTTTGGATGGTCCTTGGATGGCCATTGGATGGTACTTGGCTGGCCCTTGGATGGTCTTTGGATGGTCGTTGGATGGCCATTGGACGGTCTTTGGATGGTACTTGGCTGGCCCTTGGATGGTACTTTGCTGGCCCTTGCATGGTCTTTGGATGGTCCTTGGATGGCCATTGGACGGTCTTTGGATGGTACTTGGATGGTCTTTGGATGGTCCTTGGATGGTCCTTGGATGGCCATTGGATGGTCTTTGGATGGTACTTGGCTGGCCTTTGGATGGTCCTTGGATGGCCAGTGGACGGTCTTTGGATGGCCCTTGGATGGTCTTTGGATGGTACTTGGATGGTCTTTTGATGGTGCTTGGCTGGCCCTTGGATGGTCTTTGGATGGTGCTTGGCTGATCCTTGGATGGTCTTTGGATGGTCCTTGGCTAGTCCTTGGATGGTCCTTGGATGGTGCTTAGCTGGCCCTTGCAATGTCTGTGGATGGTTCTTGACTTGCCCTTGGATGGTCTTTGGATGGTGCTTGGATGGTCCTTGGATGGTGTATGGATGGTGCTTGGCTGGCCCTTGGATGGTCTTTGGATGGTGATTGGCGGCCCTTGAATGGTCTGTGGATGGTGCGTGGCTGGCTCTTGGATGGTCTTTGGATGGTCCTTGGATGGCCATTGGACAGTGTTTGGATGGTCTTTGGATGGTCCTTGGATGGCCATTGGATGGTACTTGGCTGGCCCTTGGATGGTCTTTGGATGGTCGTTGGATGGCCATTGGACGGTCTTTGGATGGTACTTGGCTGGCCCTTGGATGGTACTTTGCTGGCCCTTGCATGGTCTTTGGATGGTCCTTGGATGGCCATTGGACGGTCTTTGGATGGTACTTGGATGGTCTTTGGATGGTCCTTGGATGGTCCTTGGATGGCCATTGGATGGTCTTTGGATGGTACTTGGCTGGCCTTTGGATGGTCCTTGGATGGCCAGTGGACGGTCTTTGGATGGCCCTTGGATGGTCTTTGGATGGTACTTGGATGGTCTTTTGATGGTGCTTAGCTGGCCCTTGCAATGTCTGTGGATGGTTCTTGACTTGCCCTTGGATGGTCTTTGGATGGTGCTTGGATGGTCCTTGGATGGTGTATGGATGGTGCTTGGCTGGCCCTTGGATGGTCTTTGGATGGTGATTGGCGGCCCTTGAATGGTCTGTGGATGGTGCGTGGCTGGCTCTTGGATGGTCTTTGGATGGTCCTTGGATGGTCTTTGGTGTGGTGCTTGGCTGGCCCTTGGATGGTCTTTGGATGGTGCTTGGCTTGCCCTTGGATGGTCTTTGGATGGTGCTTGGATGGTCCTTGGATGGTCTTTGGATGGTGCTTGGCTGGCCGTTAGATGTTCTTTGGATGGTCCTTGGATGGTGCTTGGCTGATCCTTGGATGGTCCTTGGATGGTGCTTGGTTGATCCTTGGATGGTCCTTGGACGGTCTTTGGATGGTCCTTGGATGGTGCTTGGCTGATCCTTGGATGGTCCTTGGATGGTACTTGGCTGATCCTTGGATGGTCTTTGGATGGTGCTTGGCTGATCCTTGGATGGTCTTTGGATGGTGCTTGGCTAGCCCTTGGATGGTCTTTGGATGGTACTTGGCTGGTCCTTGGATGGTCTTTGGATGGTACTTGGATGGTCCTTGGATGGTCTTTGGATGGTCCTTGGATGGCCATTGGATGGTCTTTGGATGGTACTTGGATGGCCATTGGATGGTCTTTGTATGGTACTTGGCTGGCCCTTGGATGGTGCTTGGCTGGTCCTTGGATGGTCTTTGGATGGTCCTTGGATGGCCATTGGATGGTCTTTGGATGGTACTTGGCTGCCCCTTGGATGGTCTTTAGATGGTCCTTGGATGGTCTTTGGCTGGTCCTTGGATGGTCTTTGGATGGTGCTTGGCTGGTCCTTGGATGGTCTTTGGATGGTGCTTGGCTGGCCCTTGGATGGTCTTTGGATGGTGCTTGGCTGGCCCTTAGATGTTCTTTGGATGGTACTTGGATGGTCCTTGGATGGTGCTTGGCTGATCCTTGGATGGTCCTTGGATGGTGCTTGGCTGATCCTTGGATGGTCCTTGGATGGTTCTTGGTTGATCCTTGGATGGTCCTTGGATGGTCTTTGGATGGTCCTTGGATTGTGCTTGCCTGGCCCTTGGATGGTCTGTGGATGGTGCTTGGCTGGCCCTTGGAAGGTCTGTGGATGGTGCTTGGCTGGCCCTTGGATGGTCTTTGGATGGTACTTGGATGGTCCTTGGATGGTGCTTGGCTGATCCTTGGATGGTCCTTGGATGGTGCTTGGATGATCCTTGGATGGTCTTTGGATGGTGCTTGGCTGATCCTTGGATGGTCTTTGGATGGTGCTTGGCTGGCCCTTGGATGGTCTTTGGATGGTACTTGGCTGGTCTTTGGATGGTACTTGGATGGTCCTTGGATGGTCTTTGGATGGTCCTTGTATGGCCATTGGATGGTCTTTGGATGGTACTTGGATGGCCATTGGATGGTCTTTGGATGGTACTTGGCTGGCCCTTGGCTGGTGCTTGGCTGGTCCTTGGATGGTCTTTGGATGGTCCTTGGATGGCCATTGGATGGTCTTTGGATGGTACTTGGCTGGCCCTTGGATGGTCCTTGGATGGTGTATGGATGGTGCTTGGCTGGCCCTTGGATGGTCTTTGGATGGTGATTGGCGGCCCTTGAATGGTCTGTGGATTTTGCGTGGCTGGCCCTTGGATGGTCTTTGGATGGTCCGTGGATGGCCATTTGACGGTCTTTGGATGGTACTCGGATGGTCTTTGGATGGTCCTTGGATGGCCATTGGATGGTCTTTGGATGGTATTTGGCTGGCCCTTGGATGGTCTTTGGATGGTCCTTGGATGGCCATTGGATGTTCTTTGGATGGTGCTTGGCTGGGCCTTGGATGGTCTTTGGATGGTGCTTGGCTGATCCTTGGATGGTCTTTGGATGGTCCTTGGCTAGTCCTTGGATGGTCCTTGGATCGTGCTTAGCTGGCCCTTGCATGGTCTGTGGATGGTTCTTGACTGGTCCTTGGATGGTCTTTGGATGGTGCTTGGATGGTCCTTGGATGGTCTGTGGATGGTGCTTGGCTGGCCCTTGGATGGTCTTTGGATGGTGATTGGCAGCCCTTGAATGGTCTGTGGATGGTGCGTGGCTGGCACTTGGATGGTCTTTGGATGGTCCTTGGATGGTCTTTGGTGTAATGCTTGGCTGGCCCTTGGATGGTCTGTGGATGGTGCTTGGATGGCCATTGGACAGTCTTTGGATGGTACTTGGCTGGCCCTTGGATGGTCTTTGGATGGTACTTGGGTGGTCCTTGGATGGTGCTTGGCTGATCCTTGGATGGTGCTTGGTTGATCCTTGGATGGTCCTTGAATGGTCTTTGGATGGTCCTTGGATGGTGCTTGCCTGGCCCTTGGATGGTCTGTGGATGGTGCTTGGATGGCCATTGGACAGTCTTTGGATGGTACTTGGCTGGCCCTTGGATGGTCTTTGGATTGTCCTTGGATGGCCATTGGACAGTCTTTGGATGGTACTTGGATGGTCTTTGGATGGTCCTTGGATGGCCATTGGATGGTACTTGGCGGGCCCTTGGATGGTCTTTGGATGGTCCTTGGATGCCCATTGGACGGTCTTTGGATGGTACTTGGCTGGCCCTTGGATGGTACTTGGCTGGCCCTTGGATGGTACTTGGCTGGCCCTTGGATGGTCTTTGGATGGTCCTTGGATGGCCATTGGACGGTCTTTGGATGGTACTTGGATGGTCTTTGGATGGTCCTTGGATGGTCCTTGGATGGCCATTGGATGGTCTTTGGATGGTACTTGGCTGGCCCTTGGATGGTCTTTGGATGGTCCTTGGATGGCCATTGGACAGTCTTTGGATGGCCCTTGGATGGTCTTTGGATGGCACTTGGATGGTCTTTGGATGGTGCTTGGCTGGGCCTTGGATGGTCTTTGGATGGTGCTTGGCTTGCCCTTGGATGGTCTTTGGATGGTGCTTGGATGGTCCTTGGATGGTCTTTGGATGGCGCTTGGATGGTCCTTGGATGGTCTGTGTATGGTGCTTGGCTGGCCCTTGGATGGTCTTTGGATGGTCCTTGGATGGTCTTTGGTGTGGTGCTTGGCTGGCCCTTGGATGGTCTTTGGATGGTGCTTGGCTTGCCCTTGGATGGTCTTTGGATGGTGCTTGGATGGTCCTTGGATGGTCTTTGGATGGTGCTTGGCTGGCCCTTAGATGGTCTTTGGATGGTACTTGGATGGTCCTTGGATGGTGCTTGGCGGATCCTTGGATGGTCCTTAGATGGTGCTTGGTTGATCCTTGGATGGTCCTTGGATGGTCTTTGGATGGTCCTTGGATGGTGCTTGCCTGGCCCTTGGATGGTCTTTGGATGGTACTTGGATGGTCCTTGGATGGTGCTTGGCGGATCCTTGGATGGTCCTTGGATGGTGCTTGGTTGATCCTTGGATGGTCCTTGGATGGCCATTGGACAGTCTTTGGATGGTACTTGGATGGTCTTTGGATGGTCCTTGGATGGCCATTGGATGGTACTTGGCTGGCCCTTGGATGGTCTTTGGATGGTCCTTGGATGGCCATTGGACGGTCTTTGGATGGTACTTGGCTGGCCCTTGGATGGTACTTGGCTGGCCCTTGGATGGTCTTTGGATGGTGCTTGGCTGATCCTTGGATGGTCCTTGACTGGTCCTTGGATGGTGCTTGGCTGGCCCTTGGGTGGTCTGTGGATGGTGCTTGGCTGACCCTTGGATGGTCTGTGGATGGTGCTTGGCTGGCCCTTGGATGGTCTTTGGATGGTACTTGGATGGTCCTTGGATGGTCCTTGGATGGTGCTTGCCTGGCCCTTGGATAGTCTGTGGATGGTGCTTGGCTGATCCTTGTATGGTCTTTGGATGGTCCTTGGATGGTGCTTGGCTAGCCCTTGGATGGTCTGTGGATGGTGCTTGGCTGGCCCTTGGATGGTCTTTGGATGGAACTTGGATGGTCCTTGGATGGTACTTGGCTGATCCTTGGATGGTGCTTGGCTGATCCTTGGATGGCCATTGGATGGTCTTTGGATGGTACTTGGATGGCCATTGGATGGTCTTTGGATGGTACTTGGCTGGCCCTTGGATGGTGCTTGGCTGGTCCTTGGATGGTCTTTGGATGGTCCTTGGATGGCCATTGGATGGTCTTTGGATGGTACTTGGCTGGCCCTTGGATGATCTTTGGATGGTCTTTGGATGGTCTTTGGCTTGTCTTTGGATGGTCCTTGGATGGTGCTTGGCTAGCCCTTGGATGATCTTTGGATGGTGCTTGGCAGGCCCTTGGATGGTCTTTGGATGGTGCTTGGCTGGCCCTTGGATGGTCTTTGGATGGAACTTGGATGGTCCTTGGATGGTCTTTGGATGGCCATTGGATGGTCTTTGGATGGTACTTGGATGGCCATTGGATGGTCTTTGGATGGTACTTGGCTGGCCCTTGGATGGTGCTTGGCTTGTCCTTGGATGGTCTTTGGATGGTCTTTGGATGGTCCTTGGATGGCCATTGGATGGTCTTTGGATGGTACTTGGCTGGCCCTTGGATGATCTTTGGATGGTCCTTGGATGGTCTTTGGCTTGTCTTTGGATGATGCTTGGCTGGTCCTTGGATGGTCTTTGGATAGTGCTAGGATGGTCCTTGGATCGTCTGTGGATGGTGCTTGGCTGGCCCTTGGATGGTCTTTGGATGGTCCTTGGATGGCCATTGGACGGTCTTTGGATGGCCCTTGGATGGTCTTTGGATGGTACTTGGATGGTCTTTGGATGGTGCTTGGCTGGGCCTTGGATGGTCTTTGGATGGTGCTTGGCTGATCCTTGGATGGTCTTTGGATGGTCCTTGGCTAGTCCTTGGATGGTCCTTGGATCGTGCTTAGCTGGCCCTTGCATGGTCTGTGGATGGTTCTTGACTGGTCCTTGGATGGTCTTTGGATGGTGCTTGGATGGTCCTTGGATGGTCTGTGGATGGTGCTTGGCTGGCCCTTGGATGGTCTTTGGATGGTGATTGGTGGCCCTTGAATGGTCTGTGGATGGTGCGTGGCTGGCCCTTGGAAGGTCTTTGGATGGTCCTTGGATGGTCTTTGGTGTGGTGCTTGGCTGGCCCTTGGATGGTCTGTGGATGGTGCTTGGATGGCCATTGGACAGTCTTTGGATGGCACTTGGCTGGCCCTTGGATGGTCTTTGGATGGTACTTGGATGGTCCTTGGATGGTGCTTGGCTGATCCTTGGATGGTCCTTGGATGGTGCTTGGTTGATCCTTGGATGGTCCTTGGATGGTCTTTGGATGGTCCTTGGATGGTGCTTGCCTGGCCCTTGGATGGTCTGTGGATGGTGCTTGGATGGCCATTGGACAGTCTTTGGATGGTACTTGGCTGGCCCTTGGATGGTCTTTGGATGGTCCTTGGATGGCCATTGGACAGTCTTTGGATGGTACTTGGATGGTCTTTGGATGGTCCTTGGATGGCCATTGGATGGTACTTGGCGGGCCCTTGGATGGTCTTTGGATGGTCCTTGGATGGCCATTGGACGGTCTTTGGATGGTACTTGGCTGGCCCTTGGATGGTACTTGGCTGGCCCTTGGATGGTCTTTGGATGGTCCTTGGATGGCCATTTGACGGTCTTTGGATGGTACTCGGATGGTCTTTGGATGGTCCTTGGATGGCCATTGGATGGTCTTTGGATGGTACTTGGCTGGCCCTTGGATGGTCTTTGGATGGTCCTTGGATGGCCATTGGACGGTCTTTGGATGGCCCTTGGATGGTCTTTGGATGGTACTTGGATGGTCTTTGGATGGTGCTTGGCTGGGCCTTGGATGGTCTTTGGATGGTGCTTGGCTGATCCTTGGATGGTCTTTGGATGGTCCTTGGCTAGTCCTTGGATGGTCCTTGGATCGTGCTTAGCTGGCCCTTGCATGGTCTGTGGATGGTTCTTGACTGGTCCTTGGATGGTCTTTGGATGGTGCTTGGATGGTCCTTGGATGGTCTGTGGATGGTGCTTGGCTGGCCCTTGGATGGTCTTTGGATGGTGATTGGCGGCCCTTGAATGGTCTGTGGATGGTGCGTGGCTGGCCCTTGGAAGGTCTTTGGATGGTCCTTGGATGGTCTTTGGTGTGTTGCTTGGCTGGCCCTTGGATGGTCTTTGGATGGTGCTTGGCTTGCCCTTGGATGGTCTTTGGATGGTGCTTGGATGGTCCTTGGATGGTCTTTGGATGGCGCTTGGATGGTCCTTGGATGGTCTGTGGATGGTGCTTGGCTGGCCCTTGGATGGTCTTTGGATGGTGATTGGCGGCCCTTGAATGGTCTGTGGATGGTGCTTGGCTGGCCCATAGATGGTCTTTGGATGGTCCTTGGATGGTCTTTGGTGTGGTGCTTGGCTGGCCCTTGGATGGTCTTTGGATGGTGCTTGGCTTGCCCTTGGATGGTCTTTGGATGGTGCTTGGATTCTCCTTGGATGGTCTTTGGATGGTGCTTGGCTGGCCCTTAGATGGTCTTTGGATGGTACTTGGATGGTGCTTGGCGGATCCTTGGATGGTCCTTGGATGGTGCTTGGTTGATCCTTGGATGGTCTTTGGATGGTCCTTGGATGGTGCTTGCCTGGCCCTTGGATGGTCTGTGGATGGTGCTTGGATGGCCATTGGACAGTCTTTGGATGGTACTTGGCTGGCCCTTGGATGGTCTTTGGATGGTCCTTGGATGGCCATTGGACAGTGTTTGGATGGTCTTTGGATGGTCCTTGGATGGCCATTGGATGGTACTTGGCTGGCCCTTGGATGGTCTTTGGATGGTCGTTGGATGGCCATTGGACGGTCTTTGGATGGTACTTGGCTGGCCCTTGGATGGTACTTTGCTGGCCCTTGCATGGTCTTTGGATGGTCCTTGGATGGCCATTGGACGGTCTTTGGATGGTACTTGGATGGTCTTTGGATGGTCCTTGGATGGTCCTTGGATGGCCATTGGATGGTCTTTGGATGGTACTTGGCTGGCCCTTGGATGGTCTTTGGATGGTCCTTGGATGGCCAGTGGACGGTCTTTGGATGGCCCTTGGATGGTCTTTGGATGGTACTTGGATGGTCTTTTGATGGTGCTTGGCTGGCCCTTGGATGGTCTTTGGATGGTGCTTGGCTGATCCTTGGATGGTCTTTGGATGGTCCTTGGCTAGTCCTTGGATGGTCCTTGGATGGTGCTTAGCTGGCCCTTGCAATGTCTGTGGATGGTTCTTGACTGGCCCTTGGATGGTCTTTGGATGGTGCTTGGATGGTCCTTGGATGGTGTATGGATGGTGCTTGGCTGGCCCTTGGATGGTCTTTGGATGGTGATTGGCGGCCCTTGAATGGTCTGTGGATGGTGCGTGGCTGGCTCTTGGATGGTCTTTGGATGGTCCTTGGATGGTCTTTGGTGTGGTGCTTGGCTGGCCCTTGGATGGTCTTTGGATGGTGCTTGGCTTGCCCTTGGATGGTCTTTGGATGGTGCTTGGATGGTCCTTGGATTGTCTTTGGATGGTGCTTGGCTGGCCCTTAGATGTTCTTTGGATGGTCCTTGGATGTTGCTTGGCTGATCCTTGGATGGTCCTTGGATGGTGCATGGTTGATCCTTGGATGGTCCTTGGACGGTCTTTGGATGGTCCTTGGATGGTGCTTGGCTGATCCTTGGATGGTCCTTGGATGGTGCTTGGCTGATCCTTGGATGGTCTTTGGATGGTGCTTGGCTAGCCCTTGGATGGTCTTTGGATGGTACTTGGCTGGTCCTTGGATGGTCTTTGGATGGTACTTGGATGGTCCTTGGATGGTCTTTGGATGGTCCTTGGATGGCCATTGGATTGTCTTTGGATGGTACTTGGATGGCCATTGGATGGTCTTTGTATGGTACTTGGCTGGCCATTGGATGGTGCTTGGCTGGTCCTTGGATGGTCTTTGGATGGTCCTTGGATGGCCATTGGATGGTCTTTGGATGGTACTTGTCTGCCCCTTGGATGGTCTTTAGATGGTCCTTGGATGGTCTTTGGCTGGTCCTTGGATGGTCTTTGGATGGTGCTTGGCTGGTCCTTGGATGGTCTTTGGATGGTGCTTGGCTGGCCCTTGGATGGTCTTTGGATGGTGCTTGGCTGGCCCTTAGATGTTCTTTGGATGGTACTTGGATGGTCCTTGGATGGTGCTTGGCTGATCCTTGGATGGTCCTTGGATGGTGCTTGGCTGATCTTTGGATGGTCCTTGGATGGTGCTTGGTTGATCCTTGGATGGTCTTTGGATGGTCCTTGGATGGTGCTTGCCTGGCCCTTGGATGGTCTGTGGATGGTGCTTGGATGGCCATTGGACAGTCTTTGGATGGTACTTGGCTGGCCCTTGGATGGTCTTTGGATGGTCCTTGGATGGCCATTGGACAGTGTTTGGATGGTCTTTGGATGGTCCTTGGATGGCCATTGGATGGTACTTGGCTGGCCCTTGGATGGTCTTTGGATGGTCGTTGGATGGCCATTGGACGGTCTTTGGATGTTACTTGGCTGGCCCTTGGATGGTACTTTGCTGGCCCTTGCATGGTCTTTGGATGGTCCTTGGATGGCCATTGGACGGTCTTTGGATGGTACTTGGATGGTCTTTGGATGGTCCTTGGATGGTCCTTGGATGGCCATTGGATGGTCTTTGGATGGTACTTGGCTGGCCCTTGGATGGTCTTTGGATGGTCCTTGGATGGCCAGTGGACGGTCTTTGGATGGCCCTTGGATGGTCTTTGGATGGTACTTGGATGGTCTTTTGATGGTGCTTGGCTGGCCCTTGGATGGTCTTTGGATGGTGCTTGGCTGATCCTTGGATGGTCTTTGGATGGTCCTTGGCTAGTCCTTGGATGGTCCTTGGATGGTGCTTAGCTGGCCCTTGCAATGTCTGTGGATGGTTCTTGACTGGCCCTTGGATGGTCTTTGGATGGTGCTTGGATGGTCCTTGGATGGTGTATGGATGGTGCTTGGCTGGCCCTTGGATGGTCTTTGGATGGTGATTGGCGGCCCTTGAATGGTCTGTGGATGGTGCGTGGCTGGCTCTTGGATGGTCTTTGGATGGTCCTTGGATGGTCTTTGGTGTGGTGCTTGGCTGGCCCTTGGATGGTCTTTGGATGGTGCTTGGCTTGCCCTTGGATGGTCTTTGGATGGTGCTTGGATGGTCCTTGGATTGTCTTTGGATGGTGCTTGGCTGGCCCTTAGATGTTCTTTGGATGGTCCTTGGATGGTGCTTGGCTGATCCTTGGATGGTCCTTGGATGGTGCTTGGTTGATCCTTGGATGGTCCTTGGATGGTCTTTGGATGGTCCTTGGATTGTGCTTGCCTGGCCCTTGGATGGTCTGTGGATGGTGCTTGGCTGGCCCTTGGAAGGTCTGTGGATGGTGCTTGGCTGGCCCTTGGATGGTCTTTGGATGGTACTTGGATGGTCCTTGGATGGTGCTTGGCTGATCCTTGGATGGTCCTTGGATGGTGCTTGGCTGATCCTTGGATGGTCTTTGGATGGTGCTTGGCTGAGCCTTGGATGGTCTTTGGATGGTGCTTGGCTGGCCCTTGGATGGTCTTTGGATGGTACTTGGCTGGTCTTTGGATGGTACTTGGATGGTCCTTGGATGGTCTTTGGATGGTCCTTGTATGGCCATTGGATGGTCTTTGGATGGTACTTGGATGGCCATTGGATGGTCTTTGGATGGTACTTGGCTGGCCCTTGGATGGTGCTTGGCTGGTCCTTGGATGGTCTTTGGATGGTCCTTGGATGGCCATTTGATGGTCTTTGGATGGTACTTGGCTGGCCCTTGGATGGTCCTTGGATGGTGTATGGATGGTGCTTGGCTGGCCCTTGGATGGTCTTTGGATGGTGATTGGCGGCCCTTGAATGGTCTGTGGATGGTGCTTGGCTGGCCCTTGGATGGTCTTTGGATGGTGCTTGGCTGGCCCTTAGATGTTCTTTGGATGGTACTTGGATGGTCCTTGGATGGTGCTTGGCTGATCCTTGGATGGTCCTTGGATGGTGCTTGGCTGATCTTTGGATGGTCCTTGGATGGTGCTTGGTTGATCCTTGGATGGTCCTTGGATGGTCTTTGGATGGTCCTTGGATTGTGCTTGCCTGGCCCTTGGATGGTCTGTGGATGGTGCTTGGCTGGCCCTTGGAAGGTCTGTGGATGGTGCTTGGCTGGCCCTTGGATGGTCTTTGGATGGTACTTGGATGGTCCTTGGATGGTGCTTGGCTGATCCTTGGATGGTCCTTGGATGGTGCTTGGCTGATCCTTGGATGGTCTTTGGATGGTGCTTGGCTGAGCCTTGGATGGTCTTTGGATGGTGCTTGGCTGGCCCTTGGATGGTCTTTGGATGGTACTTGGCTGGTCTTTGGATGGTACTTGGATGGTCCTTGGATGGTCTTTGGATGGTCCTTGTATGGCCATTGGATGGTCTTTGGATGGTACTTGGATGGCCATTGGATGGTCTTTGGATGGTACTTGGCTGGCCCTTGGATGGTGCTTGGCTGGTCCTTGGATGGTCTTTGGATGGTCCTTGGATGGCCATTGGATGGTCTTTGGATGGTACTTGGCTGGCCCTTGGATGGTCCTTGGATGGTGTATGGATGGTGCTTGGCTGGCCCTTGGATGGTCTTTGGATGGTGATTGGCGGCCCTTGAATGGTCTGTGGATGGTGCGTGGCCCTTGGATGGTCTTTGGATGGTCCTTGGATGGCCATTTGACGGTCTTTGGATGGTACTCGGATGGTCTTTGGATGGTCCTTGGATGGCCATTGGATGGTCTTTGGATGGTATTTGGCTGGCCCTTGGATGGTCTTTGGATGGTCCTTGGATGGCCATTGGACGGTCTTTGGATGGCCCTTGGATGGTCTTTGGATGGTACTTGGATGGTCTTTGGATGGTGCTTGGCTGGGCCTTGGATGGTCTTTGGATGGTGCTTGGCTGATCCTTGGATGGTCTTTGGATGGTCCTTGGCTAGTCCTTGGATGGTCCTTGGATCGTGCTTAGCTGGCCCTTGCATGGTCTGTGGATGGTTCTTGACTGGTCCTTGGATGGTCTTTGGATGGTGCTTGGATGGTCCTTGGATGGTCTGTGGATGGTGCTTGGCTGGCCCTTTGATGGTCTTTGGATGGTGATTGGCGGCCCTTGAATGGTCTGTGGATGGTGCGTGGCTGGCCCTTTGAAGGTCTTTTGATGGTCGTTGGATGGCCATTGGACGGTCTTTGGATGGTACTTGGCTGGCCCTTGGATGGTACTTTGCTGGCCCTTGCATGGTCTTTGGATGGTCCTTGGATGGCCATTGGACGGTCTTTGGATGGTACTTGGATGGTCTTTGGATGGTCCTTGGATGGTCCTTGGATGGCCATTGGATGGTCTTTGGATGGTACTTGGCTGGCCCTTGGATGGTCTTTGGATGGTCCTTGGATGGCCAGTGGACGGTCTTTGATTGGCCCTTGGATGGTCTTTGGATGGTACTTGGATGGTCTTTTGATGGTGCTTGGCTGGCCCTTGGATGGTCTTTGGATGGTGCTTGGCTGATCCTTGGATGGTCTTTGGATGGTCCTTGGCTAGTCCTTGGATGGTCCTTGGATGGTGCTTAGCTGGCCCTTGCAATGTCTGTGGATGGTTCTTGACTGGCCCTTGGATGGTCTTTGGATGGTGCTTGGATGGTCCTTGGATGGTGTATGGATGGTGCTTGGCTGGCCCTTGGATGGTCTTTGGATGGTGATTGGCGGCCCTTGAATGGTCTGTGGATGGTGCGTGGCTGGCTCTTGGATGGTCTTTGGATGGTCCTTGGATGGTCTTTGGTGTGGTGCTTGGCTGGCCCTTGGATGGTCTTTGGATGGTGCTTGGCTTGCCCTTGGATGGTCTTTGGATGGTGCTTGGATGGTCCTTGGATTGTCTTTGGATGGTGCTTGGCTGGCCCTTAGATGTTCTTTGGATGGTCCTTGGATGGTGCTTGGCTGATCCTTGGATGGTCCTTGGATGGTGCTTGGTTGATCCTTGGATGGTCCTTGGATGGTCTTTGGATGGTCCTTGGATTGTGCTTGCCTGGCCCTTGGATGGTCTGTGGATGGTGCTTGGCTGGCCCTTGGAAGGTCTGTGGATGGTGCTTGGCTGGCCCTTGGATGGTCTTTGGATGGTACTTGGATGGTCCTTGGATGGTGCTTGGCTGATCCTTGGATGGTCCTTGGATGGTGCTTGGCTGATCCTTGGATGGTCTTTGGATGGTGCTTGGCTGAGCCTTGGATGGTCTTTGGATGGTGCTTGGCTGGCCCTTGGATGGTCTTTGGATGGTACTTGGCTGGTCTTTGGATGGTACTTGGATGGTCCTTGGATGGTCTTTGGATGGTCCTTGTATGGCCATTGGATGGTCTTTGGATGGTACTTGGATGGCCATTGGATGGTCTTTGGATGGTACTTGGCTGGCCCTTGGATGGTGCTTGGCTGGTCCTTGGATGGTCTTTGGATGGTCCTTGGATGGCCATTTGATGGTCTTTGGATGGTACTTGGCTGGCCCTTGGATGGTCCTTGGATGGTGTATGGATGGTGCTTGGCTGGCCCTTGGATGGTCTTTGGATGGTGATTGGCGGCCCTTGAATGGTCTGTGGATGGTGCTTGGCTGGCCCTTGGATGGTCTTTGGATGGTGCTTGGCTGGCCCTTAGATGTTCTTTGGATGGTACTTGGATGGTCCTTGGATGGTGCTTGGCTGATCCTTGGATGGTCCTTGGATGGTGCTTGGCTGATCTTTGGATGGTCCTTGGATGGTGCTTGGTTGATCCTTGGATGGTCCTTGGATGGTCTTTGGATGGTCCTTGGATTGTGCTTGCCTGGCCCTTGGATGGTCTGTGGATGGTGCTTGGCTGGCCCTTGGAAGGTCTGTGGATGGTGCTTGGCTGGCCCTTGGATGGTCTTTGGATGGTACTTGGATGGTCCTTGGATGGTGCTTGGCTGATCCTTGGATGGTCCTTGGATGGTGCTTGGCTGATCCTTGGATGGTCTTTGGATGGTGCTTGGCTGAGCCTTGGATGGTCTTTGGATGGTGCTTGGCTGGCCCTTGGATGGTCTTTGGATGGTACTTGGCTGGTCTTTGGATGGTACTTGGATGGTCCTTGGATGGTCTTTGGATGGTCCTTGTATGGCCATTGGATGGTCTTTGGATGGTACTTGGATGGCCATTGGATGGTCTTTGGATGGTACTTGGCTGGCCCTTGGATGGTGCTTGGCTGGTCCTTGGATGGTCTTTGGATGGTCCTTGGATGGCCATTGGATGGTCTTTGGATGGTACTTGGCTGGCCCTTGGATGGTCCTTGGATGGTGTATGGATGGTGCTTGGCTGGCCCTTGGATGGTCTTTGGATGGTGATTGGCGGCCCTTGAATGGTCTGTGGATGGTGCGTGGCCCTTGGATGGTCTTTGGATGGTCCTTGGATGGCCATTTGACGGTCTTTGGATGGTACTCGGATGGTCTTTGGATGGTCCTTGGATGGCCATTGGATGGTCTTTGGATGGTATTTGGCTGGCCCTTGGATGGTCTTTGGATGGTCCTTGGATGGCCATTGGACGGTCTTTGGATGGCCCTTGGATGGTCTTTGGATGGTACTTGGATGGTCTTTGGATGGTGCTTGGCTGGGCCTTGGATGGTCTTTGGATGGTGCTTGGCTGATCCTTGGATGGTCTTTGGATGGTCCTTGGCTAGTCCTTGGATGGTCCTTGGATCGTGCTTAGCTGGCCCTTGCATGGTCTGTGGATGGTTCTTGACTGGTCCTTGGATGGTCTTTGGATGGTGCTTGGATGGTCCTTGGATGGTCTGTGGATGGTGCTTGGCTGGCCCTTTGATGGTCTTTGGATGGTGATTGGCGGCCCTTGAATGGTCTGTGGATGGTGCGTGGCTGGCCCTTTGAAGGTCTTTTGATGGTCCTTGGATGGTCTTTGGTGTGTTGCTTGGCTGGCCCTTGGATGGTCTTTGGATGGTGCTTGGCTTGCCCTTGGATGGTCTTTGGATGGTCCTTGGATGGTCCTTGGATGGTCTTTGGATGGCGCTTGGATGGTCCTTGGATGGTCTGTGGATGGTGCTTGGCTGGCCCTTGGATGGTCTTTGGATGGTGATTGGCGGCCCTTGAATGGTCTGTGGATGGTGCTTGGCTGGCCCATGGATGGTCTTTGGATGGTCCTTGGATGGTCTTTGGTGTGGTGCTTGGCTGGCCCTTGGATGGTCTTTGGATGGTGCTTGGCTTGCCCTTGGATGGTCTTTGGATGGTGCTTGGATGGTCCTTGGATGGTCTTTGGATGGTGCCCTGCTGGCACATAGATGGTCTTTGGATGGTCTTTGGATGGTGCTTGGCGGATCCTTGGATGGTGCTTGGCTGGCCCTTGGATGGTCTTTGGATGGTACTTGGCTGGTCTTTGGATGGTACTTGGATGGTCCTTGGATGGTCTTTGGATGGTCCTTGTATGGCCATTGGATGGTCTTTGGATGGTACTTGGATGGCCATTGGATGGTCTTTGGATGGTACTTGGCTGGCCCTTGGATGGTGCTTGGCTGGTCCTTGGATGGTCTTTGGATGGTCCTTGGATGGCCATTGGATGGTCTTTGGATGGTACTTGGCTGGCCCTTGGATGGTCCTTGGATGGTGTATGGATGGTGCTTGGCTGGCCCTTGGATGGTCTTTGGATGGTGATTGGCGGCCCTGGAATGGTCTGTGGATGGTGCGTGGCCCTTGGATGGTCTTTGGATGGTCCTTGGATGGCCATTTGACGGTCTTTGGATGGTACTCGGATGGTCTTTGGATGGTCCTTGGATGGCCATTGGATGGTCTTTGGATGGTATTTGGCTGGCCCTTGGATGGTCTTTGGATGGTCCTTGGATGGCCATTGGACGGTCTTTGGATGGCCCTTGGATGGTCTTTGGATGGTACTTGGATGGTCTTTGGATGGTGCTTGGCTGGGCCTTGGATGGTCTTTGGATGGTGCTTGGCTGATCCTTGGATGGTCTTTGGATGGTCCTTGGCTAGTCCTTGGATGGTCCTTGGATCGTGCTTAGCTGGCCCTTGCATGGTCTGTGGATGGTTCTTGACTGGTCCTTGGATGGTCTTTGGATGGTGCTTGGATGGTCCTTGGATGGTCTGTGGATGGTGCTTGGCTGGCCCTTGGATGGTCTTTGGATGGTGATTGGCAGCCCTTGAATGGTCTGTGGATGGTGCGTGGCTGGCCCTTTGAAGGTCTTTTGATGGTCCTTGGATGGTCTTTGGTGTGTTGCTTGGCTGGCCCTTGGATGGTCTTTGGATGGTGCTTGGCTTGCCCTTGGATGGTCTTTGGATGGCGCTTGGATGGTCCTTGGATGGTCTGTGGATGGTGCTTGGCTGGCCCTTGGATGGTCTTTGGATGGTGATTGGCGGCCCTTGAATGGTCTGTGGATGGTGCTTGGCTGGCCCATGGATGGTCTTTGGATGGTCCTTGGATGGTCTTTGGTGTGGTGCTTGGCTGGCCCTTGGATGGTCTTTGGATGGTGCTTGGCTTGCCCTTGGATGGTCTTTGGATGGTGCTTGGATGGTCCTTGGATGGTCTTTGGATGGTGCTTGGCTGGCCCTTAGATGGTCTTTGGATGGTACTTGGATGGTGCTTGGCGGATCCTTGGATGGTCCTTGGATGGTGCTTGGTTGATCCTTGGATGGTCCTTGGATGGTCTTTGGATGGTCCTTGGATGGTGCTTGCCTGGCCCTTGGATGGTCTGTGGATGGTGCTTGGATGGCCATTGGACAGTCTTTGGATGGTACTTGGCTGGCCCTTGGATGGTCTTTGGATGGTCCTTGGATGGCCATTGGACAGTGTTTGGATGGTCTTTGGATGGTCCTTGGATGGCCATTGGATGGTACTTGGCTTGCCCTTGGATGGTCTTTGGATGGTCGTTGGATGGCCATTGGACGGTCTTTGGATGGTACTTGGCTGGCCCTTGGATGGTACTTTGCTGGCCCTTGCATGGTCTTTGGATGGTCCTTGGATGGCCATTGGACGGTCTTTGGATGGTACTTGGATGGTCTTTGGATGGTCCTTGGATGGTCTTTGGATGGTACTTGGCTGGCCCTTGGATGGTCTTTGGATGGTGCTTGGCTGATCCTTGGATGGTCTTTGGATGGTCCTTGGCTAGTCCTTGGATGGTCCTTGGATGGTGCTTAGCTGGCCCTTGCAATGTCTGTGGATGGTTCTTGACTGGCCCTTGGATGTTCTTTGGATGGTGATTGGCGGCCCTTGAATGGTCTGTGGATGGTGCGTGGCTGGCTCTTGGATGGTCTTTGGATGGTCCTTGGATGGTCTTTGGTGTGGTGCTTGGCTGGCCCTTGGATGGTCTTTGGATGGTGCTTGGCTTGCCCTTGGATTGTCTTTGGATGGTGCTTGGATGGTCCTTGGATGGTCTTTGGATGGTGCTTGGCTGGCCCTTAGATGTTCTTTGGATGGTCCTTGGATGGTGCTTGGCTGATCCTTGGATGGTCCTTGGATGGTGCTTGGTTGATCCTTGGATGGTCCTTGGATGGTCTTTGGATGGTCCTTGGATGGTGCTTGGCTGATCCTTGGATGGTCCTTGGATGGTCCTTGGCTGATCCTTGGATGGTCTTTGGATGGTGCTTGGCTGATCCTTGGATGGTCTTTGGATGGTGCTTGGCTAGCCCTTGGATGGTCTTTGGATGGTACTTGGCTGGTCCTTGGATGGTCTTTGGATGGTACTTGGATGGTCCTTGGATGGTCTTTGGATGGTCCTTGGATGGCCATTGGATGGTCTTTGGATGGTACTTGGATGGCCATTGGATGGTCTTTGTATGGTACTTGGCTGGCCCTTGGATGGTGCTTGGCTGGTCCTTGGATGGTCTTTGGATGGTCCTTGGATGGCCATTGGATGGTCTTTGGATGGTACTTGGCTGCCCCTTGGATGGTCTTTAGATGGTCCTTGGATGGTCTTTGGCTGGTCCTTGGATGGTCTTTGGATGGTGCTTGTCTGGTCCTTGGATGGTCTTTTGATGGTGCTTGGCTGGCCCTTGGATGGTCTTTGGATGGTGCTTCGCTGGCCCTTAGATGTTCTTTGGATGGTACTTGGATGGTCCTTGGATGGTGCTTGGATGATCCTTGGATGGTCCTTGGATGGTGCTTGGCTGATCCTTGGATGGTCCTTGGATGGTGTTTGGTTGATCCTTGGATGGTCCTTGGATGGTCTTTAGATGGTCCTTGGATTGTGCTTGCCTGGCCCTTGGATGGTCTGTGGATGGTGCTTGGCTGGCCCTTGGATGGTCTTTGGATGGTACTTGGATGGTCCTTGGATGGTGCTTGGCTGATCCTTGGATGGTCCTTGGATGGTGCTTGGCTGATCCTTGGATGGTCTTTGGATGGTGCTTGGTTGATCCTTGGATGGTCTTTGGATGGTGCTTGGCTGGCCCTTGGATGGTCTTTGGATGGTACTTGGCTGGTCTTTGGATGGTACTTGGATGGTCCTTGGATGGTCTTTGGATGGTCCTTGTATGGCCATTGGATGGTCTTTGGATGGTACTTGGATGGCCATTGGATGGTCTTTGGATGGTACTTGGCTGGCCCTTGGATGGTGCTTGGCTGGTCCTTGGATGGTCTTTGGATGGTCCTTGGATGGCCATTGGATGGTCTTTGGATGGTACTTGGCTGGCCCTTGGATGGTCCTTGGATGGTGTATGGATGGTGCTTGGCTGGCCCTTGGATGGTCTTTGGATGGCGATTGGCGGCCCTTGAATGGTCTGTGGATGGTGCGTGGCATGCCCTTGGATGGTCTTTGGATGGTCCTTGGATGGTCTTTGGTGTGGTGCTTGGGTGGCCCTTGGATGGTCTTTGGATGGTGCTTGGCTTGCCCTTGGATGGTCTTTGGATGGTGCTTGGATGGTCCTTGGATGGTCTTTGGATGGTGCTTGGCTGGCCCTTAGATGTTCTTTTGATGGTACTTGGATGGTCCTTGGATGGTGCTTGGCTGATCCTTGGATGGTCCTTGGATGGTGCTTGGTTGATCCTTGGATGGTCCTTGGATGGTCTTTGGATGGTCCTTGGATGGTCTTTGGTGTGGTGCTTGGCTGGCCCTTGGATGGTCTTTGGATGGTGCTTGGCTTGCCCTTGGATGGTCTTTGGATGGTGCTTGGATGGTCCTTGGATGGTCTTTGGATGGTGCTTGGCTGGCCCTTAGATGTTCTTTGGATGGTACTTGGATGGTCCTTGGATGGTGCTTGGCTGATCCTTGGATGGTCCTTGAATGGTGCTTGGCTGATCCTTGGATGGTCCTTGGATGGTGCTTGGTTGATCCTTGGATGGTCCTTGGATGGTCTTTGGATGTTCCTTGGATTGTGCTTGCCTGGCCCTTGGATGGTCTGTGGATGGTGCTTGGCTGGTCCTTGGATGGTGCTTGGCTGGCCCTTGGATGGTCTGTGGATGATGCTTGGCTGGCCCTTGCATGGTCTGTGGATGGTGCTTGGCTGGCCCTTGGATGGTCTTTGGATGGTACTTGGATGGTCCTTGGATGGTGCTTGGCTGATCCTTGGATGGTCCTTGGATGGTGCTTGGCTGATCCTTGGATGGTCTTTGGACGGTGCTTGGCTGGTCCTTGGATGGTAATTGGATGGTCCTTGGATGGTCTTTGGATGGTCCTTGGATGGCCATTGGATGGTCTTTGGATGGTACTTGGATGGCCATTGGATGGTTTTTGGATGGTACTTGGCTGGCCCTTGGATGGTGCTTGGCTGGTCCTTGGATGGTCTTTGGATGGTCCTTGGATGGTCCTTGGATGGCCATTGGATGGTCTTTGGATGGTACTTGGCTGGCCCCTGGATGGTCTTTGGATGGTCCTTGGATGGTCTTTGCTGGTCCTTGGATGGTCTTTGGATGGTGCTTGGCTGGTCCTTGGATGGTCTTTGGATGGTGCTTGGCTGGCCCTTGGATCGTCTTTGGATGGTATTTGGATGGTCTTTGGATGGTGCTTGGCTGGCCCTTGGATGGTCTTTGGCTAGTCCTTGGATGGTCCTTGGATGGTGCTTGGATGGCCATTGGAAGGTCTTTGGATGGTACTTGGCTGGCCCTTGGATGGTCTTTGGATGGCCATTGGACGGTCTTTGGATGGTCCTTGGATGGTCTTTGGCTGGTCCTTGGATGGTCTTTGGATGGTGCTTGGATGGCCATTGGACGGTCTTTGGATGGTCCTTGGATGGTCTTTGGCTGGTCTTTGGATGGTCTTTGGATGGTGCTTGGCTGGTCCTTGGATGGTCTTTGGATGGTGCTTGGCTGGCCCTTGGATGGTCTTTGGCTGGTCCTTGGATGGTCTTTGGATGGTGCTTGGCTGGTCCTTGGATGGTTTTTGGATGGTGCTTGGATGGTCCTTGGATGGTCTTTGGATGGCGCTTGGATGGTCCATGGATGGTCTGTGGATGGTGCTTGGCTGGCCCTTGGATGGTCTTTGGATGGTGATTGGCGGCCCTTGAATGGTCTGTGGATGGTGCTTGGCTGGCCCATGGATGGTCTTTGGATGGTTCTTGGATGGTCTGTGGATGGTGCTTGCCTGGCCCTTGGATGGTCTGTGGATGGTGCTTGCCTGGCCCTTGGATGGTCTGTGGATGGTCCTTGGATGGCCATTGGACAGTCTTTGGATGGTACTTGGCTGGCCCTTGGATGGTCTTTGGATGGTCCTTGGATGGTCTTTGGACTGTCCTTGGATGGCCATTGGATGGTACTTGGCTGCCCTTGGATGGTCTTTGGATGGTCCTTGGATGGCCATTGGACGGTCTTTGGATGGTACTTGGCTGGCCCTTGGATGGTCTTTGGATGGTCCTTGGATGGCCATTGGACGGTCTTTGGATGGCCCTTGGATGGCCATTGGACGGTCTTTGGATGGTACTTGGATGGTCTTTGGATGGTCCTTGGATGGTCCTTGGATGGCCATTGGATGGTCTTCAGATGGTACTTGGCTGGCCCTTGGATGGTCTTTGGATGGTCCTTGGATGGCCATTGGACGGTCTTTGGATGGCCCTTGGATGGTCTTTGGATGGTACTTGGATGGTCTTTGGATGGTGCTTGGCTGGCCCTTGGATGGTCTTTGGATGGTGCTTGGCTGATCCTTGGATGGTCTTTGGATGGTCCTTGGCTAGTCCTTGGATGGTCCTTGGATGGTGCTTAGCTGGCCCTTGCATGGTCTGTGGATGGTTCTTGACTGGCCCTTGGATCGTCTTTGGATGGTGCTTGGATGGTCCTTGGATGGTGTATGGATGGTGCTTGGCTGGCCCTTGGATGGTCTTTGGATGGTGATTGGCGGCCCTTGAATGGTCTGTGGATGGTGCGTGGCTGGCCCTTGGAAGGTCTTTGGATGGTCCTTGGATGGTCTTTGGTGTGGTGCTCTGCTGGCCCTTGGATGGTCTTTGGATGGTGCTTGGCTTGCCCTTGGATGGTCTTTGGATGGTGCTTGGATGGTCCTTGGATGGTCTTTGGATGGTGCTTGGCTGGCCCTTAGATGTTCTTTGGATGGTACTTGGATGGTCCTTGGATGGTGCTTGGTTGATCCTTGGATGGTCCTTGGATGGTCTTTGGATGGTCCTTGGATGGTCTTTGGTGTGGTGCTTGGCTGGCCCTTGGATGGTCTTTGGATGGTGCTTGGCTTGCCCTTGGATGGTCTTTGGATGGTGCTTGGATGGTCCGTGGATGGTCTTTGGATGGTGCTTGGCTGGCCCTTAGATGTTCTTTGGATGGTACTTGGATGGTCCTTGGATGGTGCTTGGCTGATCCTTGGATGGTCCTTGGATGGTGCTTGGCTGATCCTTGGATGGTCCTTGGATGGTGCTTGGCTGATCCTTGGATGGTCCTTGGATGGTGCTTGGTTGATCCTTGGATGGTCTTTGGATGGTCCTTGGATTGTGCTTGCCTGGCCCTTGGATGGTCTGTGGATGGTGCTTGGCTGGTCCTTGGATCGTGCTTGGCTGGCCCTTGGAAGGTCTGTGGATGGTGCTTGGCTGGCCCTTGGATGGTCTTTGGATGGTACTTGGATGGTCCTTGGATGGTGCTTGGCTGATCCTTGGATGGTCCTTGGATGGTGCTTGGCTGATCCTTGGATGGTCTTTGGACGGTGCTTGGCTGATCCTTGGATGGTCTTTGGATGGTGCTTGGCTGGCCCTTGGATGGTCTTTGGATGGTACTTGGCTGGTCCTTGGATGGTCTTTGGATGGTACTTGGATGGTCCTTGGATGGTCTTTGGATGGTCCTTGGATGGCCATTGGACGGTCTTTGGATGGCCCTTGGATGGTCTTTGGATGGTACTTGGATGGTCTTTGGATGGTGCTTGGCTGGCCCTTGGATGGTCTTTGGATGGTGCTTGGCTGATCCTTGGATGGTCTTTGGATGGTCCTTGGCTAGTCCTTGGATGGTGCTTAGCTGGCCCTTGCATGGTCTGTGGATGGTTCTTGACTGGCCCTTGGATGGTCTTTGGATGGTGCTTGGATGGTCCTTGGATGGTGTATGGATGGTGCTTGGCTGGCCCTTGGATGGTCTTTGGATGGTGATTGGCGGCCCTTGAATGGTCTGTGGATGGTGCGTGGCTGGCCCTTGGATGGTCTTTGGTGTGGTGCTCTACTGGCCCTTGGATGGTCTTTGGATGGTGCTTGGCTTGCCCTTGGATGGTCTTTGGATGGTGCTTGGATGGTCCTTGGATGGTCTTTGGATGGTGCTTGGCTGGCCCTTAGATGTTCTTTGGATGGTACTTGGATGGTCCTTGGATGGTGCTTGGTTGATCCTTGGATGGTCCTTGGATGGTCTTTGGATGGTCCTTGGATGGTCTTTGGTGTGGTGCTTGGCTGGCCCTTGGATGGTGTTTGGATGGTGCTTGGCTTGCCCTTGGATGGTCTTTGGATGGTGCTTGGATGGTCCGTGGATGGTCTTTGGATGGTGCTTGGCTGGCCCTTAGATGTTCTTTGGATGGTACTTGGATGGTCCTTGGATGGTGCTTGGCTGATCCTTGGATGGTCCTTGGATGGTGCTTGGCTGATCCTTGGATGGTCCTTGGATGGTGCTTGGCTGATCCTTGGATGGTCCTTGGATGGTGCTTGGTTGATCCTTGGATGGTCTTTGGATGGTCCTTGGATTGTGCTTGCCTGGCCCTTGGATGGTCTGTGGATGGTGCTTGGCTGGTCCTTGGATGGTGCTTGGCTGGCCCTTGGAAGGTCTGTGGATGGTGCTTGGCTGGCCCTTGGATGGTCTTTGGATGGTACTTGGATGGTCCTTGGATGGTGCTTGGCTGATCCTTGGATGGTCCTTGGATGGTGCTTGGCTGATCCTTGGATGGTCTTTGGACGGTGCTTGGCTGATCCTTGGATGGTCTTTGGATGGTGCTTGGCTGGCCCTTGGATGGTCTTTGGATGGTACTTGGCTGGTCCTTGGATGGTCTTTGGATGGTACTTGGATGGTCCTTGGATGGTCTTTGGATGGTCCTTGGATGGCCATTGGATGGTGCTTGGCTGATCCTTGGATGGTCCTTGGATGGTGCTTGGCTGATCCTTGGATGGTCCTTGGATGGTGCTTGGTTGATCCTTGGATGGTCTTTGGATGGTCCTTGGATTGTGCTTGGCTGATCCTTGGATGGTCCTTGGATGGTGCTTGGCTGATCCTTGGATGGTCCTTGGATGGTGCTTGGCTGATCCTTGGATGGTCCTTGGATGGTGCTTGGTTGATCCTTGGATGGTCTTTGGATGGTCCTTGGATTGTGCTTGCCTGGCCCTTGGATGGTCTGTGGATGGTGCTTGGCTGGTCCTTGGATGGTGCTTGGCTGGCCCTTGGAAGGTCTGTGGATGGTGCTTGGCTGGCCCTTGGATGGTCTTTGGATGGTACTTGGATGGTCCTTGGATGGTGCTTGGCTGATCCTTGGATGGTCCTTGGATGGTGCTTGGCTGATCCTTGGATGGTCTTTGGACGGTGCTTGGCTGATCCTTGGATGGTCTTTGGATGGTGCTTGGCTGGCCCTTGGATGGTCTTTGGATGGTACTTGGCTGGTCCTTGGATGGTCTTTGGATGGTACTTGGATGGTCCTTGGATGGTCTTTGGATGGTCTTTGGATGGTACTTGGATGGTCTTTGGATGGTGCTTGGCTGGCCCTTGGATGGTCTTTGGATGGTGCTTGGCTGATCCTTGGATGGTCTTTGGATGGTCCTTGGCTAGTCCTTGGATGGTGCTTAGCTGGCCCTTGCATGGTCTGTGGATGGTTCTTGACTGGCCCTTGGATGGTCTTTGGATGGTGCTTGGATGGTCCTTGGATGGTGTATGGATGGTGCTTGGCTGGCCCTTGGATGGTCTTTGGATGGTGATTGGCGGCCCTTGAATGGTCTGTGGATGGTGCGTGGCTGGCCCTTGGATGGTCTTTGGTGTGGTGCTCTACTGGCCCTTGGATGGTCTTTGGATGGTGCTTGGCTTGCCCTTGGATGGTCTTTGGATGGTGCTTGGATGGTCCTTGGATGGTCTTTGGATGGTGCTTGGCTGGCTCTTAGATGTTCTTTGGATGGTACTTGGATGGTCCTTGGATGGTGCTTGGTTGATCCTTGGATGGTCCTTGGATGGTCTTTGGATGGTCCTTGGATGGTCTTTGGTGTGGTGCTTGGCTGGCCCTTGGATGGTCTTTGGATGGTGCTTGGCTTGCCCTTGGATGGTCTTTGGATGGTGCTTGGATGGTCCGTGGATGGTCCTTGGATGGTGCTTAGCTGGCCCTTGCATGGTCTGTGGATGGTTCTTGACTGGCCCTTGGATGGTCTTTGGATGGTGCTTGGATGGTCCTTGGATGGTGTATGGATGGTGCTTGGCTGGCCCTTGGATGGTCTTTGGATGGTGATTGGCAGCCCTTGAATGGTCTGTGGATGGTGCGTGGCTGGCCCTTGGATGGTCTTTGGATGGTCCTTGGATGGTCTTTGGTGTGGTGCTTGGCTGGCCCTTGGATGGTCTTTGGATGGTGCTTGGCTTGCCCTTGGATGGTCTTTGGATGGTGCTTGGACGGTCCTTGGATGGTCTTTGGATGGTGCTTGGCTGGCCCTTAGATGTTCTTTGGATGGTACTTGGATGGTCCTTGGATGGTGCTTGGTTGATCCTTGGATGGTCCTTGGATGGTCTTTGGATGGTCCTTGGATGGTCTTTGGTGTGGTGCTTGGCTGGCCCTTGGATGGTCTTTGGATGGTGCTTGGCTTGCCCTTGGATGGTCTTTGGATGGTGCTTGGATGGTCCGTGGATGGTCTTTGGATGGTGCTTGGCTTGCCCTTGGATGGTCTTTGGATGGTGCTTGGATGGTCCTTGGATGGTCTTTGGATGGTCCTTGGATGGTCTTTGGTGTGGTGCTTGAATGGCCCTTGGATGGTCTTTGGATGGTGCTTGGCTTGCCCTTGGATGGTCTTTGGATGGTGCTTGGATGGTCCTTGGATGGTCTTTGGATGGTGCTTGGCTGGCCCTTAGATGTTCTTTGGATGGTACTTGGATGGTCCTTGGATGGTGCTTGGCTGATCCTTGGATGGTGCTTGGTTGATCCTTGGATGGTCCTTGGATGGTCTTTGGATGGTCCTTGGATGGTCTTTGGTGTGGTGCTTGGCTGGCCCTTGGATGGTCTTTGGATGGTGCTTGGCTTGCCCTTGGATGGTCTTTGGCTAGTCCTTGGATGGTCCTTGGATGGTGCTTAGCTTGCCCTTGGATGGTCTTTGGATGGTCCTTGGATGGTCCTTGGATGGCCATTGGAAGGTCTTTGGATGGTACTTGGCTGGCCCTTGGATGGTCTTTGGATGGCCATTGGACGGTCTTCGGATGGTCCTTGGATGGTCTTTGGCTGGTTCTTGGATGGTCTTTGGATGGTGCTTGGATGGCCATTGGACGGTCTTTGGATGGTCCTTGGATGGTCTTTGGCTGGTCTTTGGATGGTCTTTGGATGGTGCTTGGCTGGTCCTTGGATGGTCTTTGGATGGTGCTTGGCTGGCCCTTGGATGGTCTTTGGCTGGTCCTTGGATGGTCTTTGGATGGTGCTTGGCTGGTCCTTGGATGGTCTTTGGATGGTGCTTGGATGGTCCTTGGATGGTCTTTGGATGGCGCTTGGATGGTCCTTGGATGGTCTGTGGATGGTGCTTGGCTGGCCCTTGGATGGTCTTTGGATGGTGATTGGCGGCCCTTGAATGGTCTGTGGATGGTGCTTGGATGGCCCTTGGATGGTCTTTGGATGGTCCTTGGATGGTCTGTGGATGGTGCTTGCCTGGCCCTTGGATGGTCTGTGGATGGTGCTTGGATGGCCATTGGACAGTCTTTGGATGGTGCTTGGCTGGTCCTTGGATGGTAATTGGATGGTCCTTGGATGGTCTTTGGATGGTCCTTGGATGGCCATTGGATGGTCTTTGGATGGTACTTGGATGGCCATTGGATGGTTTTTGGATGGTACTTGGCTGGCCCTTGGATGGTGCTTGGCTGGTCCTTGGATGGTCTTTGGATGGTCCTTGGATGGTCCTTGGATGGCCATTGGATGGTCTTTGGATGGTACTTGGCTGGCCCCTGGATGGTCTTTGGATGGTCCTTGGATGGTCTTTGCTGGTCCTTGGATGGTCTTTGGATGGTGCTTGGCTGGTCCTTGGATGGTCTTTGGATGGTGCTTGGCTGGCCCTTGGATCGTCTTTGGATGGTATTTGGATGGTCTTTGGATGGTGCTTGGCTGGCCCTTGGATGGTCTTTGGCTAGTCCTTGGATGGTCCTTGGATGGTGCTTGGATGGCCATTGGAAGGTCTTTGGATGGTACTTGGCTGGCCCTTGGATGGTCTTTGGATGGCCATTGGACGGTCTTTGGATGGTCCTTGGATGGTCTTTGGCTGGTCCTTGGATGGTCTTTGGATGGTGCTTGGATGGCCATTGGACGGTCTTTGGATGGTCCTTGGATGGTCTTTGGCTGGTCCTTGGATGGTCTTTGGATGGTGCTTGGCTGGTCCTTGGATGGTCTTTGGATGGTGCTTGGCTGGCCCTTGGATGGTCTTTGGCTGGTCCTTGGATGGTCTTTGGATGGTGCTTGGCTGGTCCTTGGATGGTTTTTGGATGGTGCTTGGATGGTCCTTGGATGGTCTTTGGATGGCGCTTGGATGGTCCATGGATGGTCTGTGGATGGTGCTTGGCTGGCCCTTGGATGGTCTTTGGATGGTGATTGGCGGCCCTTGAATGGTCTGTGGATGGTGCTTGGCTGGCCCATGGATGGTCTTTGGATGGTTCTTGGATGGTCTGTGGATGGTGCTTGCCTGGCCCTTGGATGGTCTGTGGATGGTGCTTGCCTGGCCCTTGGATGGTCTGTGGATGGTCCTTGGATGGCCATTGGACAGTCTTTGGATGGTACTTGGCTGGCCCTTGGATGGTCTTTGGATGGTCCTTGGATGGTCTTTGGACTGTCCTTGGATGGCCATTGGATGGTACTTGGCTGCCCTTGGATGGTCTTTGGATGGTCCTTGGATGGCCATTGGACGGTCTTTGGATGGTACTTGGCTGGCCCTTGGATGGTCTTTGGATGGTCCTTGGATGGCCATTGGACGGTCTTTGGATGGCCCTTGGATGGCCATTGGACGGTCTTTGGATGGTACTTGGATGGTCTTTGGATGGTCCTTGGATGGTCCTTGGATGGCCATTGGATGGTCTTCAGATGGTACTTGGCTGGCCCTTGGATGGTCTTTGGATGGTCCTTGGATGGCCATTGGACGGTCTTTGGATGGCCCTTGGATGGTCTTTGGATGGTACTTGGATGGTCTTTGGATGGTGCTTGGCTGGCCCTTGGATGGTCTTTGGATGGTGCTTGGCTGATCCTTGGATGGTCTTTGGATGGTCCTTGGCTAGTCCTTGGATGGTCCTTGGATGGTGCTTAGCTGGCCCTTGCATGGTCTGTGGATGGTTCTTGACTGGCCCTTGGATCGTCTTTGGATGGTGCTTGGATGGTCCTTGGATGGTGTATGGATGGTGCTTGGCTGGCCCTTGGATGGTCTTTGGATGGTGATTGGCGGCCCTTGAATGGTCTGTGGATGGTGCGTGGCTGGCCCTTGGAAGGTCTTTGGATGGTCCTTGGATGGTCTTTGGTGTGGTGCTCTGCTGGCCCTTGGATGGTCTTTGGATGGTGCTTGGCTTGCCCTTGGATGGTCTTTGGATGGTGCTTGGATGGTCCTTGGATGGTCTTTGGATGGTGCTTGGCTGGCCCTTAGATGTTCTTTGGATGGTACTTGGATGGTCCTTGGATGGTGCTTGGTTGATCCTTGGATGGTCTTTGGATGGTCCTTGGATGGTCTTTGGTGTGGTGCTTGGCTGGCCCTTGGATGGTCTTTGGATGGTGCTTGGCTTGCCCTTGGATGGTCTTTGGATGGTGCTTGGATGGTCCGTGGATGGTCTTTGGATGGTGCTTGGCTGGCCCTTAGATGTTCTTTGGATGGTACTTGGATGGTCCTTGGATGGTGCTTGGCTGATCCTTGGATGGTCCTTGGATGGTGCTTGGCTGATCCTTGGATGGTCCTTGGATGGTGCTTGGCTGATCCTTGGATGGTCCTTGGATGGTGCTTGGTTGATCCTTGGATGGTCTTTGGATGGTCCTTGGATTGTGCTTGCCTGGCCCTTGGATGGTCTGTGGATGGTGCTTGGCTGGTCCTTGGATCGTGCTTGGCTGGCCCTTGGAAGGTCTGTGGATGGTGCTTGGCTGGCCCTTGGATGGTCTTTGGATGGTACTTGGATGGTCCTTGGATGGTGCTTGGCTGATCCTTGGATGGTCCTTGGATGGTGCTTGGCTGATCCTTGGATGGTCTTTGGACGGTGCTTGGCTGATCCTTGGATGGTCTTTGGATGGTGCTTGGCTGGCCCTTGGATGGTCTTTGGATGGTACTTGGCTGGTCCTTGGATGGTCTTTGGATGGTACTTGGATGGTCCTTGGATGGTCTTTGGATGGTCCTTGGATGGCCATTGGACGGTCTTTGGATGGCCCTTGGATGGTCTTTGGATGGTACTTGGATGGTCTTTGGATGGTGCTTGGCTGGCCCTTGGATGGTCTTTGGATGGTGCTTGGCTGATCCTTGGATGGTCTTTGGATGGTCCTTGGCTAGTCCTTGGATGGTGCTTAGCTGGCCCTTGCATGGTCTGTGGATGGTTCTTGACTGGCCCTTGGATGGTCTTTGGATGGTGCTTGGATGGTCCTTGGATGGTGTATGGATGGTGCTTGGCTGGCCCTTGGATGGTCTTTGGATGGTGATTGGCGGCCCTTGAATGGTCTGTGGATGGTGCGTGGCTGGCCCTTGGATGGTCTTTGGTGTGGTGCTCTACTGGCCCTTGGATGGTCTTTGGATGGTGCTTGGCTTGCCCTTGGATGGTCTTTGGATGGTGCTTGGATGGTCCTTGGATGGTCTTTGGATGGTGCTTGGCTGGCCCTTAGATGTTCTTTGGATGGTACTTGGATGGTCCTTGGATGGTGCTTGGTTGATCCTTGGATGGTCCTTGGATGGTCTTTGGATGGTCCTTGGATGGTCTTTGGTGTGGTGCTTGGCTGGCCCTTGGATGGTCTTTGGATGGTGCTTGGCTTGCCCTTGGATGGTCTTTGGATGGTGCTTGGATGGTCCGTGGATGGTCTTTGGATGGTGCTTGGCTGGCCCTTAGATGTTCTTTGGATGGTACTTGGATGGTCCTTGGATGGTGCTTGGCTGATCCTTGGATGGTCCTTGGATGGTGCTTGGCTGATCCTTGGATGGTCCTTGGATGGTGCTTGGCTGATCCTTGGATGGTCCTTGGATGGTGCTTGGTTGATCCTTGGATGGTCTTTGGATGGTCCTTGGATTGTGCTTGCCTGGCCCTTGGATGGTCTGTGGATGGTGCTTGGCTGGTCCTTGGATGGTGCTTGGCTGGCCCTTGGAAGGTCTGTGGATGGTGCTTGGCTGGCCCTTGGATGGTCTTTGGATGGTACTTGGATGGTCCTTGGATGGTGCTTGGCTGATCCTTGGATGGTCCTTGGATGGTGCTTGGCTGATCCTTGGATGGTCTTTGGACGGTGCTTGGCTGATCCTTGGATGGTCTTTGGATGGTGCTTGGCTGGCCCTTGGATGGTCTTTGGATGGTACTTGGCTGGTCCTTGGATGGTCTTTGGATGGTACTTGGATGGTCCTTGGATGGTCTTTGGATGGTCCTTGGATGGCCATTGGATGGTGCTTGGCTGATCCTTGGATGGTCCTTGGATGGTGCTTGGCTGATCCTTGGATGGTCCTTGGATGGTGCTTGGTTGATCCTTGGATGGTCTTTGGATGGTCCTTGGATTGTGCTTGGCTGATCCTTGGATGGTCCTTGGATGGTGCTTGGCTGATCCTTGGATGGTCCTTGGATGGTGCTTGGCTGATCCTTGGATGGTCCTTGGATGGTGCTTGGTTGATCCTTGGATGGTCTTTGGATGGTCCTTGGATTGTGCTTGCCTGGCCCTTGGATGGTCTGTGGATGGTGCTTGGCTGGTCCTTGGATGGTGCTTGGCTGGCCCTTGGAAGGTCTGTGGATGGTGCTTGGCTGGCCCTTGGATGGTCTTTGGATGGTACTTGGATGGTCCTTGGATGGTGCTTGGCTGATCCTTGGATGGTCCTTGGATGGTGCTTGGCTGATCCTTGGATGGTCTTTGGACGGTGCTTGGCTGATCCTTGGATGGTCTTTGGATGGTGCTTGGCTGGCCCTTGGATGGTCTTTGGATGGTACTTGGCTGGTCCTTGGATGGTCTTTGGATGGTACTTGGATGGTCCTTGGATGGTCTTTGGATGGTCTTTGGATGGTACTTGGATGGTCTTTGGATGGTGCTTGGCTGGCCCTTGGATGGTCTTTGGATGGTGCTTGGCTGATCCTTGGATGGTCTTTGGATGGTCCTTGGCTAGTCCTTGGATGGTGCTTAGCTGGCCCTTGCATGGTCTGTGGATGGTTCTTGACTGGCCCTTGGATGGTCTTTGGATGGTGCTTGGATGGTCCTTGGATGGTGTATGGATGGTGCTTGGCTGGCCCTTGGATGGTCTTTGGATGGTGATTGGCGGCCCTTGAATGGTCTGTGGATGGTGCGTGGCTGGCCCTTGGATGGTCTTTGGTGTGGTGCTCTACTGGCCCTTGGATGGTCTTTGGATGGTGCTTGGCTTGCCCTTGGATGGTCTTTGGATGGTGCTTGGATGGTCCTTGGATGGTCTTTGGATGGTGCTTGGCTGGCCCTTAGATGTTCTTTGGATGGTACTTGGATGGTCCTTGGATGGTGCTTGGTTGATCCTTGGATGGTCCTTGGATGGTCTTTGGATGGTCCTTGGATGGTCTTTGGTGTGGTGCTTGGCTGGCCCTTGGATGGTCTTTGGATGGTGCTTGGCTTGCCCTTGGATGGTCTTTGGATGGTGCTTGGATGGTCCGTGGATGGTCCTTGGATGGTGCTTAGCTGGCCCTTGCATGGTCTGTGGATGGTTCTTGACTGGTCCTTGGATGGTCTTTGGATGGTGCTTGGATGGTCCTTGGATGGTGTATGGATGGTGCTTGGCTGGCCCTTGGATGGTCTTTGGATGGTGATTGGCAGCCCTTGAATGGTCTGTGGATGGTGCGTGGCTGGCCCTTGGATGGTCTTTGGATGGTCCTTGGATGGTCTTTGGTGTGGTGCTTGGCTGGCCCTTGGATGGTCTTTGGATGGTGCTTGGCTTGCCCTTGGATGGTCTTTGGATGGTGCTTGGACGGTCCTTGGATGGTCTTTGGATGGTGCTTGGCTGGCCCTTAGATGTTCTTTGGATGGTACTTGGATGGTCCTTGGATGGTGCTTGGTTGATCTTTGGATGGTCCTTGGATGGTCTTTGGATGGTCCTTGGATGGTCTTTGGTGTGGTGCTTGGCTGGCCCTTGGATGGTCTTTGGATGGTGCTTGGCTTGCCCTTGGATGGTCTTTGGATGGTGCTTGGATGGTCCTTGGATGGTCTTTGGATGGTGCTTGGCTGGCCCTTAGATGTTCTTTGGATGGTACTTGGATGGTCCTTGGATGGTGCTTGGCTGATCCTTGGATGGTCCTTGGATGGTGCTTGGCTGATCCTTGGATGGTCCTTGGATGGTGCTTGGTTGATCCTTGGATGGTCCTTGGATGGTCTTTGGATGGTCCTTGGATTGTGCTTGCCTGGCCCTTGGATGGTCTGTGGATGGTGCTTGGCTGGTCCTTGGATGGTGCTTGGCTGGCCCTTGGAAGGTCTGTGGATGGCGCTTGGCTGGCCCTTGGATGGTCTTTGGATGGTACTTGGATGGTCCTTGGATGGTGCTTGGCTGATCCTTGGATGGTCCTTGGATGGTGCTTGGCTGATCCTTGGATGGTCTTTGGACGGTGCTTGGCTGATCCTTGGATGGTCTTTGGATGGTGTTTGGCTGGCCCTTGGAGGGTCTTTGGATGGTACTTGGCTGGTCCTTGGATGGTCTTTGGATGGTACTTGGATGGTCCTTGGATGGTCTTTGGATGGTCCTTGTATGGCCATTGGATGGTCTTTGGATGGTACTTGGATGGCCATTGGATGGTCTTTGGATGGTACTTGGCTGGCCCTTGGATGGTGCTTGGCTGGTCCTTGGATGGTCTTTGGATGGTCCATGGATGGCCATTGGATGGTCTTTGGATGGTACTTGGGTGGCCCTTGGATGGTCCTTGGATGGTGTATGGATGGTGCTTGGCTGGCCCTTGGATGGTCTTTGGATGGTGATTGGCGGCCCTTGAATGGTCTGTGGATGGTGCGTGGCTGGCCCTTGGATGGTCTTTGGATGATCCTTGGATGGTCTTTGGTGTGGTGCTTGGCTGGCCCTTGGATGGTCTTTGGATGGTGCTTGGCTTGCCCTTGGATGGTCTTTGGATGGTGCTTGGATGGTCCTTGGGTGGACTTTGGATGGTGCTTGGCTGGCCCTTAGATGTTCTTTGGATGGTACTTGGATGGTCCTTGGATGGTGCTTGGCTGATCCTTGGATGGTCCTTGGATGGTGCTTGGTTGATCCTTGGATGGTCCTTGGATGGTCTTTGGATGGTCCTTGGATGGTCTTTGGATGGTCCTTGGATGGTCTTTGGTGTGGTGCTTGGCTGGCCCTTGGATGGTCTTTGGATGGTGCTTGGCTTGCCCTTGGATGGTCTTTGGATGGTGCTTGGATGGTCCTTGGATGGTCTTTGGATGGTGCTTGGCTGACCCTTAGATGTTCTTTGGATGGTACTTGGATGGTCCTTGGATGGTGCTTGGCTGATCCTTGGATGGTCCTTGGATGGTGCTTGGCTGATCCTTGGATGGTCCTTGGATGGTGCTTGGATGGTCCTTGGATGGTCTTTGGATGGTCCTTGGATTGTGCTTGCCTGGCCCTTGGATGGTCTGTGGATGGTGCTTGGCTGGTCCTTGGATGGTGCTTGGCTGGCCCTTGGATGGTCTGTGGATGGTGCTTGGCTGGCCCTTGGATGGTCTGTGGATGGTGCTTGGCTGGCCCTTGGATGGTCTTTGGATGGTACTTGGATGGTCCTTGGATGGTGCTTGGCTGATCCTTGGATGGTGCTTGGCTGATCCTTGGATGGTCTTTGGACGGTGCTTGGCTGGCCCTTGGATGGTCTGTGGATGGTGCTTGGCTGGCCCTTGGATGGTCTTTGGATGGTACTTGGATGGTCCTTGGATGGTGCTTGGCTGATCCTTGGATGGTGCTTGGCTGATCCTTGGATGGTCTTTGGACGGTGCTTGGCTGATCCTTGGATGGTCTTTGGATGGTGCTTGGCTGGCCCTTGGATGGTCTTTGGATGGTACTTGGCTGGTCCTTGGATGGTCCTTGGGTGGTCTTTGGATGGTCCTTGGATGGCCATTGGATGGTCTTTGGATGGTACTTGGATGGCCATTGGATGGTCTTTGGATGGTACTTGGCTGGCCCTTGGATGGTGCTTGGCTGGTCCTTGGATGGTCTTTGGATGGTCCTTGGATGGCCATTGGATGGTCTTTGGATGGTACTTGGCTGGCCCTTGGATGGTCTTTGGATGGTCCTTGGATGGTCTTTGGCTGGTCCTTGGATGGTCTTTGGATGGTGCTTGGCTGGTCCTTGGATGGTCTTTGGATGGTGCTTGGCTGGCCCTTGGATCGTCTTTGGATGGTCTTTGGATGGTGCTTGGCTGGCCCTTGGATGGTCTTTGGCTAGTCCTTGGATGGTCCTTGGATGGTGCTTAGCTTGCCCTTGGATGGTCTTTGGATGGTCCTTGGATGGTCCTTGGATGGCCATTGGAAGGTCTTTGGATGGTACCTGGCTGGCCCTTGGATGGTCTTTGGATGGCCATTGGACGGTCTTTGGATGGTCCTTGGATGGTCTTTGGCTGGTCCTTGGATGGTCTTTGGATGGTGCTTGGATGGCCATTGGACGTTCTTTGGATGGTCCTTGGATGGTCTTTGGCTGGTCTTTGGATGGTCTTTGGATTGTGCTTGGCTGGTCCTTGGATGGTCTTTGGATGGTGCTTGGCTGGCCCTTGGATGGTCTTTGGCTGGTCCTTGGATGGTCTTTGGATGGTGCTTGGCTGGTCCTTGGATGGTCTTTGGATGGTGCTTGGCTGGCCCTTGGATGGTCTTTGGCTGGTCCTTGGATGGTCTTTGGATGGTGCTTGGCTGGTCCTTGGATGGTCTTTGGATGGTGCTTGGCTGGCCCTTGGATGGTCTTTGGATGGTCCTTGGATGGTCCTTGGATGGTCCTTGGATGGCCATTGGATGGTCTTTGGATGGTACTTGGCTGGCCCTTGGATGTTCTTTGGATGGTTCTTCGATGGCCATTGGGCTGTCTTTGGATGGTACTTGGATGGTCTTTGGATGGTCCTTGGATAGCCATTGGATGGTCCTTGGATGGTACTTGGCTGGCCCTTGGATGGTCTTTGGATGGTCCTTGGATGGCCATTGGACGGTCTTTGGATGGTACTTGGATGGTCTTTGGATGGTCCTTGGATGGCCATTGGATGGTCTTTGGATGGTACTTGGCTGCCCCTTGGATGGTCTTTGGATGGTCCTTGGATGGCCATTGGATGGTCTTTGGATGGCCCTTGGATGGTCTTTGGATGGTCCTTGGATGGCCCTTGGATGGTCTTTGGATGTTCCTTGGATGGTCCTTGGATGGCCCCCTACAATTCCTTTTTTAATGTCAATCTGTGTACTAAAATAATCTTTCCGATATGATTTGTGGACATAAAGATCTAAAGAGACGCGTCATCTCCTGGTCAGACCCTGTAATTCAGTGAAAGTTCAGCAGAAGGAAGGGGTCACTCCAGGACTGGAAGTTGGAGGGGATTTTGCTGGGAGTTGTGGGGAAGTGAGCTGCCATTTGGCTGGTGTTTGATTGGGAACGGCCATTTTGAATGGCTGCTACTGTACTTATGATACAAATTTTTGCAATACTTTATTATTAACACAGGATTTAAATCTTTATGCATGACCCTTTTGCTGTCTTGAAAATCTATTTAAAATAAAACAGCCCTAACTGTACTGCTCAGAGCAAAATGCTCTGTGCAATTCAGCTACTTCTCAATACTCCTTCCTCAGCTCTTCCAAAGTTTTGTTTAGCATGAAAATGCAGCAGTAGGTTCTGCTGCAGAAATGAGGATGAGGGAAGCAACCACTGGAGACCTACTGAACTCCTTCTGCACAAATACACTATATTGCCAAAAGTATTTGCTCACCTGCCTTGACTCACATATGAGCTTAAGTGACATCCCGTTCCTAATCCATAGGGTTCAATATGACGTCGGTCCACCCTTTGCAGCTAGAACAGCTTCAACTCTTCTGGGAAGGCTGTCCACAAGGTTTAGGAGTGTGTTTATGGGAATTTTTGACCATTCTTCCAGAAGCGCATTTGTGAGGTCGCACACTGATGTTGGACGAGAAGGCCTGGCTCTCAGTCTCCGCTCTAATTCATCCCAAAGGTGTTCTATCGGGTTGAGGTCAGGACTCTGTGCAGGCCAGTCAAGTTCATCCACACCAGACTCTGTCATCCATGTCTTTATGGACCTTGCTTTGTGCACTGGTGCACAGTCATGTTGGAAGAGGAAGGGGCCAGCTCCAAACTGTTCCCACAAAGTTGGGAGCATGGAATTGTCCAAAATGTCTTGGTATGCTGAAGCATTCAGAGTTCCTTTCACTGGAACTAAGGGGCCAAGCCCAGCTCCTGAAAAACAACCCCACACCAGAATCCCCCCTCCACCAAACTTTACACTTGGCACAATGCAGTCAGACAAGTACCGTTCTCCTGGCAACCGCCAAACCCAGACCCGTCCATCAGATTGCCAGATGGAGAAGCGCGATTCGTCACTCCAGAGAACGCGTCTCCACTGCTCTAGAGTCCAGTGGCGGCGTGCTTTACACCACCGCATCCGACGCTTTGCATTGCACTTGGTTATGTATGGCTTGGATGCAGCTGCTCGACCATGGAAACCCATTCCATGAAGCTCTCTGCGCACTGTTCTTGAGCTAATCTGAAGGCCACATGAAGTTTGGAGGTCTGTAGTGATTGACTCTGCAGAAAGTTGGCGACCTCTTCGCACTATGCGCTTCAGCATCCGCTGACCCCGCTCCGTCAGTTTACGTGGCCTACCACTTCGTGGCTGAGTTGCTGTCGTTCCCAAACACTTCCATTTTCTTATAATACAGCTGACAGTTGACTGTGGAATATTTAGGAGCGAGGAAATTTCACGACTGGATTTGTTGCACAGGTGGCATCCTATCACAGTTCCACGCTGGAATTCACTGAGCTCCTGAGAGCGACCCATTCTTTCACAAATGTTTGTAAAAACAGTCTGCATGCCTAGGTGCTTGAATTTATACACCTGTGGCCATGGAAGTGATTGGAACACCTGATTCCAATAATTTGGATGGGTGAGCAAATACTTTTGGCAATATAGTGTATTTTAGATAGGAAGGAGCGTGACTGTTTGGTGGACATTAATAAAGAACTCAAGCTTCATTAATGGAATGTGTAGGAGGAACCAGGATGCAGGGAATGATGCGCGTGTGTCCGGTTTTCCCACACACTGCGGAGGCTTGCGTGATAAAAGCCTAAATGTCTAATTCCAAATCTCTCAGATTCTACAAAACCTTTTAATCAATCAAAGAGACGGGGTTAACAAACGTCAACTCACTTATTTAAATGACATTACCAGGCTTTATAACGAGCAGCAGTATTAACAAAAAAGAAATATCACGCTTGTTTAATTTCTGTGCTCTTTATAGATGATAAAACACTTTTAGCAAATAAAAAAACTTGTTCCCTAAAGTGAACTGATTACTTTAATATAATCCACTGCCATTAAAATTGACATTTTTTTATGTAAACATTTATTTCCTCATCCTGTAAAAAAAAAAAAGTTCTGTACCATTATGAGGTTTAATAGCTGAAAGAAATCTGTGGAGGATGATGAGAGTCTGTCTGCTTTTATATCCCTTTTGAAATAAAAGAACTGAAGTAAAATTAGAGACAGTTTAGACAAACATGAATTTATTTGATGCTTTAGAAAATGGAATCTCAATAAAGCGATTTTTCCCCACAGGCTGTGTCTTTAGCGTTAAATTCATTTGCTCTATAAATAAGAATCATGTAACTGAGATGCAGAATTTCAAAAGGGTCAAATTAAGGCAAAAACAACCAACATGATTCAGTTTTTACCACACATCTGAATTTATTTGAAAGGAATTGTTTTTGAAGGAAAAGTGAATAAATAATGTATATTAGTAATTTTAAAGCAGTCAGATCGGATTACTGCAATGAAAAAGGAATTACATTTGTTTACACAGAAATTATTATTGTGGATTTTCCTATTTTCTCAACGTCGTAGATGTCAGGGTGCAGTCTTAAAAATTTGGGGTTTGGGTTGATCTCTGGAGGGGCGACTTTTACTGAGTGACATCAGCAGTAAACATGACATCATGCTAAATTAGAAGGGGATTTTAAGCCCCTTATGTGGACAGCACCACCCATTGGTCTTTGTTACCGCTGTCATTTTGATCATTTCTGCAGTCCGACTAAGTGGAGCTATAACTTCCAAAGACAGCCTCAAATAAACCTCCGTACCCAGTAAAGACCTCTCAAACTCCTGGGCACGGTTCTGTACCACCGGATTGTGTTCAGTCTTCTGATAAGATTCATGACACAACAGTTTAACAACAAAAATAACCAAAATAAATGCATATTTTAACACACTGATTTAATTATGACCCAAAAAGTGATTTAAGGATTGTGAGTCATAAAGCAATGACCTTTAGCATATTACTAGAACAGCAACATCATTTGAGTTGGGTCAAAAACCCAACATGACTCACCAGTGCTTCCAGACAGATACAAGGCACCAAACACTTAGAGATTAATAGGATAATGGAAAGCAGAGCCCAAGATTCACCCTCTGCCTCATGGGTATCAGTGAATATAGCTGTGTGAGCAGAGTATTTTATACAGTAGTAGCCATTCAAAGCCTCAGCCCGCTCACACTGAGCCTGGTTCTGCTGAGGTTTCTTCCTGTTTAAAGGGAGTTTTTCCTCTCCACTGTCGCTACAAGCGTGCTTAGTAGGGGTGTAAATAATAATCGTTTTGTATCGATGCATCGATCCAACAGCCGACGATCCGATGCATCGACACGTCCGCAAGAGAATCGATTCATGTTTTTTTTTTTCCTCCGGTCTATTTTTATCCATTTGCTCTTGGATGTAATTCTCCCTCCCGTGCTGCGGTGGCGCTAAACCTATTTTGCCCTCCTACCTCGCTTCCTGGTTATACTCTTACAGCAGTGTGTTGCTGTAAGCTTGACGCAAACATTTTTGATGTATGCTCAATATTGAAGCGTGGTCTGTGCTACACGGTGTGGGTCTAGATAGAGGCGGCGAGGAAGTGGGGGCGAGTTTAGTCCGACGACGGAGGGACATGAGGGCCAAAAAGAGCGGAGATCCAGGTGGAAAAAGGGTCCCAGCGTTCTCGCGCACATCGCTCTTCTAGCAGGTAAAACTTCATAAAAACAAAACAAGCCGGCCTCCTGTCTGCGGCACTGTCTGCGGTCAGCTACAATTTGAGGAGAGGAGCAGCGGAGCGTCTGTGGAGGGGGCGGGGACTGGAGCCGAGGTATTAAATTGTACTCATTGCACCGATTTTCTGCAGTATTTTTTGATGCAACTTTTCTACTTCTGTTATTTGCTGTTGATTCTAAAAAAAAAAAAAAAAAAGTAAGCACAACGATATTACAGCTTTCATTGATTTATTTCAAACTTGAAACTTTGTTTAGCCTGTAAGGTGTAAAAAAAATAAAAAATTAAAAGAATTAATCGATGAATCGAATCGAATCGTGGTGTATTCTTGAGTATCGAAAATAACTGAATAGTTGGGTCAGGAAATCGATACTGAATCGAATCGCCATGATGGGTGTGATTTACACCCCTAGTGCTTAGTATGAGGAATTGCTGAAGAGTCAATGAGTCGATGCAATCAGCTGGTTTTCCTTAGATAGAAAACTTTGAATCAATCTGACTGGATGATCTGGTGAACTGGAAAGTGACCTGAGATGACATGATGTGAATTGGAGCTATAGAAATAAACTGAATAGAATTGAATTTGTGGACATTAAGATCTAAAGAGAAGCATCAGCTCCTGGTCAGACCCTGTAATTCAGTGAAACGGTGCAGTCAGAGTAAAAAGAATTCAAGAGGTCACTGCAGTGGCTGGAAGTTGGAGGGGATTTTGCAGGGAGTTGCAGGGAAGTGGGCTTCCATTCGGCTGGCTTTTTACTGGAAGGGGACATTTTGAATGGCTGCTACTGTATATGAACACCAAACCTCTCGGGTTAAATCACCATTTCCTCTGCCTAAATCAAAGAAGGAAAAAGCTGGTAGAACTCAATTGAGCGTAGCGATGAGGAGCATGTAGGCCTCCTCAAAGTCGCCGTTGCACTGGTGAAGGATATCCATGAGGAATTCTTTGTCGCAGTCGGGGAAACTGCTCATTAGCTTCATCAAGTTCCATTCACTGTCAGACTTTGGATCTAGAAAAATCAGAAATAAAATGTCTTTTAGTTCTTTTTTGGATCAGAAATACACACATCATTTAACAGCAGAATAAATGCGATATAACTAAGGCTACGTTCACACTGCAGGCCTTAATGCTCAATCCAAATTTTTGTGAAATCCAATTCATTTGTGTGGTCTATTGAAGAAAAATGATTATTTTTAGTTTTTAATACAGTTAATCTTATGGCATGTGTAAAAGGTATGTTGAGCACTCTCATTTTGAACATATTTCTTAATTTTGAACAAGTTTGTGAAGATAACCTTTCCTTGAACCAAAGCACTGAATTTAAGTTTGTTCCTGAGAATTTATGGCAGGAAAGAGGCCCCCGCATTCCAACAGCTATTCTGTGAGGTCTTATCTCATGTTTTCTTTAGACAGATGTCAGGCCATAAATTAGGGGAAGCTCTAAGTTTTTCTGAGTGTCCAAGATAGGTCCTGCTTGGAGGAGCAAAAGCCAGCCTTAGTTGAATAAATTAAATACAAGAGGATAAAGCGTTCTACATAGAAGTAACAAATCAGATTTGCTCTTGCAACTCTCCAAAGATGTCTTTGTACGTCTTTGCTTTCTTTCCTTCTCTCCATTTATGTCAGGTAATTGAATGTATGTCTCCGTTGTTCTGCAGTTTCTGGTGTAAGTTTGTCCATTGTCTTATTTCTAAGTTTGTGCATTGTCTTATATTGGATTAAACTCTGTAATTCTGTGACGTCAACACGCAATGCTGGTTTTCCTTGGGGCCACACGCAGCTCGCCGAGAAGAACCTGGGAAGGAAGAGAGAAGCCAACCTTTTTCCAAAGTTAACTATTTTAGAATATTTTCTTCCTTAACAATTGGGGGCTCGTTCCGGTTCTGGAATCTCGGTGGGCGGTGTTTGGCACTGACTGATCCGTTTCGGCCCGACGCTTCGGTGTGGTAAGTCAGTATTTGATTATTTTTTAGTTGTCTGAAGCGCCGTGTGGTTGGACCGTGGCTGATTGCTCTTGCTGTGTGCGGCCTCACAGAATTTAGAAGCTGCAGAGGTAGATAGAATCCCTCCTAAAAGAGTCGGTTGTTTAAGGATTTGAATAAATACACATTACAGGGAACTTTGGCTAGTTCAAACAGAGCCTTTACGTTAACTCTGATTTTAAGCTGGGTTTTTTATTATATTCTTTACCCTGAGGATTCATGCCTGTGCCTCAATAAAAGAATTTCGGGTGTCTGTGTATTGATTAGCAGGGGCTTGTATCAGCCCGGAGATTATGGCTCATCTCCAGTGGACTTATAATTAATTATTTGGGTTAATTGGACCGAGTTGTATCACTCATGGAAAAAGGACTAATAGGTCGGATCACCTTTCTCTGGCATTCTGAATCGAGTTGCTAGTAGTATAAAGGACTGAGGATAATTAATTTAGCAGGATGAATCACCTTAAAGGACTGAGAAGTTGAAATGAGAATAAAAGGGATTTGTAAAAGTGAGGTTGGAAAATTAAAAGATGCGTCATACATTCTTTTAGCCGGCACCTGACATTTTCTTTTCTTTTCTGTCTTTTCTTGACTGAACTACGACGTTGTCTGTGTTTCTGTGTTTTGTACGTTTCTTTGTGTTTGTGTGCGTGCTTGGCTGCGGGTTGATCTATGGCTGTGTGTCTGTCTTCCCCCGTTATATGTTCCACCACGCGTTGCTGTCTATTTGTCTGTCTGTGTCTGAATTGTGCTGAGATTGTGCGGAAGTGATTTGTGTTTCAAGATTGTGTTATGAAATATTTTCAAATGTTTTTGCCGGATGTTGTATTACTAATTTTCTGTTAAAATGTGCTTCTGTGGGAGAGAGGTTTCTCCATTTTGGTTACAAGTTTTGTTTCACAGCAGGGGGATTGATTGACCCCCCCATTTGCATTTTGGGAGTGCTTCAGTTCTGTTAGCACTGACATTTCCAGCTCACTCTTTCAGGATTCTTGGATTTTGATGTGAATTTCTTTTAGAATGTGTTTTGTGTTGAAATGAAAAGGACAAAATAACAGATTTACAGATGTTTTTACTTTCTCAGCGGGAGAAATGTGTGGCATCAGTTCCAGGCTGGAGCACTGGAATCATCCAATTGTTTTTTTATAATATTGTAACATTGACAATCACTTCAATTTCTAGGTTTCCTGACACAGGAGGGAACACCCTCACTGTGTGGAACAAGAGGACAAAAACCAGAACATATGGATGTTTTTCTGCTTGACAGTGTTTTCTACACTGTTAATGTAGGACATGTTGAAACACTAATGAATGACTTTGTTTCTTGTAGGACGATCTTCGTGTGCAGCCCATTTTGCATATTACTTGACCACATGAACGGTTTTTGGGTTTTCCTACAGGGGGTCTAGGTAGTCATTTAATAACAGTGGGCTATCATGAAATACGGTTGTGTGTTTAATATGGAGTTTTTAAAACAGGTTCACTCAAAACTGAACAATATTAGAACTATTGCATAATTATTTTTTTTTTTCAACCATGGTGTTATAATAATTGTGTTTAAGACTTTCACAGGACGAATTTTGGTTTGAAATCTGGGGTAACATCCTGCATCTTTCTTACTATGGGGTGTTGATGAGTGTGAATGAGAGTGAATGTGTAGGCAGATGGCCTTTGATGGGTTTTAGGAAGCTATGTGAATATGACGTCACTTTAGTGAGTAGCTGTGTGATCTTTTTGTTATTTTAAACTATTTAGGGACAGTAAAGGTTTTGTTTCATAAATATGTTTTTATTACTGCTTTACGGACAATTTTAAGGTAAAGACGATTACATTTTTTGGTGTCACAATCTGGTTGAAGCTGAATCATCTGCTTGTGCAGTGGAATTAATATGAAACGAGAATTCAGCCTTGGCTTAAAGCAGATAAATGTCATTATTAGGAAACTGTGTTATCCACTTTGACTAACAACACTAACAAACTAACCTAAATTCTAACTAAATTAACTTGGTTTATGTTTCATATGGGTAACTGATTGGACATGCTGAAATTTTAGCATAATGGGGGAAAGTTCTTTTAGTTTTGTTTTCCACTTCTAAATTGTTTTTCTTTTGGAAATAAGAAAAACACAGGGGGATGTTATAAAGATAAGATATTACAGATGGAACTTTGAAATTTACATCATCTAGTTTGAATACTAGATGGAAGATTGGAGAAATGGTGGAACATCTTATGATATTTTGGTTTTTCAGCTAATTATTATATAACAGTGACATAGATTCCAAATTGTTTTCAAAATGATAATTTTATTATATCAACAGGGGGAGAAGGAGAAGTAGACCCTAATTCCTGGTAAATTTTTGGATATGGTTAATTGTAAATTAGTTAATCAATAATTTTGATTTTTTTCGATTCAACAATAGTGAATTATGGATTTCTTTAATGTAGAGTCATATGGCCTTCCTGTTTGACTAAAATATGGTGTATGTGATATAGAAGCTTCTACTAAATTAGATTTGATCATCTAAAATTGAACGGTTTCAAATAACATCTATGCCATGTTTATTTATATTTAAAATTGTTGTTAGATTTCTGCATCACTGCTGACTTGATTATATACAGTTGGGTGTAAATTGTTAATTTTGAGGAAAATTTTGGTTAAAACTGCTATGAAATTCAAATAAAATGTAAATAATTTCTGAAATTTTAAAATAGGACTTTGTCTTGAAGCGTGGGACAATGATAAGGATGTTTGGTATTTAGTAGAACAATATGCAATTCATAATTATTTGACAAAGTGCAATTCAATCACAACCTTTATTAGTGTCAGTACTAGGACATTCTAGAGTTTGTTCTAATCCTTTAATGAGTTTGTGAGATTGTGATTTTAAAATTTTTAGTTGATATTTGGCACAAGCAGAGTGAATGTCATCGAGGTATTGACGTTTATTGATTTTGAACAGTAAGTGTTAATATTTTCTTAATTCTGGCACATCTGATCGTGGACTATTTTAACACATGTCTATGTTTATTTTTTTTTGCAGTTCAGGATTTGGGGCGGTTGGCCGTTTGTGCTATAACAACAACAAATCTAGAGCCACACGGGAGGATGCATCACAAGATAAATTTTATTTATAATAGTGAAAGTAACAAAATGTGGCATATATAAGTTTTGATTTTTAATTACTTTGTATTATTTTTTCTCTGGCAGTTCTCCTTCCTTCTGACTTGATGGCGATCTTGGGGAAAGGGTCTTTTGAGCTCAGATATCATGGGACGATGTATTTGAAGGGATCTTCTTGATTACCGCATCAGGCCGCTGTTGTTGCTGAACAAAGATGCTGAACTGTGCCCATCTTCTGCTGGACTGCTGTATGAAAGCCAAAAGCTGTTGAACGATTACGAAGGTCAGCGAAGACGAACTGTTCTCCTGCTGCCACGTGAGGGCAAAGTGCTGCTCACAGGACCTGGCAACAGATGTCTCCTTTGAGTGTTGCTTCTCATACCTGGCTGAAAACAAAAGGGACTCAGGCGTTATCTGTGGGAGTCTTCTACGGCTGGGAATCAGCAGTGAGTCAGGACCACAAAGATCATAGCCTTTTGTCCAAACCCGGACAGGGGTTTCAGTGGATGACTGGTCTGCTGATTTCTACGTCCTGCTCTGTCGACCACGAAAGGCTGACCAAAGTTCATCAAAGCGGGACTGTAACCAGATGCTTCTGCACTGCGGGAATGACTGCTACTCTCGACACCTTCTGATTCAGCAGATAGAGAATTGCGGCATGGCAAGTCGCTCAGCGGTGGTCCTGTTGTGTGTTCTCATGTTTGATCCTGGATTCTCACCTTTGATCATGTGACCTGGGCGCCAAAGCCCACTCCTGGGGTTCCCTTCAGTCTGCAGGTTGGAGACGAAATGGCTGCCAACAAAACTTGGTAGTGGTGAATAAGTTCTTTTTAAATTTTTGTAGTGCGTGATGCCAGTGTTCTCTTCTTACTTTAGTTATAGCACTGATGCGCCCTGTTGTCTTCACGTCCTGAAGCCCTGCAGTGTAATGCTAAGTGTTGAGGACACCCCATCTCCTGGGGTCAGAGGTTTTGCAATGCAGTTTGAGGGTTGGTGTGCACCAACTGTTACGACACTGCATTCCTCGGAAATGCATTAACTTCCTCCATGATTCACTCTGTTTGTCTCACAAAATGCTAATGTGTCTTTTTTCCCTTCCTGCCTTAATGGCTGGGCAGGGACTAACTATTGCAATTACATATTTTTTCCTTAACCATAGCTGAATTGCATTGTGTGTTACGCTTCATCTACTAAGGAAGATGATCTAAATTTTATTTACATAGTACAGTGGCTACTATTCAGTAAAACTAAATTTAAATTTAAATGGAATTTAACATTAAGGTGTTAAAGTGAATTGATGGGTGTCTATGCAGCTTATTGAGCTAATGACACCAAGTTCTGTGTTGATTTCATAAATTTAATCAAACATTAAATTCTTTGATTGAGGTGTGCAGATTGTAACAGCATCTGGGACACCATGTTTGAATTACATCCAACTGTGTTACATGAGGCTAAAGTTAGTGGTGATAGCGGATTTCATCTCAATGAGTTGTATAGGATTTTTATTGTATTCTATGACAGAACATTTGTTCTGTTATAGAAACAGGGGGACATGAATGGAATTGATCTAATAAGCAAATTTTTAGTTTGGATCTCTCTTTACTTTTCGGAAAAAGAGGTTATTGAAGTTAAATCAAAATACATTAAATGTTTTACGGTGTATTAGAAGCATTAAATATGAGCTAACTATTTGGATATGAAAGAAGTAAAATTTATAAATTGAATATACTAAACTAAATATTACCTATCAAAAAATTTACATAAAACAGTGTTTCTTAAACTAAGGAAGGTGATCATTGGATTGTTGCATCTCTATTCATATGATTTAAAATAAGTTGTTTAACTAAGACATCCAGGAAGGTCTAAACTAAAGATTTACATCATTTAATAAATTTAGCTGTATCGAATCTCTCCCCAAAACTGAAAAGGCATTGATAGTTGATAAACAATATAAAAAGGGTAATACATTATTCAATTAAATATTTTATAAATAGGTTTTCAAAAGAATAAATGGATCAAAGGTAAAAATGGTTGAAATCTTTGGGATTTAAAACTATGATTGGAATAAAGTAGGTCATTGTTTATATTTAGTGACAAGGTTAACTACACTCATGTAAAACAGGCTGATCATTCTTTAAGGTTTTAAAAAATAGAAAATATGATGATTGAAATTAAATTGGTCTAAATTGGAGATTTACAAATTAACAATTATGGAACTGCTTCTAAAATACAGTTAAGTTTTGGGTTCAACATGATAGGAAACATTTATTTCTCATTTAGGCCTTATATAAAAAGAAGGTCAAAGGATTCATAAAATACAGCTCCAAAGTAGCAGATTTATAATACAAAAGGAAGACAGCAAAGCTGTCATAAAGTGTCGGATCAATCATTAACCAATCAACAGGGTTCTCTCCATATGAGCTCCAGACAGGATGGATGTTTCCAGGACCTGCTACCCGCATTCCAGGATGGAAAGGTGAGCTTGCACATTTATCTCATAAAGATTTCTTCAATGAGTTACAGGTCCTGGCAGCGGAATTTACAAAATACCAGACGACACAGGAACGTCCAGGCTCGGGACCAGTTCCGGGAATCGACTGGGTACGCCTGAAGGTCATCAAAAGAAATGGTCTGAACCTCGCTTCACCGGACCATACCGAGTCGTGGAGAGGACATCTCATGCTGTCCGTCTGCAAAGGAAAAGGAGACACCGGGTTCCATTGGAGTCAGTGCATAGCAGCTGAGGAGCCACAACGCACGCTACAAGGCATACAGGAGAATCTACAGTCTCAACCTGCAGGCCCATCTGCAGGCACATCCCAACGCGGAGGAGGATCTGCAGTTCCAGGTAGAAGTGTAGCAGGGATTCCTGCCAAGACCACTTCATTTTCCTGAATTACAAGGCTTAAAAGGCCCGGACAGGCACAATAATCCTGTTCCGGTGTCCTTCCATTGAGAAAAGGAGATTGCAACCTCTCCTTAAACTCACTGTTATGTTGGCATAATACTCCAATTTTCAGTGAGCAACGGACACTCAGGTGGAAACCTGAGGTTTACAACCGAGGAGGAACACGTGAAGGATCAGGCTACAAGATCATCATTAACTTATCTTCTCTTTATTGCGTGTTTTCGTTTTTTGCGAGCTCTTAAAGAACATTCGTTTCTTTTTGCGCGTATTTTTGGATCGTTTCCTGACGAAGAATTCATATTCATTTTTGGAGGACTATCGAAGGAGCATAGAGACGAACTCTAAGTTCTTATTATTGAATCATGTGAAAAAAAAAAAAAAAGAAAAAAGGTATTTTGTAATTTTTATGTGTTTATGATTTATTTTCTTTTTTGATGTTGTTATTGTTTTGTATTGACAAATTGTAATTTTTGTGGCGAGTATTGTCTTTTAAGTTTCTTGGGCATTTTTTAGTAATTTCGAGATATCTTTTTCTGATATTTCTATTGTGTTTTTTCTTATATTGACATAACTGAGTTGTATGATTTTTCATATTTGATAAGTGAAATGTATTTTCAGTTTTAGTTTTTACTGGTTAAAATTTTGTGGTTCATCAGGTGAGTATTAAATTGTTGGATAGCGCAAGATACATTTGATAAGTTCAGATAATGGAGTTCAGCTTCAGACACATGACCTGGCCGTGGAGCTAGGAGGTTCTGTTTAAAACAGGGGCTGTTATATAATTAGGCTAAGGTTTAGTTTTTTAACATACTAAATAGTTTTTTGGTTCCTCTATTAGAAGGCTTAATCAATTTATTTGTGAGGTCTGTGTGTCTCAGACCTCAAAAGAGGGACTATTGAAGAAAAATGATTATTTTTAGTTTTTAATACAGTTAATCTTATGGCATGTGTAAAAGGTATGTTGAACACTCTCATTTTGAACATATTTCTTAATTTTGAACAAGTTTGTGAAGATAACCTTTCCTTGAACCAAAGCACTGAATTTAAGTTTGTTCCTGAGAATTTATGGCAGGAAAGAGGCCCCCGCATTCCAACAGCTATTCTGTGAGGTCTTATCTTATGTTTTCTTTAGCCAGAAGACCATAGAATTCCTGGAGGTCAGGCCATAAATTAGGGGAAGCTCTAAGTTTTTCTGAGTGTCAGAGATAGCTCCTGGTTGGAGGAGCAAAAGCCAGCCTTAGTTGAATAAATTAAATACAAGAGGATAAAACTTTCTACATAGAAGTAACAAATCAGATTTGCTCTTGCAACTCTCCAAAGATGTCTTTGTACGTCTTTGCTTTCTTTCCTTCTCTCCATTTATGTCAGGTAATTGAATGTATGTCTCCGTTGTTCTGCAGTATCTGGTGTAAGTTTGTACATTGTCTTATTTCTAAGTTTGTGCATTGTCTTATATTGAATTAAACTCAGTAATTCTGTGACGTCAACACGCAATGCTGGTTTTCCTTGTGGCCACACGCAGCTCGCCGAGAAGAACCTGGGAAGGAAGAGAGAAGCCAACCTTTTTCCAAAGTTAACTATTTTAGAATATTTTCTTCCTTAACAGGTCATTCACTTTTCCATATATAATCGACTTGAATGTGATCTCCTGTATGAACTGCATTCAGTAGAGGTACAGGACGCAATGACGTCACAAGTAGCGAGCATGCTCTGTGTTTACGGAGGTAAACATAGATGGTAGTGCTGGAGCGCATTTAGCTATCTTTCATGTCTTTCCCAACCTCAGCCAGTGACTTAACAGCACAATCTTTTCAAGATGGTTGAAAATAAACACTACTCTCCCAATCATTGCTCGCCGTGGCTGTTGTTTTTCTTGCCGCTTAGGTGTAGCCAATTGCAGAATAATGACCTTTGTTGGGTAATAATGACGTACTGGTCGTTTTAATGCGACCTGGCCGTTAAGACACAGGTGGCTTTTGAAAAGATCAGATTCGTATCGGATTTAGGACTACAGAGCCAAGCGGCCCGGGTCGCATTGGAAAAAGTCAAATCTGTGTTGCTCAGACAGCCATGAAAATATCAAATATAGGTTGCATATGGGCAAAAAATGGATTTGGGTCACTTCATGCTGCAGTGTGAACGTAGCTTTTAGCTATAAAAGCTTTAGCCTAAGTGTGTTGTTAGCTTTTAGCTACGTTCACACTGCAGGCCTTAAAGTCGTAGGGAAGCGACTGTTCCAACCGTTGCATTTCCGAATTCTCCCAGTGGTGCCCGACTTTACACGAGTGAATAAAGTGAATGTGATTGGTTGATTATCAAGGGGTCGGGATTGTTGTGGCGGAAGGTTCGCAAGCAAGTTTGGTTGTGGCCGGTTTGTCGGAAGCATCTTGCTAACCAGTTAGCATCTTAGTGCTAGCAGGTTCCCAATGGGAAATTCCATTGGGACCAAGTAGCACTAAATTGGTGACTTAGAAACGACGATGTCAAGGAACGCTATGGACAGCGGAAACATGCAAGAGGAGGAGAGTTTAGTGTCGGAGGTCGTGGATGAGTCTCCTCCGTCATCCATTTTTTATTTAGAGGAGGAAAGCGGGGACGAAGATGTTGTGGAAGAGGACGCCAGGGCGGCAGAAGCTTGGTTTGGTGTAGAAGGCTTCCAGCCGTACATGTTTGAGCCCTTGCCTCGCAACGCTGCCAGTTCTGTTAGCTCTACGCCTGCCGAAGACACAGACGTCCATCCCCGTGAACACTGGGACGCAATGGGAAAGGAAAGGATTCTCATTTCAACAGTTGCGTATATTAGCGAAAAAATTTGATTGACAGATGACCGTTAATATATGATTGGCCGAATTTAGGTGTTTAGGCTGACGTTGAACTAACTGGCCTGAAGAAGATATAGAAAAAAAACCCAAAGATGTTAAGACAGGATTTTGTTTTAAATACATTTTGGGACAATATTGTCTGAAAAGAGTACATTTATATACATGTTTAAGCCAGAATGATTTAAAAAAAATCCCCACAATTTAATGTAACAGAACCCATTGGAGGAGAACACATACTAATAGTGTCCAAAATGAACCCAATTAAAAAAAAAAACATAGTTTGGGTTAACTTTTTTATTTATAAAAAAAAAAGGATCCATATTTTTAAAGGGGTCTTTTACAGCAGTGCGAATTTAACTATTCATGAACATATTCTCCTTAAATCTGTGTGCTGTGCTGATTGCTGTGAAGGTTGAAATCACATTAATCAGCAAGGCAAGAGATTCACTGAGGCAGGTTATAAAGGAAAAAAACTAACTTTTCATGTTGGTGAAGCATAGGTCTGATCTAGTGGACACATTCCGTCATGGACTGAGGATGTTGTGGGATTGTGACAAGCAGAACTGGACCCACAAAGGCAGTACTGAGGTTGATGGTTTGAAATACTTTGGCTTTGACCATGGACAAATGAATCTGTCCTGATTGGGCTACAGTTTGAATGGCAATCATTCTGGTAAACACTTGCCCTAGAGAGGCAGGACAAGCAGCCCTAAACCGGGATTTGTTGGGAATAATCTGGGGAGCATTTCTGTCAGAGAAGACCTGTAACAGTCCACAGACTTCAAAACAGCAACACAACCAAAAAATGTGCAGACTCTTTTCTCTATAGTCGAGGATGTAGGGATTTCTCAGGAGCATTTGAGATGTCGTTAGATCAAGAAGGAAATGCAGTATCTGCCAGATGGAGAAAATTATCTAGAATAATGGCGTTAATTCCTTTGTAAATAATATCATTCCAAGATATTAAGCTTTCATCGCTGCTAAAAGCCCTGTTACACCTAGATGATTTATCCAGTGTCTGCCTGACGTCCCAGAATCTCCTGAAACGCTGGCATACGCTGAACTTTCTAAGTTTAAAAAAATAATAATTTTAGGCGTATACATAGCGTAGTCTTAGTGAGTCCAGAACTTGTCCAACAACTATGGGAGAATTATCCTGCCATAATGCAAGAGCACATAATTTCAATTTGAGAAAAGAATTTCATCTTCTTGCACTCAAAACTTATAATCCTCACACTCAAAACATGCGCTCTCTCTCAAATATTTTCTCTTCTCTCTCAAATCTTTGTTTCTTCTCTCAGATTTAATGCTTCTTGCACAGATATTTTCTCCTCTCGCTTGCCTCCTTCTCTTCGCGCACAAACCGCTCTCTGCACGAGTCTCAGTTACGCTCGCAAACCCAGAGGCTCTGCTTGCGGATTTTTTTTGCTCTCTCTCAGATTGGATCGGATCGTCGCCTAGCAACCTTTCCAGCCAATAGAACGACAGCCTCGGAAAGGGTGCGCTTGTCTAACTCTATTGAGTGTGCCTGTGATAAACCTTACCGACAATAAAATGGCTTTTAAATTTAAAAGCTATCCGTTTTCAGACGTGACGTGATGTGCACAGAAAACTCCCGCCTCACAGTTGCTCGTCAGAAAAAAAAGAAAAAAAAAAGTTTGCTAGTCAGGGCAGATGCTAATTCTGCCTCCAGCAGAAATTAAGTGACTTTTCATTGGTGATTCTTGAATCGCCCTTTATTATTTCCTTTTTTTATGTTCGTGATTGTTGTTGTTTTTCAGCTTCTTATTTTAATAGCTTTTTAATTGAAATTATGTGCTCTTGCATTATGGCAGGATAATTCTCCCATAAACAACAGCCTAACTTATGCAGAACACACGGCAGCGTAATACCCATGAAATGAGGCACAAGCCAGTGTCCTGAGGGGGGCAGCGATGCGCCCGCAGGCACCCGGCCTGCATAAAAAGATGTCTTTGATCACAGTGTTAACCTAGCTGCTGTTTACCACCCACCCCAAAAAGTTAGTTAGCGATTTAGGATAAGCTAGACGCCACAACTTATGAGTAACTGACACTGACCGTATGTCAACCGTCAGATAACCGGTGTGACGAAAAGGCTGCATGACGCTGGAGAAAGTGCAACAGTAGCATGCACTGCGGCAGCAGCCCCTTTCACTTGAGCTAACCAGCCGCTAACTTATCCATCGATACCAGCGTTTTTGCCAGATTTTTCATACGTCAGGCATATTCTGGCTAAATTGTCAACAATTGACAAGGACTTCAGAGAGACAAATGAATCTACACACACATAAAAAAAAAGTAAATTAAACTGCATACTTCATTCTCCTTTGCCTATTATTTTATTAAATAATCTGCTGTTTACAGAAATTCTTTTCGTCCTCCAAACAAGTCGTAGACGGCTTCACTTCAGAAATGAGGGTAGACTTGGTCTCCAAATGCCAAACGGGGAACTTTTTGGTAAAGTCATTTATGATGTCTTTAAAGTCGTTAGCCCTTGCTGCTGCAGACTGGACAATGTTAGCACCGGCTGCTGCAGACGGCTGCAGACGGGCTAACGTTAGCCCTGGCCGCTGCAGACGGGCTAACGTTAGCCCTGGCTGCTGCAGACAAGCTAACGTTAGACCTGGCTGCAGTTACCCTCGGAGGTCCGCTGGTTGCCATGGTCCTCTCAACTTCTGAAAAAATTTTTTTATTTTTTTTTAACCTATTAAATGAGTAAATATTCCATATAGTGTCCCTTAAAAGTAAGCTGCTGCGGCCCCAATGCATGCTGTGACAGCTGTCAGTCTGGAGACACGACAAGTCTGCTCTGATGCATGCTGGGTAAAGAGGAGGGGCCAGAATAAAATCTTGGGACTTTCTCCGTTCTCGGCCGTCTTGTTCTTGTGAATTGGAACAGTACTAGGGGTGAGGCTGATGACGTTTCACGAGAACGCACAAGTACACAGATTGAGAAGCGGCCAACGTTTGTGTGCATGGTTGCTTTGATGCCCTGGAGTTCTGATGGCCCCTTATTTAAAGAAAACATTACATATACTTAATGCTGAGATATTATATTTATTGTAAATATATATTTTTGATCATAAATATTTTCTGAAAAAAATATTTCTGCCTGTATTTTTAATGGTCAGAGCATCAATTTTGGGCCCCCCTCTGTCCTGGGCCTGGGAATATTGACCCCTATGCCCCCCCCGAACCCCCCCCCCGTCGGCAGGCGTGTTTCTGAGGCATTATAATCCTTTGATTTATTACAGACTAAACAGACAAACACATAAAGGATGAGTTGGGCAATTTCTGTCACATACCTGATTTAGGTTTGGTTAACCAGCATCCAGCTGAATGTAAAAAAAGGGCGTGAGAAAGAAAGGCCAGCTGGTCACCCACATCTCCACTCACCCATTTCCTCCGTGGAACTGGAGAAGCTCTGCTCCGGATCTGGCTCCAGGTGAGTCAGGGAGTCTTTTCCCACTGTGGTCTGTTCCCTGCAGGCATCAGGGCCAGAACATGGCGACTCTTCATCGAAGCACTTCTCTGTTTCCATCTCCATCCCTTTGTTTTTTCCTTCCAGTTTTTCGAGAAAGGCCAAGTTCACTCTGTCAAGTAAAACAGCTCAGGATGAAGTTTGTTCACAATACATGTCATTTCAAGGCACTATTCAGTTCACCAGATCATCCAGTCAGATTGATTCAAAGTTTTCTATCTAAGGAAAACCAGCTGATTGCATCGACTCATTGACTCTTCAGCAATCCCTCACACTAAGCATGCTTTTAGCGACAGTCGAGAGGAAAAACTCCCTTTGAACAGGAAGAAACCTCCAGCAGAACCAGGCTCAGTGTGAGCGGCCATCTGCTGAGGCCCACTGGGGTTCAAGGAGACAGAAGCAGACATAGAAAAAGAAGCATAGATACAAAAGGCAACTGTCAACCAGCTCCACAGGCGGCCCCGTCCAGGAAACACACAGCCAGGCAGACGAGCTCCGAGCCAGCTCCCACTGAATTTAATCATTTCTATACAGGTTTTACATGTTTATAAGCAAAGTTATACAAAGCTGAGTTGGGTAATTAGTGGAGCTATCTGTGCTGTGAGGTAACCAGCATTAGGCTG